>JAAFCE010007744.1:3135628-3177377 GCA_013389805.1 Trigoniulus corallinus
GTGATCAGGCGAGAACTGGTGTGTCCAACGCAATTTGCCTCTCCCACGTGCTGCTGCACCCAGGGCCGGATCGTGAGTTTCAGGCGCCCTAGGCAAGTGGGTCCATCGCCGCCGCCCCCATTTTAATCTAATACAGTTCTAAATTGTCCAAGCGTCCCTCACGTGCTTGGCAATTTGTCCTAACACCAACATTTAGAAAAGGCCCAACCAATCAGAGAAATTTGGGAACCTCAGGACTATGAACATTTTAAATGACTGATAGACTGCATGGCAAGGAAGTACTTCTGAAATCAGCCGCCCCTATGAAATTTGCCGCCCTAGGCAGCCGCCTAAGTTTGCCTGCTCCACGAGCCGCCTCTGGCTGCACAGTGTGCTGACTTCCCAGAGAGATTTGTATGATGAAGGTTTCATCATACAATTCACACCAACTGTCACAAATTACACAGCAAACTACTCATTTGGGTATTTCGCCATGGAGGAGAGGGGTAGGAACCCAGGGAGGGTTTCATCCGATCGGTTACCTCTCGGACTTTCGACGTCAGTAACAGTATTTCTTATTCATCTTACTATAAAAACGTTAATAGCAACCGCGCATTTCTGACGCTTCTCAACGCAGGATGTTTCTCGGACGCGTGAAAAAAAAAAAGCCTATTTATAGCGGCGAGAGCACATTTCATTGCCATTGTGAAGAAGAGTCAGGCGCCCGTTTATTTTCGTTTTCAAGGTTTTCGTGACTTAAGCGTTTGAAAGAAGTGAACGCCTTGAAAGTTGCATAATTATTATAACTAATAAAATGGCTGATGAAGTTTTCCGCATCATACACACATACAAACTCTCTCAATTACACTCCGGTGCTTTTAATTGGTTGAGTTAATCGACATGATAATTATTATTGTATTTTATAACGTTCATTTGTTGCTTTTTTTAAGTCACTTTTGCGATTATCAAATTGCCGATTTGCAACTCATGATCTTCGACTACTACTACTACTACTAGCTATCATTAACACTTTCGCATTACAACTCGCTCCAGAAAAAAATCAGAAACGAAAAGAAAGCCCAAATCTTTGTTTTCTATGAGAAGGAAGAAGAAGAAGGTGTTTATTCACAAGATACACCTTAAAAAATGGCACGGAGGTCCTGAAATGCACCCCAAAGACGAGTTTGAAGTGTTGCCATGTTTCTTCCACGTGGCAATCGTAGCATCTGCTTCACGTGTTCTTCTACTCTTTAGAACATCATCGCCTAGCAACCAGGAGAAGCCTCCATTCTGGTCTCGCACGTGACTATTGCGAACGCACGCTCGTGCATTTGAAAAAGTGTTTACTAACGCATACAGTAGCGCAGAAAGGCCATCAGAAAGGCCCTTCAACAACACAGGTCATTAGAGCCCCGTCCTCTGTGTAGTTCTAATGTAGAGTCTGTGCAAACTCTGCATTAGAACTAAGTTTGTTGGTGTTTTAGGGCCCTTCAAAGTCATTAGAGCCCCGTCCACAGTGTAGTTCTGATGCAGAATCTGCACAGCCCCTATGTTGTTACGACGATTTTTGGGTATCAGCAGTACCTAACGTTCCTAAGCGGGTCACACATGCCAGTACTAGCTGGAGTTGCGTTGTTTAACTTCAGTGATCAGACGAGAACTGGTGTGTCCAGCACAATTACAGCCCCTCCCACCGTATTAACAAGTAGTAATAAATTTCCGATGACTGCACTGAATAAACCAGGATTGTTGCCCTTCGAGTGAGGTAGGAGCGTTGTTGATCCTTTACACCAGAGGCCCCACTAGCTTTCGGGCCGAGGTCCCAGAATGAATAATATTGAAATAAACGAATGTGGCCCAACATCAGCTTCTGGTCCGTGAGATGAAGGAAGGTTGTCGACCCATGTTTGACACAGTAATTTAAGGACGTCGATACCGGAAGTCAAGCACCTCTTAAGCACCCAAGCACCTCTTCCCAAGCACCTCGTCCAAGCACCTCTTAAAATGGGTTTGACATCAAGGAGAAAAACAATAGCGACTACTAACCCATTTCCCGGCTGCGGGTACCCATCTTTGTCCCTCTGAATGGACACATGAGCAATATGTTGGACACTATTTTACACAGCCGGCTGCCAACCAAAGCTGCAATCCAACTCCCTATGTTTATTTCTCGTCGGTCTACTGTTCGTTGGGGGACTCCACCCAGTGGCGTCACTACGGGGTGCGGGGAGTGCGGCCCGCACTGAGTGACACTACTGGCGCAAGTACAAATGGGGTGACACCAAAGCAGAAGAAGCGCCTTTTTTTGGGAGAGGGGGGGTGACACCATGGCGTCACCGCACTGGGTAACGCCAACCCTAGCGACGCCACTGACCACCTATGCCACGGGGGATAGACACCCACCTCGACCCAGTATCGAACCCGGAACCACTGACACAGAAATCGAGCACTCCGCCTCTCTTTCCTAGTACAACAGTAGCGAGACGCGAGATGGCAGCACCAATAGCCTATGTTGTCATCAGAGCAGCTCGTTTCAACCGGGTCTCTGGCTCTCAAGCTGTGAGTTCGATTCCCATGTCAACCAGAAAGTGGCATTTCCCTCATTTGAATGCCTGTTACAAGTGTGTGTGGGGGTGTGAAAGGGGGGGGGGTCATTCTACCACAACTCGTCTCTCTCTGTCTCTCTTTTGTATATATCGATTTCTTTATATAGGCCTACATCCGTCTTCCTGGTTCTGGTCCACTTCAAAGATAACACTCTTGATGGTCACCGGTTTGAAAGTATAATATGTAATGCATTTTCACGCGCGCTCCCACCAAGTTGTCCCATAAAAAAAACTACAGAAACTCATTTGTTTATAAAATGATTGGACACGGAGGCGGCGACCAAAAGGGTTGTCGCGGATATTCCTTTGCCCTCCTTCCCTTTTTCCATCACCAAAACATACGTTCTGGTCAACTGGTCAAACCATATTACATGCCTGAGAGTATCGCTTGCTATTTTATTTATGCATCTATTAAAATGAGAAAAGTTGACGCATGCGCGCAGCAAGGTGCCACCCACCTTATCCCCAAATCAGTAAGGCAAAAAAAAGAAAGGATTACAAGCATGTCCAGTCTCTCTCTCTTCTCGTATTCCTCTTCCGCCTCCACCATAACTTCCTCTGCCTCCCCTCCTGCACCCTGTCCACTTCCCCGCCCCATCACAAAACCAATTTCAGTCATCTCCAATCACAATAAATTGTCCGAAGCAGTGGCTTCATCTGAATAGACATTACCGATAGCCATTTAATGTTACAAAACGAGACTTGTTCCGTTAACAAATAATAAGATTTAAAAAAAAAAAAAAAACAAGAAATAACCTGCGCTTCCTTGCCCTCCTCCAATCTCCTCTCTGTCCCGTCCCGTCCCCCCCCTCTCTCCCGAAAAACTTCAATTTTTATATCAACGTTCCGCCTGAAAGACGCCATATTGGATCTCTGTCATTTTTCCCGGACAACTTTCAAACATGAGGACCCACCACTTCCTTCCCACTTTTCCAATGTTCCAAAAAATACTTTGCATCAGTAGGATAGTGAGGGAGAGAGGTACAAGAGAGGGTTAAGGAGGAGAAAGTGTTACCCATCATCATCATCATAATAATAATAATAGTGACATAATTTTTATAGCTGCCAATAAACTACATAATAATAATGATGATGATGTTCAATTTCCGTTATGACAGTACAACCGACCTAAAAAAAAGATTACGAACCCCTTAAAAATATGTGGGGGTAGGGGAGGACGACGATCACTCCACTCACGTTCAAAAGTAAGACAATACACACATTTATTAAAATGTATCAAAAACTACTGGACAGGATGTTCTAAAGGAGGTGATTGACGAATTTGAATTCCTCCCCCAGGTGCATCCCAGATAAGTTCAATAGGACTCAGGACTAGGGATCTCGCTGGTCAATCAATCTGCTGAATATCTTTACTTTGAAGATATTCGTCCACCATTTATGCCCTATGTGGACGAGCAACGTCGTCAACCATAAAAAATGGATTGTTTGTTTGTTTGTTAATGTTTTAGGGCCCTTCAACTACAAGGTCATTAGAGCCCCGTCCACTGTGTAGTTCTGATGCAGAGACTGCACAGACACTGCACTAATGCGACGATTTTTGGATACTAACGGTACCCAGTTTTCCCACGCAGCCACCCATGTCAGTACTAACTGTGATTGCGTTACTTAACTTCAGTGATCACACGAGAATGGTGTGTCCAACGCAATTTGCCGCTCCCCATAAAAAAGAAACTGAGAGCCAACTGCACCCCTGAAAAGTCAAACATAGGGCACTACGATCTCCTCAACATACCTCTCAGCAGTCAGGGAGCCTGTGTGCCAAAGAGCCTTGGAAAAAATGGGTACTGATAATACCCAAAAATCGTTTCATACTTTGCCTTAGAACTACAGTGGACAGGGCTCTAATGACCTTGTAGTTGAAGGGCCCTAAGACACCAATGAACCAACCACAATATGTTTTTGAAGTCCGTTACTTCGCCCGGATTCGAACCTGAACACCAGAAACACTATGAGTTCAATTCTATGTATAGTGAAGCAGGCTACGGTGTTTTAAATATATTAACATTACATTAACATTCATAACATTTCAACTGCGTCAGTAGTTCTAGGTTCGATACTGGACCGAGGTGGGCCGGCTTCTTTCGGGCGAGAGAGAGAGAGAGGCCGCGAGTGTGCCTTCTTTCGGATGAAAAGTAAAACCGAGGTACCGTGTGGGTGTACGATGGCACTTGCACGTAAAAGAACCCTCTCTACTATGCAACGGGTAGATGAGGCAAAATTCCGAGGTGTAGGAGCTCGCTCCCTGGCGTCGGTAGCATTCCCCAACGAACACTAGACCGACGATAAATAAGCGTAAGAGTGCAGCTTTGGTCGACAACCGGCTGCAGAAAAAAGCTATGACCAATATATCGCCCTATGTCCATTCTGAGGGACAAGTTGGGTGCCCGACCCTGCCATAGGCGGGAAAAGGGTTAGGAGTTGCTTTTATTGCTTCATGCAACCTGTACTCTCATTGGAAGGGTTCGAAGCTGAATCGTACACCGTGCAAATTCACAACAGTCGAGGTCAGACGTTTGAATGTCAAAAACAATTTCTGTTTTTGTAGTCCACGTGGTTTAAATTCGAACATCAACAACTTCTCGTGTCTTCTTTTGAATTGAGCACGTGCTTCGCAACGACCAATCATTTTCAAGAGAATGATACAGGTGATGAAGCGATTGGTTATCGAGAGGACGCGATTGACAAAGAACGCTGTGTGGAGGGGTGGGGAGGGTCACGCCCACGAAAGCGAGCGCCGGAAGGGAGACAAACGTTTAATGTATCAACTTATTCTTCAGCTAGGCAGGAAAAATGGCGGGCGGTAGTCTCATGTGATGAAAAACAGGAAAGACACTACTGTCTTTATTGTTTACAAACAAATGCCATCAGCTGTCACATCCTCTTCCTCTATTATTTCTATACTATATACGTAAACTTGGCATAATTTATAAATTTTAGGAATAGTTTACGAACCAGACGGGGGAGGAGAGAAGGGTAAAAGGAACAGCAAGCAAAAGCGTTCGAATCTTTATGTCGTTCATATTACCGCTTTCTTTTTTCTTTCCATTTTTTTTTTTTAAAAAAAGTTTTAAAATATTGAGACGCGGTGCATAAATGTATAGATATGTAAAGATTTATATGTTCATTATCAAACTCAGGCAAGTGTGAAAACGTTTTCATGTCAAGTCATCTTTCAAGAAACAGATCGAAATTTTCAAGTACTTGTCACCTCTCTAAATTTGCTCCCATAAATCTGATACTAATGTGGACAAAGGCTCAACCCCACCGATATACTGTGCATGTATGCCGCAGCAGCATTCGCATACTACCGTATATCTTTCCTTTCCTCCCGCTTATTCTTCTCTCAGCTTTACCAGCCCAGCACCACGAAGGGAGGAGAGATATAAAAAAACTTTTAAAACACTTTGGGGGATGAATAAATGAATATTGAAGAAATAAGTGAACTTTGTTACCATTACACTCCTTCACTCTCACATACATTAACATTAAATGCTGTACAATTTGAAGAACTAGTAAAACAAAGCAACTACTCTTTTTACGCCTAACAGCAGGCTCGGGTATCCATTTCTGTCCTTCTGAATGAAAACATGGGCTATCTATTGGGCGGTTATTTTGACCCCGCCGGTTGCCGACTAAAACTGCAACCCCTATGCTTCTTTATCGTCGGTTTACTGTTCATTGAATTGAAGAATCACTATTTTGATTAAATAAATAAAATGCCACCTTACCGACATACTGCATTCCAAAAAAATGGCCGAAATTCTTCCATGAGCAAGACGCTTTAATTTTAACACCACATCAACGGTGCGAAACACCTATTCATAATTAGCGTTAATGACACTGAATATTCCAAATACTAAAAATAAAACTTAGATTCATTAACGCAAAAACGACCATCTGTAATTTCATACTCATTAACCACTACGCTGTCATCTTAAAGACATCTTTTCAATTCTTGGCGGTAATGGCTGACGAATGTTCTATAATAGAACGTGAACAATTAGGGCTATCCACAAACAGCGGAAAAAGACGGTTGTTTTACGAGTATAGACCTAGCAACTTCTTACCCTCTTCCCGCCTATGGCAAAGTCGGGTACCCAGTGGCGGATCCACGATTTTCGTCAGGGGGGGTTGAGCTAGTACGGGGGTAGGGGTTTGAGCTAAACCTCACATATTATGCGAATATAAGTTTATATGTGCATGGGGGGAGTTGCAACCCCAAAAACCCCATCCTGGATCCGCGCGTGCGGGGGTACCTATCTTGCCTCTCTGAATAGCCACAACAGTGATACAGTATATTTGACAGTGTTTTCCACAGCAGGTTGCCGACCAAAGCCGCAACCCCAATGCTGTTCGTTTAGGAATTCCACCGACGCCAGGGGGCGAGTTCCTACACCTGGGAATTTTGCCTTATCATCTACCCGTTGCATAGTAGAGAGGGTTCTTTGACGTGAAAATGCCATCGTACACCACACGTGGACCTCGATTTTAGTTGTCATCCGTAGGAAAGAGCACTCAGGGCCTCTCTCTGTCGCCCGAAAGATCCAACCCACCTCGGTCCAGTATCGAACCTAGAACTACTGACGCAGTTACCGAGCACACTACCCACTGCACCACCGAGGCGGGGATTTACGAGAATAGAACTGCAGGAATATATTATCGATGGCCCTCTACAGATATGGCGTTTGGGACGTCCCAACTAAGATTTCAGCTTTAGCATACTGTACTTTCCGTTTGGTGGAAGAGAGAACAAACGCTCATGAGGGTCCACTAGTGGCACAACACCGACCTGGTCTCCACTCTCCTATCGAGTAAAAAAACAAACAATGTGCTCATTCATCATCCCCAAATCTGATTGTGCCCAATTCTGAATGCACCACAATTTCCCCATCTTTTCAGAGAGACAAGGGAAGTAAACTTCATTTCTCACTTCCTGAATGCGTATTATTAAGTCTGAAGGAATTTAATCGGAAGCGGGATAAGGTTAAGGAAAAAAAAAGCGATGAAGTAAAATGAAAGGTTAAAGGTTAGAGATTAATTAAACGATTTGCACTCTGACGAAGGACAAGGACGGGAGTAAGAGGAGAAGGAAAGAAGGGTGGGTAAGAAAAATGTCGGGTTCGTTAATCCAAGTTTTTAAAGGTGAGGTCACAAGGAATGGGAGCACATCAACCCCTCTCCCCACCTTTCGCGTAACAATTGTTTCTCATATAAAAAAAAAATTTTTTTTTTCTTTTATGGGACCCACCCCTCCAACCGTAATTTTTCTCCCTTCATCCTACAAATTTCATCTATAAACTTATAAAACACTGTTATGACGTTGGAAAAGACATTTTTTCGCTATTAAGTCATTCATGTGAGAAAATGGTGAAGTTTCTTTGAAGTTTATGATCCCATTAGGATAATAAATGGGAATGATTAAAGTCGCGTGTTTCCGAGGAGAACGGCGATGTCGACGAGGTGAGCGAGGGCGACAGGCAACCAACACACTCATAACGTTTAGTCATTAAACTATTGCTACAACCCAACTTTTTGATTTATCTGTATTAAAAAAAAACGAGAAAAAAAAAGTTGAGAAATATTAACATAATATTAAGCCTTATTAAAAAAAAAAGCAACTCCTAACCCTTTTCCCGCCTATGGCAGGGTCGGCTACCCATTTGTCCCTCTGAATGATGGACACAGGGCGATATATTGGCCATAGTTTCTTCTGCACCCGGTTGCCGGCCAAAGCTGCACCCCTACGCTTATTTATCGTCGGTCTAGTGTTCGTTGGGGAATGTAACCGACGCCAGGGGACGAGCTCCTACACCTGGAAAATTTGCCTCATCTACCCGTTGCATAGTAAAGAGGGTTCTTTTACGTTCAAGGTACACCCACACGGCACCTCGGTTTTACTTCTCATCCGAAAGAAGGCACACTGGCGGCTTCTCTCTCTCTCGTCCGAAAGAAGCCGACCCACCACGGTCCAGTATCGAACCTAGAACTACTGGCGCAGTAGCCGAGCGTGCCGACCACTACGCCACCGCGACGGGTCAATATTAAGCCTTATTTACAAAACAAAAAAAAAAATACAACTTCTAAGCCTTTTCCCATCTATGGCAGGGTCTTGTCCCTCTGAATGAGGAGCGGCGAATTGCGTTGGACACTGAAGCACTGAGCACTGAAGTTAAGCAGCGCAACCCTAGCTAGTACTGACATGGGTGGCCGCTTGGAAAAACTGGGTACTGCTAATACCCAAAAACCGTCGCATTAGTCTAGTGTCTGCCCAGTCTCTGCATAAGAAGTATGCTGTGGACGGGGCTCTAATGCAGTGGTTCTCAAAGCGTGTTCCGTGAAACCACTTCAAGTGTTCCGCAAAAAAATTTAATGCACAAATAAAGTAATAGAGAGATACTCTGATGTGACACGCAGAATCAATGAGGGAGGGAGTGACTGAAGTGGAGACAGGCAAGCGGAGTCCTGTGTGATAGGAGGATCCCAATCTAGTTGAAAGGGAAGTTCTACAGGACAGTGGTTAGACCATCTATGCTATATGGATCAGAGTACTGGGCGGTGAGGAAGAACTACGTAAATAGAATGAGAGTAGCCGAGATGCGAATGCTGTGGCACATGAGTGGCGTGTCGTGAGCTGGCAGAATTAGGAATGAGCATATTTGAGGTAGCCTGGGGTGGTGGACATCGCCGAAAAATTGAGGAAAAATTGAGGAAGAATAGGCTGAGGTGGTATGGACACGTCATGCGAAGAGGGGAAGAGGAGCTAGTTAGATTAACTCCAGGAATGCAGGTGGTCGGTAGCACCAGGGGCAGGGGGGGAGACCAAAGCAGATGTGGGAACAGGTTGTCCGTAAGGATGAGACAGTGTGTGGGGTGGACGGGGAACTTGGACAGAAATAGACGGGAGTGGAGGGCTAGAACCCGCAGACCCGACCCTGCCACAGGCGGGATAAGGGTATGATGATGTAGTAAGTACCAAGTGTAGAAGGTGTACAACCTGCTTTAAAGTTTATGTTGAATTGTAAGTGTTCCGTGCTAGTATAATGTCACAGTTTAGTGTTCCCCGACTTCAAAAAGATTGAGAACCACTGCTCTAATGACCTTGTAGTTAAAGGGCCCTAAAACACCAACAAACAAACAATCCCTCTGAATGGACACGAGTGATACTGATATTTTTCCGCAGCCTGGCTGCCGACCAAAACTGCAAACCCCTATGCTTATTTATCGTCGGTCTAAGGGTAGGGGCATTCCACCCGGTTTATTTTCGTTGGTGTTTTAGGGTACATCAACGACCCGCCGCGGTGGCGTAGTGGTTAGCACGTAGTTCTAGGTTCGATACTGGACCGAAGTGGGGAGGCGTCTTTCGGGTGAGAGAGAGGCCGCGAGTGTGCCTTCTTTCGGATGAGAAGTAAAACCGAGGTCCCGTGTTGGTGTACGATGGCATTTGCACGTCAAAGAACCCTCTCTACTATGCAACGGGTAGATGAGGCAAAAATTTCCAGGTGTAGGAGCTCACCCACCGGCGTCGGTGGAATGCCCCAACGAACAGTAGACCGACAATAAATAAGTATAAGGGTTGGAGCTTTGACCGTCAGCCGGCTGCGGAAAAACACCGTCCAGTATATCACCCTTGTGTCCATTCAGTGGGACAAGATGGGTACCCGACCCTGCCGTAGGCGGGAAAACGGTTAGGAGTTGCTTTTGCTTCTTTCTGAGCAGATATTTGAGGTGAATGAATACAGTATCTTTCTCTGGAAGGAATTGAACCGAGGCAGAGTGCGTCTGCCTTGTACCTCTTCAGGGGACAATCTTCCATATAGATTTATGATAAAAGGGCAGAAGGAGAGAGTGAGAGCGGAAGAGGGGGTAAATGTTCAAAAATAAGTGATGTCGCCGCGAGGTTCGGTAGACAATGCTCATTTCAGAACGTGTTTGATATAATGTCTTTTCTCCTACCTCGGTGTATGTGTCCGATCACATCATTAGACGTAGAAACAAACTGGACAAATCACTGGACGTACAAGTCACAAGACCATAAAATCCACTGACAACTGAAATTAACGAATAGGCAATGTCTTAATATTTTCTTTAAGAAATGTGTTCATAAACGTAGTCTGCTTACATTTAGGTTTACAATTACCACAATCATTATCTACATTACTACTCATGGCATGGTGCTTCTATCTTTTTTTTTCTTGACCATTGCCCAGCAAACTCCTTCCTTCCCAGTCTCATTCTAAATGATTGAATAAATCAAATGCAGGAGGAAGGAAAAAAAGAGATAGAGATGAGGGAGAGAAAAAGTAATAAAATCACGACAGATACAGTGGAGGGAGAAAGAGAAGAGCACCCAGAAAATAAAAAAAAAGGCAGTGAGGGACAAAACGCACGTAAAGATTTGTGAATGATCCCTCCGAGCAATTTACAATATAAACACTCACGTACACACACATCAGGAAAGGAAATTCATCTACCATCTGCAGATGCATTATTCTTAGTTTCTGTGTCTGTGTACAGCTTTAGAAATTATTGTAATGTACTCGAGGGTAAACCGAAAAACAATACCTCCTAATTTTTCTCTTGGTAAAAATTCACCAAACGTACACCATAACTATCTTCTGCAGTCGTTTGACCAATGACCCTCAGATGCTTTCAGAACGACTTCCTTCAAAGGCCTAGCGGTTTATTGCGTTAGACACACCAGTTCTCGTCAGATCACTGAAGTTAAGCAACGCAACCCCAGCTAGTACTGACATGGGTGGCCGCTTGGGAAAACTGGGTACTGCTAATACCCAACAATCGTCGCATTAGTGTAGTGTCTGTGCAGTCTCTGCATAAGAACTATGCTGTGGACGGAGCTCTAATGACCTTGTAGTTGAAGGGCCCTAAAACACCAACAAACAAACAAACAACTTTGAATGCCTATTACACATTCCAGTTCTTGATCCACTAACAAATTAAAATTATGAATAATTATTGTTCCCAACTACCAAGCCTTCGCGGTTCGAGGTTCTATACTGACTCGTGGTGGGTTGTCTTAATTCGGACGACAGAGGCCCAGAGTGTTCATCCAGCATGTCCCATGTGGTGCACAATGTCATTTGCACATATAACAACCATCTCTACTATGCAAAGGGTAGATGAGTCAAAATTCCCAGTTGTAGGAGCTTGGTGGAGTGCCCCAACGAACAGCAGACCGACGATAAATAAGCATAGGAGTTATAGCTTTGGTCGGCAGCCGGTTGCAGGAAAAACCGTCCAATATATCACCCGTGTGTCGATTCAGAGGAACAAGATGGGTACTTGACCCTGCCATAGACGGGAAAAGGGTTAATAGTTGCTTGAGGTGCATTTTCTCCACTGACGCCAGGAAAGGGCGAGGTCCTATACCTAGAAATTTTGTCGACCTACACGTTTCATTGAGACACGGTTCTTTTCCGTTCAGTGGTGACATTGCATAGACCACACGCTTTACTTCCCATTCGACAGACGGTGCACTGGGGACTTCATTGTCTCTCCCTCTCTCTCGCCCGAAAGAAAGCAGTCCAATTCCATTCAGTATCGAACCCGGAACCTTTGATGCAGTACAGTAATCAAGCATGCCACGGAGGTTAGTTCGTTGACTGGTGAAGATATCCTGTAAATAGAGTACTACATCTACGCCACCGAGACGATTATCGTCAGATACTTGCAACAACATCCTGGAAATACTTATGGCATATTCCAGTTCTTGATACACTAGTAGGGAGCGGCTGTATTGAGTTGGACACACCAGTTCTCGCGTGATCACTGAAGTTAAGCAACGCAATCCCAGTTAGTTCTGACATGGGTGGCCGCTTGGGAAAACTGGGTACTGCTAATACCCAAAAATCGTCGCATTAGCGTAGCTACGTCTGTGCAGTCCCTGCATTAGAACTACTCAGTGGACGGGGCTCTAGTGACCTCGTAGTTGGCGGGCCCAAAAATACTAAGAAATAAAAATACAAGTCAACGAACAGTTATTATATAATTGCTGCTAAAACGCCAAACTCAAATTCGAAAGACAACCCCACCTTAAAGATATCTACATTTGAGATATTTAAGATCACCTTTGTGCTGGCAAAGTCATGAATGCAGTTCTCCGAAACGATTAAACAGCAACAGTTTCAATATTGGCACGATTTCACCGTTTGTCATCTTTTGGAAAAAGCTTCATCCAAAACTTCATGTTTCACTACTTTAAAAAATTTGAAGGAGGCATCTCCCTTTATCTCTCACTACGAAAAAAATGCTCCATTTCAAATAAATTACGAAACTAAGCAGCAATTACGTGTTAGGACATGCAAATCTTTTGGGATAGATTTATCAAAATGATAAAATGTTCTTGGTAGAACCCTGGACTGCAGAGACATGATATGATGATTGTTGTGAAATCTTTGTGTAAAGGTATTTTTAACTGCACAATTCAACATAAAAGTACCTGATTTTTCTGCTGTTTTTAAGAAATATATCTGCTCATTGTCTATCGCGCAGCAACTTTGAGTCTTTTCAACAACCTCTTATATACAATAAATAACTTTGAAGCAAATAACCTGCTAACGCATTAAAAAAAAGTTATTAATTCAGGAAAAAAAAAACAACCAAATTTTAATTTTTGTGAAATATTGCAAATATTTACCGATATTTTAACCAATTTCTTATTCATTTAGCACAACGGAGGCCAAACTTTTCGACATGTCAGCCTCATGAACATTGGTAAGGGCTCTAAAAGGCTAGATTCCAAAAAAATAACTAAGCAACTCCTAACCCTTTTCCAGCCTGTGGCAGGGTCGTTTAGCTCTAGTCTCACTGAATCTAATGCAAGCGGTACAGTACACACCATATGGAAGGGCACCACCCCTAGTTATCTATTTGGCACGGCAGATCTTTCTGATAACTCTCAAACTACCTACATGGAAACGGTGGAATTATAAAAACCAAACTTGATTTTGGTTCGGGTCCTGTATATGTCCAGGTTTCAATAAGTCCACCGGGGTACCGGACTTTCCCAGGTAGGCCATCGTTGTTCGGCTCGACCCTGTATATTTCTAAATATCCCTGTCTGTTTAACATAAATTTTTCTAATCTTAGTAGGCAAATCATTTCAAAACAAGACTAAAATAAGTTTTTAAGTGGGAGGAGAAAAACTTTGAAATTATGAAATCATACTAGGCTTACACATTTTGATTATGCATAAAAACGACAGGGGCGGATCCAGGGGGGAGCAATGCAGCAATTGCTCCCCCCACTGGTGTGTCGGCATAGTGTGCATCGCACACGGGCGCCAGGATATTAAAGGCGTCAAAGATGTCAGGGGAGAAGAAAATATTTTCATTAGCTATAGACATCTATTAGAATCTCTGCAAGTTTTCCACTTTATTCTACATTCTGTGCTGTTAGAGGTGTGTAGTACAGCATACTGTCCAGTGAAACTTCCCTCATCGGGCCACCCCTGTGGATATACAAAAGTGAACCCATCAGAGGGATGGACCGATTAGGGTGGTTAACCAAAATACAGTACATGTACCTGGGATTTTCCATTCTGTAAAAAAAAGTGGACCGTTGTGATGGGGGGGTGATTAGATATGGCAGCGTGTAGGGTGGACAGAGAACTGGTGGAAGATAGACGGGAGTAGAGGGCTAGAAACCACAGACTCAACCCTGCCACAGGCGGGATGAGGTTATGACGAGCGGCAAGGCGAGCGGGCTGGGATAAGGGCGCCAAATAAAGTTTTGCACACAGGCGCCGGACACTACAGGAACCCCACTGCCCCCCTCAGGACCTGAATGGGACACATCAGGCCTGGGGCACATATTTCAACTGATGCATGACTCATCTATACTGTCAGTCCAATCTACAGTTAGCTAAACCATTGTCTAAGGGGCAGTAGAGGACCTGTTATGATTGCTAGCTACATTTATACTAAGGGATTATGAAAATTTAAAATTATTTGGGGCGCACTTTTTTGAAGTGCTCCCCTCCTGATCCGTCCCTGGACCGGCCACTGGAAAACGGAACAGATACTAAAGAGATGCAAAATAAATTGACGTTTCCAGTGTTGATGCAAGAATAGAGAAGAAGGAGGAGGAGGAAGAAGGGGTAGATGTCGTGTCATTTGAAGAAAATTCAAAATCCATCGACACTATTAATCTTTTCCCAGCACGTTGAGTATTTAGAGAAATCCATAGTTTTAAAAACGGTATGTACTTTATTACTTACACATCATCACTTAAGTCATCCATACATACCTATTTGTGATTTCCATTTTGAGCCCCGCTTCCAAGGAATCGTCTCTCTCTCTCTCATCATCTGAATTGAGAGTAACGGATAAAATCCATAGATACATCAACTCACCATAACCAGTCGAACAATTAAATTACGGCATAACGGGTCTATTTCTGGAATATGTCTCCTATTTGGGAATTTCCAACCTAGAAATATATATATATATATATATGTCTTTCTTTCAGTGTCAGCAGCCCCCACAACATATTTTGACGTTTGTGAATTGTATGAAAAGAAGGGAAGCAAAAGAAAGAGAGAGAGATAGAAAGCGAGAAAGAGACTCCCAGTGTCACACAAAGTATAATCGATTAAAAGAACCTGAAATCATAGTAGAGGAGAAAAAAAGAAATCATTACACAATTGAGAAATGACAGTTAAAAAAGGGCGATGTACATTGATCTAGACCGGCCAATTTTTTTTTATAAACTACCTAATGAAGAAGGATTGAAAACAAAGTGATCGACATACCACATGGAGAAAAACAAGTCTCTTGTCATCTCATTATGCGTGACCAACAGTAAATCTGTTTCTCTCTTCAACATCATCCATCGTTTAAGACAATCAGTATACGGAGATCTTTGTTATATTTGATCCCTCTTAACAATATTAAAAGAAAACGACAGATAATAAAACAACACGCTTTGTTCAATTATTGGTTTTTTTTTTAAAAAAAAGTGATCGACCAGAAAAAAAAAACTAAAAGGGACGACACAAGAAATCACCCAACAATGTTAAAAACATTTTGTTACCAATGTCATTTTGCTGCTGTCGTCTGTTGCTCAAGCGTGAAACCAACCTTCTTTCTGCTTCAAAGATAAAAATTCCAAACGTTTCTTGAATCAAGAATTTCATTCAGTCTTTTCAAATTCGGCATATATCCCGCCTTTGCTCTTTGTTTTAAGGTAAACACCACGTTTCATAAATCAAAACTGTAAATACACAAACAATAAAACACAGAGCATTAGCACAACTAGGCAAAAAAGCAAAGCAACTCCCAACCTTTTCCCTGCCTATAAAAGGGTCGGGTACTCATCTTGTCCCTCTGAATGAACACAAGGGCGATATATTGGTCATAGTTTTTTCTGCAGCCGGTTGCCGGCCAAAGCTGCACCCCTACGCTTATTTATCGTCGGTCTAGTGTCCGTTGGGGAATGCTACCGAGTTCCTACACCTGGAAATTTTGCCTCATCTACCCGTTGCGTAGTAGAGAGGGTTCTTTTACGTGCAAGTGTCATCGTGCACCACACGAGACCTCGGTTTTACTTCTCATCCGAAAAGAGGCGTACTCGGGGCCTCTCTCTCTTTCTCTCTGTCGCCTGAAAGATGCCAACCCACCTCGGTCCAGTATCGAACTTAGAACTACTGGCGCAGTTACCGAGCGTGCTACCCGTACTGCACCACCGAGGTGGGTATTAGCTCAACTAGGGAAAAAATTGTGGGGGAGATCCCATCCTATGGTCATTCCAAACTTGTATCCCCTTCAGAAGTGGAATCGGACACATCAATTCCTTCCCCTTTACATATTAGTAGTAATCAAGCATTATTATGACTACTTTACGGTAGACAACGGAGCGGCAAGTTGCGTTGGACACACCAGTTCTCGTCTGATCAGTGAAGTTAAGCAACGCAACCCCAGTTAGTACTGACATGGGTGGCCGCTTGCGAAAACTGGGTACCGCTAGTATCCGAAAATCGTCGCATTAGTGTAGTGTCTGTGCAATCCCTGCATCAGAACTACGCAGTGGACGGGGATATAATGACCTTGTAGTTGAAGGACCCTAAAACACCAACAAACAAACCGTAGACAAAATCTTTGAAATTACTTTTAACTCAACCATTCAGAACGACCAGCGCCGGATTCAGCTTTTGAGTCCGAGGCTGCAAGGATAGAGTAGGCCCCATACGCCAAGCTTGTAACTTTTATAGAGTAGAGGACATTAAGATGGCTGGATGAATGATAACCAATTATGGATATGCAAATATAGAATGAACACCAATGTTCCTAATCAAAAATTAAGATTAAAGTTATGCTCAAAGCATAAGGTCCCTTCGAAGGCAAGACCCACACTATTTCGCCTATACGAAAATTTGCACTGGCGACAACTGCTGTGTAACTTCAAGAGATACCAAGGACAAAACCTAACCACCCATCAAACTTGTAACTATACGATTTGCTGCTTAATTTCTCTCTCTAAAAATATACGTGCATATTTGAATATAACGGTAAGTCGATATACAATAATCAATAAATGTCATGTAAGTCAATCGGACATTTTTATAAAAAAAAAATAATAAAATGCATGCATCTTCCTAAAGTCCAAATAGATGTCGTCAATGCACAATCTTGCATGCAATCTGTATGGTTATTGACTTAAATTAATTGAGGAAACGACTTGAACCGAAATTATTTCGAAAATGGAGAAACACACGACGATATTTGGGAGGGGAGACAGACAAAAAGCTGTTTTTCTTCAAGCAACATCTATTGCATATTGTGCTCTCTGGCAACAAAGAAATAACCAAGAAAACAACGTAAAGATGAAATTTGTTGTGTGGGCAGTTTAAAATGTTTATGGCGACATATCCTTCTTGTCCAAACTGTCCATTTCGGATATGAATGAACTTATTTATGTGTCCCGACTATTTTGTCCTTGTTTAGGTCATCGTTAATGGGGGGACTTTTCATACAAACAACCGAATTACGACTCATGAAAATAAAACAAACAGTACAATTCAGATGAAAGAGGATCAAAACTTAAAGGAATGAAAGTTCCGCAATGCATAAGCATAATAAAATACACGATGAATATTTTTCAAACAACTACCATCATCCAAATTCCACATGAATCGAAAATAATTTTTAAACAGTAAATTTGTCCATCAGAAGGTCACTTTGACTATACTGTATAAATTTGAGAGAAAAATTTCTAATAACTTCGATAAATTAAATAGTAAACTTATACAGTCATTTATTAATAACACCACAGTTCGAAGGAGATAGAGAAATACGAAGATGTAGGGCATCAAAAATTATAGTTTATGGTCAGTCGTTAGTGAGGGGACTGGACCTCAGTGCTTGTCAAAACGTATGCAGAACAAAAGATGAATAAGTGCTGAGAAAAATGGCAGCGAGGGGCCTTTTTGAATGCATAAAAGTATACTTACAACATTAATGTCTTAAAACAACAGCATATATACAGTATATACTGTACTAAGTACATTGACAAGAGATTAAAAACTCTGTAAAAAAACAAAACAATTTCAATTAATCAATGGTGTCTTTCAAAAACTTGTTAAATAGCGAAATTAACAGATGCACGTTACAGTAAAAACGTTCGAACGTTCTTTAGAACGCCACTTGCGTCAGATTCCATTTCCGCCATTTTTAGATTCTATACGGTGGCGCACTAAGAGCCTTAACGCACGGACGGTTTGCCGCTGCGAGTTGGCGGGACGCGGGTTTGCAGTTTGCTCACGCGGTTTTTAGAACTAACACGTCAACAGCCATAAAACCGCGCGGTTGTCGAGTTTTCCGCGTCCTATTGCGGTGGCCGCGCGGTTAAGCGGCAGGCAGTGCGTTGTCATCCATTCGTTGCAATGGAAATTGAAAGCCGCTCACCCGCCGACCGCGGCGGCAACCGCCCGCGTGCTATGCAACTGTAAATGTCATACAATTTCCTTCATCATCATCTTCATACCTTTATGCCGCCTATGGCAGGGTCGGGTACCCATCTTGTCCTTCTGAATGGACACAAGGGCGATATAGTGGATAGTGTTTCTCCACAGCCGGTTGCCGACAAAATCTGCAACCCAAACGCTTATTTATCGTCGGTCTAGTGTTCGTTGGGGACTATACTGGACTTTTTGCCTCATCTGCCCGTTACATAGTAGAGAGGGTTCTTTTACGTGCAAATGCCATCGTACACCACACGGGACCTCAGTTTTCCTACGCAGCATATGCGGACTACAGAAGAAAAATCCAGTATGGCAGGTTAATGCATGGGTAAACATGAGGGTGTCTACCAACTGGGAGAGGAGAGTAAACAGGATAATGACGAAGGTGGGCATAACATTGCTCCCCGGAAGGGCGAGGAGGGGGCAACGACAATGCAAAGATTATTACGGGACAAAGTTAATTAATAAATGAGGGTTAGGGCAGTGGCGACAGAGCACGGAGGGAAGGGCGGCAAAGAAAACGCTGAGGGTGTATGGGAACAAACTTAGGACAGAGGGGGAGGTAATTTATGACAAATACGTGGGGGTAAAGCTCACTTCTGTTTCGTGCAAGAGCTGGGTCACTGAAGACGAAACAGAAGATGGCAAACACCACAGGTGGAGAGCAGAGCTGTAGATTGTGTGGGGATCAAGTGGAGGATGTCAGGCACGTGATAGTGGCATGTCCAACGCTGCACCAGAATCCCCACATTGGAAGAGGTCGTGGGGATGGTGGAGCGGCCAGAACGGGTGTAAAAGGCAAAGGTGTTGGTGGAGATATAAGCATATGGGTCTAGCATGAAAAAAATCTCACTAGCAAGGTATCCGTCACATCGTCATCATACCCTTATCCCGCCTGTGGCAGGGTCGGGTCTGCGGGTTCTAACCCTCCACTCCCGTCTGTCTCCCACCAGGTCCCCGTCCACCTCACACACTGCCATGTCCTTACGGTCAACCTGTTCCCACGTCTGCATCGGTGTCCCCCTGCCCCGGGTGCTACCGACCACCTGTATTCCTGGCAAGGGACTAACGAGGTCCTCCTCCCCTCTTCTCATGACGTGTCCATACCACCTCAGCCTATTCTCCCTCATTTTTTATGCGATGTCCACCACTCCCAGGCTACCTCTAACATACGCATTCATAATTCTATAAGCTCTCGACACGCTAAGCAAGGTATCCGTCACAAAGGACTACATATTCATATTCTCGTCCGAAAAAAGTCGCAGTCGGGGCCTTCCTCGCGCACGAAAGAGGGCGCATCCGGGGTCTCTCTCTCCCACAAAAGGCGCACTTGGGGCCTCTATCTCTCTCTCGCCCGAAAGAAGGCGCACTCGGGGCATCTCTCTCTCGCCCAAAAGAAGGCGCCCTCGGGGCCTTTCTCTCTCGCCCGAAAGAAGGCGCATTCCGGGCTTCTCTCGCGCGAAAGAAGGCGGACTCGGGCCCTCTCTCTTACTCGAAAGAAGGCACATTCCGGGCTCCTCTCTCTGGACCGACCGCGGTCCGGTATCGAACGTAGAACCATTGACGCAATAGCCAAGCCCACTACCTCTGCGACACCGAGGCACAGCGGCAGGCCGGTGGGTTCTCGTCTAATCACTGAAGTTAAGCAGCGCAATCCCAGCTAGTACTGACATGGGTGGCCGGTTGGGAAAACTGGGTACTGCTAATATCCAAAAATCGTCCCATTAGTGTAGTGTCTGTGCAGTCTCTGCATAAGAACTATGCTGTGGACGGGGCTGTAATGACCTTTGTAGTTGAAGGGCCCTAAAACACCAACAAACAACAACAACCTAGGCAGGTCCACAATATTAATAAGAACATTACCGAAAAGTTTGGAAACCCTACCAAAGTTCACGTCAGATTCCAAATCCGACCACTGCTTTTTTTTTTTCGTGTGTATGTATTTCGATTACAACTGCGTATGAGGTTTTGCTTTTGTATTGCACCGATATTCAATCTATAAGTATGGTATACAATACCTGAATTACAATAAGAAACTAATTTTTTTTC
Organism: Trigoniulus corallinus; assembly: GCA_013389805.1. Classification (NCBI taxonomy): domain Eukaryota; kingdom Metazoa; phylum Arthropoda; class Diplopoda; order Spirobolida; family Trigoniulidae; genus Trigoniulus; species Trigoniulus corallinus. The sequence continues at coordinate 3,156,260 of JAAFCE010007744.1, forward strand.
TGTCTCCCCCCTCCTGCTTTCTCTTCTCTCCCGTTTTTTGTTCCTACTTTAGGACCTATCTATACCCATTGGTTTTCAATCTGCAGTTAATAGGCAATGCTAACAACGTTAAGAGAGCGAGAATGCCAAGATTTTTCTCACAGGGGAAAATCCATACGATCACATCTGCCACGTTCCACACTACTATAGCCCTACATATAGACATTGGTAATACATACATAAAGGTATTGGTCACTTCATTATCTCATCAATTTAGTCTTGATTGGGAACCAATTAATCTCTAAAGAGCTACAAAATAGGAAAGAGACATTCGAGTAAGCCAACTTTAACGTTACTAGAATAAAATTCCAAACTATCTAACCCTGGTCACACCATCCATTTTGCTTATCTCTTAACAAAAGTTTTCTTTCAAACACCCACACTATCCTTTGATTTTCTTCCATATTGCCCCTCTCTGTCTATCACGCACTCTTTCCTCTCTCTCTCTCTCTCTATAAATATAAAAATATTACAAATCAATATTCAACGTGGGACTCGAACCCACACATTTCAAAAACAAAGGTACCATGGCAACATTCATCATCATCTTACCCTTCTCCCGCCTGAGGGTGAGCGGCGAGTTGCGTTGGACACACCAGTTCTCGTCTGATCACTGAAGTTAAGCAACGCAAGCCCAGTTAGTACTGACATGGGTGGTCGCTCGGGAAAGCTGGGTACTGCTAATACCCAATAATCGTCGCATTAGTGTAGTGTCTGTGCAGTATATGCATTAGAACTATACAGTGGGCGGGTCTCTAATGACCTCGTAGTTGACGGGACCTTAAACTCCAACAAACAACAACAAACCCGCCTGAGGCAGGGTCGGGTCTGCGGGTTCTAATCCTCCACTCTCGCCTATCCCCAAGTCCCCCTCCACCCCACAGGCCTCCATGTCCTTTTGCGCCACCTGCTCCCACGTCCGTTTTGGTCTTCCTCTACCTCTGGTGCCCCCAATTACCTTCAGCCCCACAATGGACCTAGTAAGCTCCTCCTCACCCCTCCTCATCACATGCCCATTTCATCTTCTCTGCAATATCTCCCACCCCCAAGCTACCTCTACTGTAATCGTTTCTAATTCTGTCAGATATTGACACCCCACACATGTAGCGTAGCATTCGCATCTCAGCCACTTGCATTTGCTTTTCATGGTTCTTCCTAACTGCCCAACACTCTCATCCATACAGCATCGCTGGCCTAACAACAGTTTTGTAAACTTTGCCCTTTAACTTTATTGGGATTCGGGGGTTACACTGGACCCCACTTGCCAAAGAAGGCAGCCGCCACGGGCGCAACTGGGTTTGGGGCGCGAAATTTATAAGTTTTTTTTTGTCATAATTGGGTTACGGGGAGGCACAAGTTAGACACTGGCCACAGGCGCTTCATGCCCCCGTTACGGCACTGCACACCAGTTCTCGTCTCATCACTGAAATTCAGCAAAGCAACCCTACCTAGTACTGACATGGGTGGCCTCTTGGAAAAAGGGAGCGGCGAAATGCGTTGGACACACCAGTTCTTGTCTCATCACTGAAATTCAGCCGCGCAACCCCAGCTAGTACTGATATGGGTGGCCACTTGGGAAAAGAGGGTACTGCTAAAAAAGCAACTCCTAACCCTTTTCCCGCCCATGGCAGGGTCGGGTACCCATCTTGTCCCTCTGAATGGCCATAGGGCGATATATTGGTCATAGTTTTTTCTGCAGCCGGTTGCCGACCAAAGCTGCACCCCTACGCTTATTTATCGCCGGTCTAGTGTTCGTTGGGGAATGCTACCGACACCAGTGGGACGAGCTCCTACACCTGGAAATTTTGCCTCATCTACCCGTTGCGTAGTAGAGAGGGTTCTTTTACGTGCAAGTGCCATCGTGCACCCACACGGCACCTCGGGTTTACTTCTCATCCGAAAGAAGGCACACTCGCAGCCTCTCTCTCTCTCTCTCTCTTGAAAGAAGCCAACCCACCTCGGTCCAGGTCCAGTATCGAACCTAGAACTACTGACGCTAACCACTACGCCACCGAGGCGGGGATCACCAATTCTTGTATGAAATTCAACAACGCAATCCCAGCTAGTACTAACATGGGTGACCGCTTGGGAAAGCTTGGAACCGGTAATACCCAAAAATCGTGTGCAGTCTCTGAGTTAGAACTACGCAGTGGACGGGGCTCTACTGATCTTGTAGTTGATGGGCCCTAAAACACCAACGAAGGAACGATGCCAATTATCTGTTCAACTTCCTCAGCGTGTGACTAGGAGAGAAAAAGGAGAGGAGGGGGGATAAAAACATCAAACAATTCAGTTAAACTCAGTTAAAATTATATTCCATTATTAGTCGCCATTGCCAAAGGTACTAATGTGAGGCTATTCAACGAAATTTCTATTAAGATTTCACGTTTTGTCTCATTCAACTCACCAGACATTTCTCTTCAGCTCGAGTCGGGTGTTCATTGCTTGCCCTCCCTCACACATCTGCTTTCCCCCCACCTCCACAACACCGTTTTTCTGCATCCGAATTTTTCTCGCTCTCTCTCTCTCTTTTTTTTTATCAGACAATGTTACCCTCCCTTCTCCGCCCTACTCGCCTATCTCTTCTTCAAGCAATCATTTATCTGATCTTTTATTAGCTTTTATACCTTCACTAGTTCGGCACCTATTTCTGCTGATTTCCTTTCATTGTTAACATAGAAACCTCTAAATCAAATCACATTTGCTATGTGGAAGACCTCAAGAGTTACCACCAGAATACCAAATACCCTTTGGCCTCCACGTGGATTCAGAGCACAAAGTACCTTACAGAAAGATCTGTGGTGACGTGCCCAGACTTCTCGCTTCCTTTCGTCACATTTCTTCTTCTTATCCTCAACCACCACCACAATCCTATACAAGAATTATATGAAACTTGTCAGGCAAAGACAATCAACTCTTTGCTAACCCAGAACCTGTGTTAATTCTTAAAAATAGAGATGACCAATGTCTCTCTGGACAGACTCATCCATAGGTGGACGACCAAGTTTAAAAAAAAAACATCATTTTTACCTGTAAAGTGACATCCACTGCTACCTCTCAAAGAGCACACGTTGCGCGTCTGACAGTGTGATAATTTAGGACCGGCTGGAAGGGGGGGGGGCGAGTTCACAACAACCCGCACCGCTGACTGACGTTGGAAAATGAGAATGGATTTCATTTTGTTACTATAGTTCAGTGGTCTTCAAACTTTGTCGACTTGCGGAACCCTTAGAACTATAAGATGTTTTGGGGCAACACCAACCCACCTTTACAAAAGTACAGCTAACGAATTTTCCTTTTGACACGCGGAACGGCGGAACCCCCAAAGATGTATTGCGGAACCCTGGGGTTCCGCGGAACACAGTTTGAAGACCGCTGCTATAGTCCGAATATCGACCAACCCAAGGGAAGCACGGGCCGCAAGAAACTGAGAAATGAACTGCAAAAGAAAAAAAGGTCAACAACTGTTTGAAAATTGCCGCATTTCTTTCGTTGGTGTCTTAGGGCCCTTCAACTACAACAGTCAATACAGCCCCGCCCACTGCGTAGTTCTAACGCAGAGTCTGCACCGACACTACCCTGATGCGACGAGTTTTGGGTATTAGCAGTACCCAGTGTTCCCACGCGACCACCCATGTTAGTACTAACTGGGGCTTATCCATTCATCAGGTGGATATTTGAAGGAGTATAAAAAATCTTGCAGCAGTTAAACCGAGGGACGGATAAACGAGGGTTTACTGTACTTAGCAATCTAAAAAAAAAGGGGCAGTAGAGGGGACCATTTATAATTGCTAGCTAGATATATACTATGGGATTCTGAATATTTAAAAAAATATTTGGGGCGTACTTTTTTTGAAGTGCTCCCCCTTCATCCACCCCTGGATCCACCACTAATTGTAGAGGACTCTTTTACGTGCAAATGCCCTCATACACCACACGGAACCTCGGTTTTACACACTCAGGGCCTCTCGGCCGAAAACAGCCAACCCACTTCGTCCCAGAATCCAACCAGGAAACACTAACACAGTTACCGAGCAAGCTACCTACTGTGCAGCCGAGACGGGGCTTAGCGGGGGAGCGGCGAATTGGATACACCAGTTTTCGTCTGATCACTGAAGTTAAGCAGCGCAAACCCAGCTAGTACTGACATGGGTGGCCGCTTGGGAAAAGTGGGTACTGTCAATACCCCTGTGCAGTCTCTGCATAAGAACTATGCTGTGGACGGGGCTCTAATGACCTTTGTAGTTGAAGGCCCCTAAAACACCAACAAACAACAAAACAGGGTTTAGCGGGGGGTATAACATTTCGGCAATTAAAATATATTACAGCAAATAATATTGGAAAATCACATTAACTGATGCATTTCAAATCTTCAGTCAGTTACTCTTCATCGTCTTTTTTGGCGTTGGAGTTATTTTTTTCTTTCTGAAAAAAGTTTACGTGTATTTTGTTAAAACATAGGTATTGCTATATTAAAGGCAGATTTCAGAAGTTGGTAGGGAGAAAAATATCATTTCAAAACACCCTCAATGTGCATAAGATAAGAAAAAGCAATAAAATTGTCTGTCTACCAGTTTGATAAGGGACCATAACGACTAATATTTCCACCAATATCATCATCCAATGCCACCGAGGACGACGACGACGACAACGACGACGAAGAAAAAGGGTAACTTTACATGTGAAGTTTAAAAGTTGCAATCTATATAGAAATATAAAAACATATGCATCAATACGATTTTTTTCTCTCTCTCATTGTTCCCTCCTCCTTCTCCTCATCTCGTTTTTTCCCCACCTCTCACAACCTCCTATTTCATACAGCAAATATTTCGTCATCGCACATTTAAAGACGAATAATGATGGTTATATATTTATTTTAATCTCGAACTACTACTACTAGTGTTCACAAAACGGTTCCAATAATCTAGTAAAGGGAACCCTCGGAAGAAAAGGCAAGCGAATAGGAAGAGGTGAAAAAAAATAAGATGCGAGGAGGAGAGGAAGAGAGCAAAGCTATTAACAAGTTGAGAGATGGCGTACATCAATCTGCACCTATCCCAGTCTCACCATTTCAGTAAATGTTTAGAAAGGAACTTGCAGGCGGCACCTAACCCAATGATTTATATGGATAAGAATTACGAGTAATTAAGAAACTAACTAACCCAAACCTCTCAAGCCCCAAAACCAGAATTTGATATAACGCCCTTAACGCAGAGGTGGGTATGGAGTGATAGGAACTTCAAAACTGGGATAAAAAAACGAAATGTCTACAATCCAATCATAAAATACGAAGACGTAAATGAGAAAATCCACAAATTACACAATTTTCCTCAGGCAACGTTCACCCTTTCTCTGCCATCGTTGCCGCTATAAAAAAAAATCTCAACGCTCTTTACAAAATAAAACATTCACTCGATTTCAAGCTTATCACTGAAAGCAGACCCACTCTTTCCCCACTAGCCAGGAAAAAAAAAGTACAAAACCATATTGCCATCATCAAACTTGCTTAGAAAATATTCGGTTCTGACTAGTAGCATGTGTTTAACGTTTCTATTTCTTTATTAGAGTTGAAATGTCTGAAGAAAAAAAGAAAACTAGGCCCTACCAACATTGGCTACTATCATTTTTTTCACATGACAGTTTGTCATCTTTCCATTGCCAAAGTTACCTTTATTCTGCAGAAAAATATTAACCAGGAGGAAAACGTCTAGGAGGCCATACTTAAGAAATACTACCGATGCATACGACCCTCTTGTCCAGTGCTTGCTTTTCGTGGAGCACTTTCTTTCGCCGATGCCAGGGTGGGCGAGTACCTACACCTATATTTCACTTCACGTAGAAAGGGTTCATTCAAGGCAGCCGAGATTTAGGACGGGCCCTCCGTGATAACAATCTTTCTTGGGCCCCTCAATTCAATCTAAAACAATGACAATTTTAACAAAATATGCACCTTCTACGTAAGGGTAAATCATAGTGCCCTCGGACAGCATCAAGCCACACTCAACCAGTTGCAGTTCCAGCCACTTGAAGAAGGGTTGCAACTGCACAACCTGTCTACATTCTGTAGACTTTGCAGATGAAAGCATTCGTCTCTTTCTGGGCTATCGGGGTGTAGGGAGAATACAGAAAATACAGAAAAATGCAAAACTGGGATAGGTGGGCCCTTTTAAACAGACGCGGGCCCCGGGACGCTTTCTCCCCCTCTCGACGGGCCTAATACTGGTTAAACTTCCTATTCGGCATGAAAGACTCACTTGGAACTTCCCTCTCTCGTACGCTAAAGGAGCCATCCGCTTCGGCCCGGATCGAACCTGTAGCCATGGAAAAATTGCTACCCACTCACTGAACCACGAATAGGATATTTCAAATTAATAAATAATGTCGTCAAGTCTTAATTTAGGAACCTTTCATACTTTCCTCCAAAACTCCTTGTCGAAAGATGTTTTGTTCTTGACTTGGAGTAGAGCTTAATTGTCATTCAGTACGCATTTCAGTCTTGTGATTCCACCACCTTTATTAAGCACCATTACGAAGGGCTAAAGTATCTGAAGTGAACAAAATACAGCATGTTACTACGGCATGAAGCTACTATCTATGCCCAGTTTGATGTTGGCGGTTGAAATGTCAAAGATATGGATTGGACGATAGAAGTCTCCAGTGCCAACAGATTCATTCAAAGCGCGCCACTCTTTGATAAATTTATTAAACTTCAGTCATGCGCAACGATCAAACTATTGCACTGGATGATTTCATCAACGAACGCCAATTAGTAAGAAAGGGACACACACAAAAATCGACCAGTCGTGTATTTTCTAGAAATCAATCGAAAAGCCTATATTTAATTACCTCTTGTTTGACTGTCCTATGCCAAATAAAAACTTTTTAAACAAAAACTACATCTGTTATAGTTTCTGGATGTCTTCTAGGTACGTGCCTACAGGTTGGAATACTATATTTTAGTTTCAGAAGCCACTCAGGTAGTGAAACTTATAACATTCTTAAAAAGTGATTATTAGAATTCAACATTTGGTATTGGGAAGTGAGTGACTCTCAGTCAGTTACATATGAATCAAGGACATGAAACTTACATGGCTGAAGCAACTTGAATTCCCAGCCCATCTGTGGGGATGCTACTCATAGCTCCCTCTCTGTTCAACTCTCCAAAATATAACAATTTCCCAGTAGATTATCCTATAATGACATTACAAAAAGTCAATTAAGATTATATCATAGATAGCTCATCTGATTAGAGAAAGAAAGAGATTCAGTTATTCATTAGAAAGGCTGACTGCATCGTGGCATCAAGTTTTAAATGGGATTTAGCAACATTCGTTCAACAATGCCAAATCAACAAAATTTTAACTCTTAAGTTTCCTCAAATATTACACTTTATCCTGTTAAAAAGCCGCTTAATTTATAATTTGATGATATCAGCAAGTCATGGACGCAGAAAACTCGCTTTTCTCAATACGTTCTGACAACAATGCAACGAGCATCACTACTACAAGGATGAAATGTCCAACATTACGAACTTAATAACTATGTCTTAAAACATTTTATAATAATAAATTTGAACCGATCAGTTTACGAAAATACTAATAATCTTGTCAAACTACCTGCCCGAAAATGCTAATCGCACATGCCTTTACATGGCGTACCATATGATGCCGATAAAAGGCTTGTCTGCTCATCTCACTGTTTACGCATGAATCATAAAACACTCTCATTATATTCTCCGTGAAACAATATCAGAATTGTAAGTAAGTTTAAAATATCAAAAGCAAATCAGTCATTTCTTTTCACTTACACATAAATTACATGCAGCCATTTGTACTCGTTCTAAAGAACAAACGAACATTCGAATACAGCTGTACAACGCCACCTGTTGAATTAGAATCTAAGAATATACTCTCGTTGTTGATTGGCATCACTTATTTTAATTATTTGACAACTTATGGCACCGCCTCGGCTTTTTTTCTTGTTTCGTTTCGTTGGCGTCTTAGGGCTATTCAACTATAGTGGTCATTAGAGCCCCGTCCACTACGTAGTTCTAATGCAGACTGCACACACACTACACGTAGGCTGATGCGACGATTTTTCCCCCGCTTTCCCAAGCGGCCACCCATGTTAGTAGCAGTGGCGTAACTTGTAGGGGCAATGGGATCAAATTGCCCCGGGTGCCGGACAAAGCGCCATCCGGGGGGGAGGGAACTTTGTCTCCCTTGTTGGAAATCAGCCACCACGACACAATGTCTGTGCGACGACTTTATGGCAAATAAAAAGTGCCTACATACGTATACCACGCCTGCTCAGGACAAGCAACAGAGTAGGGGGCGCGCTTCGAATACCTCTTGCCCCGGGCGCCACAACTGAAGTTACGCCACTGGTCAGTAGTAGCTGGCGTTGCGTTGCTTAACTTCAGTGATCAGACGAGATCTGGTGTATCCAACGCAATACAGCCACTCCCGTCCAATATATCACCGACCATGCCATACGCGGGATCGGGTACCCATGTTGTCCCTCTGAATGAACACAATGGCGATATATTGCACAGCATTTTTTCACAGCCGGTTGCCGGCCGCTCGGCCGGGTACTGCTAAAACACAAAAATCGTCACATTGGTGTAGTGTCTGTGCAGTTTATGCATTAGAACTATGCAGTGGACGGGTCTCTAATGACCTTGTAGTTGAGGGGACCTAAAACATCAACAATAAACAAATTGGTTTCTTCCCGGCGAGAGGGAGGTCGCGAGTGCGCCTTACGTCGGATGCAGTGCCGGATTTACCAATAGGCTAATTAGGCTGAAGCCTAGGGCCTCAACATTTAGGGAGCTTCAAAACTTAAGAAAAGGGCTTGAAAAGGGCCTCAAAATCGAAATAGCCTAGGGCCTCTCAATATCCAAATCCGGCACTGGTCGGATGAGAAGTAAAACATGTCCCGTGTGGTGTACGACTTCACTACTGCACGGTCAAGACCCTCTCTACTACACAACGCGTTGATGAGGCAAGATTCCCAGGTGTAGTGCCTCAAAGAACAGTAGACCGACGATAAGTAATTATAGGGGTTGTAGCTTTGGTCGACAGCCGGCTGCATAAAAATACCGTCCAATATATCGCACATGTGTCCATTAAGAGAGTCATAGATGGGTAACCAACTCCACCACAGGCAGGAAAAGGGCTAGCAGTTGTGTACCTAGGCGATAAGGACAAAGACAAGAAAGAACATTATGGCAGCACCTTCATGTAACCACAACTGGGAATTGAACTCAGCTCGCCTGCACTGGAAAACATTAAACAGCGCCGGTGGTTCTCAGACAACAGTTCTCACGGGACGTCCGAAACCTCTAGTAGAAAAGAACGTACCAGAAGTTTGAAACTTCCAATCGACTTTTCGCAACTTTTAACTGAAAAAGTTTAATTTTAAAAAAACGTAGTGATTCAGTTTCTTTTATGATAGTAATAATACATCTATATTTTATAAAAGACCCCCAACTTTATTTCGTTCATCAAAATCTCAACAAGATTAGCACAATTGAATTATGACACCATAATTTCCAACGAAGAGATCAACACAGAATCTAAAATGAAATGATTTGTTGGTAGATTGATTTCCTTCATATATATGATTGTCAACAAACAAAAGGAAAAAAAATGCTGAAACCATGTGTTTATTTATGAAAATGCCATTCTACTAAAATATCAGGGGTAGATAGAAAGGAACATTAGCAATGTTACGGAGATTGAGGCAGAAGAGGCAAACAAAAAAAAAGTGCTTAAAAAGTTTTATAATACAAACTCATCGATTACGACTATTACTAACTGGGATGTGAACCACCAAATCACTTTTATCTTAATTAAAATACTAGAAAAACACTTTTCTTTTTACCTTTATCACCTTGTCTGCCATTTTTAAAACGAAAAAAAGAAGAGGAATAGAGAATGTTGCACGTGCACCAATCACGTCATTTGTTCTAATCGTCGTTAGATGGTGATTGGTGTATACGTACCAATACGACAGGGTCAGTCCAAAAATTTGCGAGATCCCGGAGTATATGAGCCGTCCCACCCAGCACCCTTTTCACTGAGGTACGACCTTTCGTTATATATTTGGCATCGTTGTTGATAAACTGACCATATTTGAAACTTATAACTTTTTGCAGAATGTTTACCACAATACACTGCAGGCCAGCAATAGAAGGGATTTAAAAAACAACACCAATGTAACTAAAGAAAGCAGGGTAGGACAACGAAATATTTGAGTGACAAGTTCCTCTCAGTGACAGTTTCCACATTTTGGATGGCAGCGACGACCAGCAGCCCAATTACAGTGGCAACCGCCACTAGTGTCACCTTGGCCCTGAAAAACAACGATCCAAATATAAACTATGACAAATTTGAGTCCATTCTTAAATCCTGTAGTCAGGTGATCAATTTAGAGTATTTTTTGCAATGACATCATACTGTACACATACACGCTGCCATAATCACACTTTCTGCTCCGAAGAAAAAAGTCTGGTCAGAAAGAAGCCATCTATAGCTACCCCCTCTTGAGGGGTGTTTCCGTTGAACTTTAAATATTTGATACCGTTCATACTATGAAGTAGCACGTTCTTTGCAGTTGGCATGTTGCTTGAAGGTCATAACAGGGGCGGATCCAGGGATAGGAGCAATGCAGCAATTTCTTCCTCCTCAGTGCCTCGTTGTTGTTGTTTGTTGGTGTTTTAGGGCCCTTCAACTACAGAGGTCATTAGAGCCCCGTCCACAGTGTAGTTGTTAAGCAGAGGCTGCACAGACACTACACTAATGCGACGATTTTTGGATATTAGCAGTACCCAGTTTTCCCAAGCGGCCACCCATATCAGTACTAGCTGTGGTTCCGCTTCTTAATTTCAACGCAATCCGTCTCTAGTTCTTCAGTGCCTCAATTAGACGCAAATTTCAACTGCTGCATGATTCAAATTTGCAACTGAGGAGTCATTGTTGCATTCGTATTCCCATTTCTATACTGCCAGGCGAAAAGTTACAGCCCAACCTGCAGTTTGTTGGTGTTTTAGGGCCCTTCAACTGCAAGGTCATTAGAGCCCCGTCCACAGCATAGTTCTTATGCAGACACTGCACAGACACTACACAAATGCAACGACTTTTGGGTATTAGAAGTACCCAGTTTTCCCAAGCGGCCACCCATGTCAGTACTAGCTTGGGTTGCGCTGCTTAACTTCAGTGATCAGACGAGAACTGGTGTGTCCAACGCAATTCGCCGCTCCCCAACCTGTAGTTGGCTAAACCCCTGAAGATGGGACATTGTCTAAGGGGCAGTAGATGTTGTGTTGTTGTTGTTGTTGTTTAAGGTCCCGTCAACTTCGAGGTCATTAGAGACCCGTCCACCGCGTAGTTCTAATGCATAGACTGCACCGACACTACACCAATGCGACGATTATTGGGTATTAGCAGTACCCAGCTTTCCCTAGCGACCACCCATGTCAGTACTAACTGGGCTTGCGTTGCTTAACTTCAGTGATCAGACGAGAACTGGTGTGTCCAACGCAACTCACCGCTCCCAGGGCAGTAGAGGACCTCTAGTAATTGCTAGCTAGAATTATACTACGGCATTCTGAATATTTAAAAATATTTGGGGCGCACTTTTTGAAATTACTGTCGCCTGATCTGTCTCTGGGCCCTACCTTTCAAATAACAGAGAAAGATAGACAAAAAAGTAGCGTACCTTTGGTCCCCAACGAGGACCTTTAGTAGCCCAACAAATTTGTAGTCTACAGTGTGAACAAACCATCCAATCACATCCAGCAACTTTCATAATGATGACTCCACAACCAGGGCAGACCATAGCTGTATTATTTTTAATCATTTCCTGTAAAAAAAAAACAACTTATAACAGTACGAGTTAAATGGAAAGGAGGTTTGTATTCAGGGTCAACCCCCTACCTGCACAGCTTCTTGCGTTTTCTGGGCATCTACATTGTTTTGAGCTTCCAGTTTTAATCTGTCTTGATACTCTTTGCAGTTTTCTCCTTCATGAATGGCCTGACAACTTATACAACTTCGTTTGTTGCAAATTGGACAATGAAATTCAACAGCTCCAAATTCATAAACGCACCATCCTTTACAATCTGGAGTTTTACAATAAAAACTATTTTTCGTTTCACCAGCAGCTTTGGCTATTAATCTGTCCGTATATTTTTGAAAATCTTCAGGAGTTAACAACTGCAAAGAAAACAAAATTTCTGGTTAAGTATATATCACACAAAAATTTTCCTTGTTTAGGAAAAAAAATGTTTAAATACTAAAATTATTACTTGTTGAATTTCACGTTCTTGTATCATGCTTTCACACATGTACTCTCCATGATATGGACATTTCACAGGTATGTCTTCCACATGTTGAATAGTTCCAGTCAGACAATCGGCACAAAATGAATGCAAACAATCTCGAAGAATAATTCCCAGGCCCGGTTCAACATTTGTAAAACAAATTAGGCATTCAAATTCGTCTTCATTTTTTATTATTTGGGTGTCATCTAACTCGATATATTCTTTAAATTTCTTCTCCAGATCTTTTCTATGAGCAGCTTGTACACTTCTTTCCTTTTATGGTTTTTTTTTGGTAATTTTTTTTATAAAAGTTTATTTTTATTCATATATTTATATAAAAAATAACTTAATACAACAACAAATATAGTTGAGAAAAGCACCTTTTCAATTAATTCCCGATATTTACGCTTCAATTCTGCAGGACCATTAACTGGTTCACGCCATATTGCATCACATGCTGCACACTTGAGTTGTGTTGGTTCATTCAATAAAGTACATTTTTCGCATTCCCACTCCAATACTTAAAACCAAAAATTAGAAAAAAAAACCTGACAATTAACAAAAATGAATTTTATATCCACAAACATGTAACATATCAAGTAACGAATCTTTTTTTTTTTACACATGATTCGATCACAATTCTCCACTCCTCGACATTCAACAAAAGAAGAGACGAGAAAAGTTTAGGCGGATAGCTTTTACCTTTTACCCGGTTGTTCTATTTTACACTTTCCATTTTAACCGGTTACTCGTTTTACCTAACGATTGAGATGAAAGACGCATGCAATGAATTATCTTTGGTAAATTACCTTTACAATGATCTGTAATTTCGGTCTTTCGACTCGAAGGCCTCCTCCCCGCGAACAAGATACATATCGATCCTGTGAATGATCTGTAGCCAGCAGGAATATCCCCCGTTTGTACGAATATCGCTTTTCTAAGCCCAGAAAAATCTCTGAAAAATTTCTTTCTGCCCTGAAAATAATGTTTAGTCATAAAAATACTTGTTTGCCTCAATAATCTGACCCTAAAACACCAAAGAAACCAATGGAAAGTGCAAGATAGAACAACCAGGTAAAAGGTAAAGCCTATCAGAAGTTTAGACAACGATAGTCATTCAGTGCTCACTTCAAACGACCCAAGGATATCATTTCCTAAAGCCCGACAGCAGTGGTGGCGAACCTTTTTTGAATTTGTTGCTGTTGTTTGTTGGCGTTTTAAGGCCCTTCAACTACAAGGTCATTAGAGCCCCGTCCACTGTGTACCTCTGATGCAGAAACTGCACAGACACTACACTAATGCGACGATTTTTGGATACTAGGGGTACCCAGTTTTCCCAAGCGGCCACCCATGTCAGTACTAGCTGGGATTGCGCTGCTTAACTTCAGTGATAAGACGAGAACTGGTGTGTCCAACGCAATTCGCCGCTCTCACCTTTCTTGAAGACGGCTCACAACAACACGAAACAAAATTTGTCCGTGGGTCAGTTGTTTTTGTTTGTTGGTGTTTCAGGGTCCTTCAACTACAAGGTCATTAGAGCCCCGTCCACTGTGTAGTTCTGATGAAGAGGCTGCACAGACGCTACACTAATGTGACGATTTTCGGATACTAGCGGTACCCAGTTTTCCCAAGTAGCCACCCATGTCAGTACTAGCTGGGGTTGCGTTTCTTAACTTCAGTGACCAGACGAGAACTGGTGTGTCCATCGCAATTTGTCGCTCCCTCCGTGGGTCAGGTGCAAGAAATATTTAATTTCATGAATAACAATAAATTATTATTAATAATGAATAAAGTTCATTAAAGTAGCAAATAGAGAACAACATTATCATCATCATACTCTTATCCCGCCTGTGGCTGCGTCGGATCCGCGTGTTTTAGCCCTCCACTCCTGCCTACCTCCCACCAGGTCCCTCTCCACCTCACACACTATAAATATCCTTACAGACAGCGTGGTCCCACGTCTGCTTTGGTAAAGTAGCAAATAGAGAACAGACCTTAAAATAAAATTGAAAACAAAACATATTAATTTTATATAATACATCAGTGAGAAATTTGCTGTTGTTTATAAGACTATAAACTAGATATGGTTCACACTCGGGTCACAGGTTCGTCACCACTGCCCTACAGTTTGCTACACAGTGGCTCAATAAAATCACCTCTAACAAGTCATAAAAGCACCGGTAGATCTAATTTGTGTTAATACAAATCACTCCTTCATAATGTTGCAAAGTTATCATTAGCGATTTTTACCATTCTTCTTTTTGTCTGTCGAATTCTTTGATCCTTTTCCAGGTGCTTTCTCTAAAAATTTAAAGTCCAAAGTCAATGCCACAATAATTCCAAATTGTTGCAACTTTTGAAAAATACGCACCACGAATAAAAAGGATTGGTGAATTTGATTTCAGTTTTATTACTGGGGTGTTATCACGACTTTCTTGCATCATTTCGTCATTGAAAAACCATACTTGACATGCAACATCAAAACCTCGTTCTCTATATACCTTAAAAAAAAACGAAAATAAATTTCCAACTATTATATTTTGCTAGCACAAACTAAAAAACACCACAAAATTAGTTGATAAAGATAACATTTCTCAAAATTACAACTAGAAGGCAGAAAAAAGAAATTACAGTAAAACCTCCTAAGGGTACACCCCTCATATCGGTAGAAATTCTTCAGGTACAGAGTTTTCGTCCATAGGCTATTACTATCCCTCTTATTGGTACACCCCTCTAATGGGTACACTTTGGCCGGGTCCCACAGGTGTACCAATTAGAGAGGTTTCACTGTAATTTCTGTAAATGATTGTTAATTCATGGAAAAACCATGTTGTCATTACCTGTTCTTTTAATTGTTTTAAAGTATAACTTTCAGGAAACTCGATTGTAAATTTCTCATCAGCCCCATCAGTCTTTTCTACTTTGACTTGAAGTTTACTAAAACTTAGGTAAGAAATAAAATTTATAAACACCTGTTGATGTGAAACTGTTGAACGATAAGCTCACTATGACCAAAGAGGTGGCTTACCGTGGAGGTTCGGGAATCAACCTTGCAGGAGATTTGGGCTTTGGCTTTGTCTTCTCACACGTAATGACACAATTAGTCTTTCTCTTAGCTAATTTCCTAGCATAGGCAGCAGCACAATCTTCATCGCCAGTTTTCAGAGCTAATTCGAGTATCTTGACTAAATCGTGAATTTGGGTCTCTGGTGCATCCATAATCTAAATAAAGTTATCACTGCCACATTTCAATCACTCAGGTTCTAGACATTTATAATTGAATTTTTATATAATTACCACGTAGTCTTCGTCGTAACTTTTCTTTTTGTCTCCATCATAACTTTTCTTTTTGTTTTCGTCATAACTTTTCTTTTTGTCTTCGTCATAACTTTTCTTTTTGTCTTCGTCATAACTTTTCTTTTTGTCTTCGTCATAACTTTTCTTTTTGTCTTCGTCATAACTTTTCTTTTTGTCCTCTTTCTTATATCTATCATCATCGTCGTCGTCTTCCAACTCCTCTTCAAATTCTCCAAAGTCGTCTTCTTTTAGAAGGGCGTTTATATCAACAAATAAGCCATGATCTGGTTCACAATCAAAATAAGGTTTTTTACACCAGGTCCCATCACTTGTACCGTGAGGCCCATCCTTCATTTGAAATACAGAAAAATGTTCAATATTTCTTCACTTTTATATTCAATATGACTTCAATATATAATTCGATCGTACCAATTCAATCCCTGCCACAGTGCCATTTGAAATTTCTGCAATTTCACCTAGCCATCTTACCACACCTTTTCGTGGTACCACCGTACCAAAGTAAACAATGCGATCTCCTTCTCTCAACGGTAAATCTTAAAATTTAAAGTCAAATAATATTAAAAATGGCTTTTCATCTACAACAATTGTCCAAATTTAAACACAATGCAACAACATATAACTGCACGTGGAAAATTAAAACCAACTTACATTCTTTCCCTTTTAGAGCCATTCTTCAACAAGAAAAACAACCTGCTCAATTCACTGCAACTTTATCACATAAAAGTTTTATCTGTTCAAAAAAAATAAACTGTTAAGTGAATTATCAGTAATCATGATAACATTTCAATACAACAGCATCGTTGGTGAATTTAAAGCAAAGATAGACGCTGTAAATAAAAATTTACCTCGCAAAAATTCTGTAGGAGTTGATGTTTATATTTGATAAATTACTAGATGAAGTCATCTACCTTATAAACTTTCTAAATCCACCCTCTCCTAGCACTTTTAACTTTTCATAATTCAAAATAAATAGGGGAAAAGTAAATAGCGGGGAATTATCACCATTACTCTCCCCTGATTTAAACTATAAAATATACAAGTAGTGCTTGTTTTAATTTCAACAAAGCAAGTATTTAAAGTATTAAATCATATATACATTACAATGCTATTAAATTTAAAACATTTTTCATAGGAAGTTGTCTTGTTCCAGGTTTATAGCTACACTCTAGATGTGGTAGACACGAAATGGCATTAGTCTCCGAACCACGCCCGGCTCGAGAGCTTCAGGCGTCTTAGGCAAGAACGTCCTTCGCAGGCCCCCCCCCATTAAATTTAATGCAGTTCTAAATTGTCCGAGCGTCCCTCACGCCCTTGGCATTTGTCCCATTGCCAATGCATTGCTATGACTGCAACAAGGCGCCTCGAGAAAGCTAACATTTAGGAAAGGCCCCGCCAATCACAGAAGTTTGGGAATGTCAGGACTATGGTCATTTTAAATGACCGATAGACTGCATGGCAAGGAAGTACCTCTGAAATTAGCCGTCTAGATTTGCCTGCCCCATGAGCCGCCTGTGCTCTGAATGACTGCCTTTGGAAATGCTACGGAGCTGCAAATGACGACGAACAACTTCTTCGACGTTAGTTTACAGTACGGTGTGGTAACATCTAAACAAGAATAATTAGATTATAATTCAGATGGAAATGAAAATGATGATCTCAAACTAAATAATGGGTGAAATGATGCTATAGGTGTTTGAGTTTATGTGACTAGAATCAGTGATTCAAGCAGGGTGTGTGAAGCAGAGAAAAGCAAGTAAAGTCCTACGCAATCAATCAGCCCCAATGAAGCTGAAGGGAAAGTCTGGTGGGTAGTGGTTAGGCTATACTATAGGGATCAGAGGGTTGAACAGTGAGTGTCGTTTTGCGTGACAACCGTTATGGACAGTAGAGGACTGGCAACGCAGGCCTGCCAACAGATTCTATGATATACCATATGATGAAAATGGTAACGGGGTTGAAAATACGAGAGAAAATGGAGAGTCATAATTTACAGACTCAATCATGCCATTAGGTAGGGTAAGGCCATCATGATGATGGCTATCAACTTACTCTCTCCTGTAACTAAAACAGTTAAGATAAGGCATCTATCTTACTTTGTACAAAATTTCGGCCACTCCTGCAAGCAAATATCAAATATAAATGAAAACTGAAATGTGAAAGAAAAGAGAATGACATTACTACAGAAGTCATCGTTGTTAGATAGCACTTCCGAAACCTTCTGCGTAAATGTGAGAAGCACTGCATCCATTTACTGTCATCCATGTTTTTCCTCGTCAATTAATGATATTCAATAAATGCTCATAAATTTCACTTGATAGATCCATAACACTCTTTATAAAAGCAACGAATTTTGAACGAAATATCAACAAACGCGCGTTGATGCATAGTTCATTAAATGACGCAATGTTTTGAACAAGTTTGTCTAACATCGCCATCTAGTGGCGAATCCTCGCAACAATTGGGATAGTTTATGAGAAGGCTCGAATCTTGGGCCCTGCCTTTCCTACAGGGTTCCCCAGGCCGCCCCAGCTGGTACTGACATGGGTGGCCGCTTGGACAAACTGTGTACTGCTAATACCCAAAAATCGCCGCATTAATGTAGTGTCTGTGCAGTCTCTGCATAAGAACTATGCTGTAGACGGGGCTCTAATGACCTTGTAGTTGAAGGGCCCCAAAACACAAGCAACAACCGGGCCTCATGACAACGCACGTGTTACCGATGCGATGTGGCCCTCGGGGTTACCCCAACTTGACACACCTGCTGTAAATAAATCACAACCTTTACAGCTTCAAAATGTGGTTGGTTTGTTGGTGTTTTAGGGCCCTTCAACTACACGGTCATTAAAGCCCTGCGCACTGCCTAGTTCTAATGCAGAGATTGCACAGACACTACACTAATGCGACGATTTTTGGGTATGAGCAGTACCCAGTTTTCCCAAGCGGCCACCCATGTCAGTACTAACTGGGGTTGCGTTGCTTAACTTTAGTGATCAAACGAGAACTGGTGTGTCCAACGTAATAAGCCTCTCCCGTCTGCATGTGATTGGGGGCACCAGGGGTAGGGGAAGACCCAAGCGGACATGGGATTTTGTTTTGTTTGTTGGTGTTTTAGGGCCCTTCAACTACGAGGTCATTAGAGCCCCGTTCACTGTGTAGTTCTGATGCAGAGGTTGCACAGACACTACACTAATGCGACAATTTTTGAGTATTAGCAGTACCCAGTTTTCTCAAGTGGCCACCCATGTCAGTACTAGCTGGGGTGGCGTTGCTTAACTTCAGTGATCAGACGAGAACTGTGTGTCCAACGCAATACAGCCGCTCCCGTCCAATATATCACCGACCGTGCCGTGGGGCGGGATCGGGCACCCATCTTGTTTCTCTGAATGGACACAAGGGCGATATGTTGCACAGTGTTTTTCAACAGCCGGTTGCCGATCACAGCTGCAACCCCCTATATTTAGTTATCTTCGGTCTACTGTTCGTTGGGGCATTCCTCCACGGACGCTAAGAGATGGGGCGAGCTCCTACATGTGGAAATTTTGCACCATCTACCCATTGCATAGTAGAGAGGGTTGTTGTATGTACTAATGCCACCGTACACCAAACGGGACCTCGGTTTCATTTCTCGTCCAAAAGAAGGCACACTCGGAGCCTCTCTCTCGCCCGAAGGAAGTCAACCCACCTTAGTATCGAACTTAGAACTACTGACCAGTGGCGTCGCTAGGGCTGGCGTCACCCAGTGCGGTGACACCATGGTGTCACCCCCTCTCCCGAAAAAAACCGTTTCTTCTGCTTTGATGTCACCTCATTTCTCATGGTGCGAGTGATGTCACCCGGTGAGGCCCGCACCCCCTAATGACGCCACTGCTACTGACGACGCAGTTACCGAGGGTGTGAATTTCTGCAACTTATCTTTATTCCTAGCCCTTTTCACGCCTAGGCCAGAATCGCCCACCTATTTGACCCGATGATACCAGGTAGTAAGAGGGGAAATTGCTCGACGGTATTTTTTAAGCAGGCGGCTGTTGACCTACTGTTATGATCGCCTAATTAAACGCGGGGTCGAGGCTTTAGGCCTGGTGCACATATCCTATTTTTACTCGTGCGAGTGCCACAGGAACACCACAGCGACGCCAGATAGAACCCGTAGACCGGACCCTGCCGCAGGCGGGATAAGTGTATGATGATGACGATGACTACCTTTATAACTGCTTCATGTAGTTTATTCCTGATTGTTTTTGATGTAACAGTGATCCCAGAAGCTATAGCAAGGTCTTCTGTGGAACCCACAGGGAACCCCTACAACTAATTTTAGGATTTTTTTTTTTGAGACTTGTGAGATCGTTTTTCTCCCAATAATACTTTCCAACAGTTATTCACCATTAAATGTATTTTGTAACTTTTATGAGCTTTGCCTGTTTACCTATTGGTTGAAAAAGCTGTGACCTTCAATTGACTTTCGGGACATGCTTATCATTTTGGGAGGTGACCATTGGCCCGATTTGCATGAGACTTTTGTTATTGTGCATAATTTGGCAGGCAAAATAACTTTCCAATTGACTTTTTTTTTGGTGTATCACATATGGGTTCCAAGATAGATCCCAGAAAGGACCAAATAGGCTCTTTGTAGGGCACATAAAGGTCACCATTCGTTGGAGACCCACATACTTCCTATTTGTTCCCTGTATCAATTTTTCCATTTCTCCCGTGGTTCAGATGTTTGCGGGGGAAGGGGGCAGACTTAATTACCATGCTGTACAAACTGATTGTCAACAAACAAAAGAAAAAAAATGCTGAAACCATACAGATATGAAGATATGTGTTTATTTATGAAAATGCCATTCTACTAAAATATCAGGGGTAGATAGAAGCGATCAATGATACGAAGATTGAGGTAGAGGAGGGAAAGCAAGCGTTTAAAACGTTTTATAATAAAAACGTTCTGTTATGACTATTACTATCTGGCATGTGAACCACCAAACCACCTTTATCTTAATTAAAATACTAGAAAAACATTTTTTTTTACCTTTATCAACTTGTCTGCCATTTTTTAAAGCGAAGAAAGAAGAGGAATAGAGAATGTTGCACGTGCACCAATCACGTCATTTGTTCTACTCGTCTTTAGATTGTGATTGGTGTGTACGAACCAATACGACAAGGTCAGTCCAAAAATTTACGAGATTCCTATGAACGGATTATATGAGTCGTCCTACCCAACACCCTTTTCAGTGACATAGCCGATGGAGTAAAAAAAAAGCAACTCCTAACCCTTTTCCCGCCTATGGCAGGGTCGGGTACCCATTTGTCCCTCTGAATGGACACAGGGTGATATAGGTGATACAGGAGTAAATACTGACGAAAAAAGGGACGACCTTTCGTTATATATTTGGCACCATTGTTGAGGAACTGACCAATTTTGAAGCAAGAGAAGGAATT
>JAAFCE010007744.1:3235226-3248927 GCA_013389805.1 Trigoniulus corallinus
CACCCATGTCAGTACTAGCTGGGGTTGCGCCGCTTAACTTCAGTGATTAGACAAGAACTGGTGTGTCCAACGCAATTCGTCGCTCCCTTCCACCGAGGTGGGCATATGTGCACTTGCGACATGTTTGGAATTTCTGAATTAAAGCATTAATTAACTGCAGTGTGTTCATAGGTCAGGTGAGAATCCTTCAGCAGTGACCTTTTCACTTCTTGGCTGAAATAATGAGGCATCTCTGTACTGTGGCATATTAAATAATCTGTTATAAACAACTAATCATGAAGTGAATTTTAATTAAAAAAAATATAAGTTACTGTTTGCGTATTCCACGGTCGACACTTCTGTTAGCTGCACCTCACAGGTTCCAAAGGTCGCAAAACTTTTTCATTAACTACCTCTTGAAAAGATACCCTCTGAATAATACAAGCTGGATAAAGTGAACTATAATTAGCGCCTAAGCCAACTGTTTTTTTTTTCAGGGACAGTATTTAAGAATTTGAAACAATGGATTTGCTGTGAAGAACTACAAAGTTTATCAACCGTGTGGAGTATAAAACTGTTTGTTGCATACCACTTCTTTCTGTTAACACCAACCATCAACCACATCAGTACTAAAGCAACTCCTAACCCTTTTCCCGCCTATGGCAGGGTCGGGTACCCATTTGTCCTTCTGAATGGACACAGGGTGATATATTGGTCATAGTTTTTTTCTGCATGCCAGTTGCCGGCCAAAGCGGCACCCCTACGCTTATTTATCGTCGGTCTAATGTTCGTCGGGGAATGCTACCGACGCCAGGGGGGGGGGGCGAGCTCCTACACCTGGAAATTTTGCCTCATCTACCCGTTGCGTAGTAAAGAGGGTTCTTTTACGTGCAAGTGACATCGTACACCCACACGGGACGTCGGTTTTACTTCTCATCCGAAAGAAGGCACACTCGCGGCTTCTCTCTCTCGCCCGAAAGAAGCCGACCCACCACGGTCCAGTATCGAACCTAGAACTACTGGCGCAGTTGCTGAGCGCAGCATTTCATAAACCACATCAGTACTGAAAAAAATAAAAATTGGTGGGTGTTTTGATGTCACTATTCTTTGACCTTCACTTGACAAACCTCGTGTCACTGTTTTCCTTCACTAAAATAAGTGCAGCAACAGTGACATCAACACAATAAATTGCCTCACACATTAAACATTTGTCATTGACAAGTTCTTATATACAAACAAGACCTAATTCCCCCCCGACGCTCTAGCACTAACTAAAATTCAAATCATCTGGTAAATATCACAGCATTATGCAAATAGAATATATTGGTGGACATCGCCGAAAAAAAAATGAGGGAGAATAGGCTGTGCGGTCAAGTTGCGTTGGACACACCAGTTCTCGTCGTGAGATCACTGAAGTTAAGCAGCGCAAGCCCACGCTAGTACCAACATGGATGGTTGGTAAAGAACGTTGGGTAGCTGCAAATTTCACCTCTCCTACATCCTCGACACTTACCTCCTCATCTCCCGCGAGCAGCCTCCTAAGGCGCAAAATGAGACGCAGGGTGACACAGGGTGTAGCAGCCCCGCGAATTTCTGCTAGCAGGCAATCACCGCACATTGAATCGCAGTTTTTCACCATACCTGCATCAAATTACAAGAGAACTGATCTGCTCCGGACTGCTTTTTGTTATTGTCACCAACTTCACGCACGAAACTGCGGCATTGGCACTGCGCTCCGCAGGGTCACGCGGCGCAGGCACTGAGTAACGTCCCCCTACGACGTAACATGCGCAACTACATACTGTCATGTGAGCCACAGAAATTTATAGTGAATCACCCTGCGTCACCTGCGGAGACTGCGTCTCATTTTGCGCTGGGCCTAAGGGTTCGGCCTCTTAAGACTGCTTGGCTTACTCCCCAACCTATGAAATAAATCAAAAGTCACGAGAAGGGGAGAGGAGTTCCATCCCAGGAATGCAGGTGGTTGGTAGCACCCGGGGCAGGGCTTGTTTGTTTGTTGGTTGGTGTTTTAGGGCCCTTCAACTACAAAGTCATTAGACCCCCGTCCACCGCGTAGTTCTGACGCAGACACTGCACTAATGCGATGATTTTTGGATACTAGCGGTACCCAGGTTTTCCGAAGCAGCCACCCATGTCAGTACTAGCTGGGGTTGCGCTGCTTAACTTCAGTGATCAGTCAAGAACTCGTGTGTCCAACACAATTTCCGCTCCCCCGGAGCAGGGGGAGACCGAGGCCGACGTGGGAGCAAGTTGACCGTAAGGATGTGGCAGTGTTGGGGGTGGACGGTGACCTGGTGGGAGATTGATGCAGGTGGAGTGCTAGAAACCGCAGACCCAACCCTGCCACAGGCGGGTTAAGGGTGTGACGACGATGATGATATCCAAATAGCATATACTGTATGCAAAACACAAAACCAGTTTTGGCTGTGCCTTCAGCAAAACGTGACATTTTACTTTCAGTTTCAGAATGCTAATCACATTTTATATCTGCACACCAATACCAAATAGGTACACTCATGCCTCTATCTACTGTATGTGTACACAGATGACTATCATCATCATACCCTTATCCCGCCTGTGGCGGGGTCAGGTTTGAGGATTCTCTTGCCTATCTCTCACCAGGTCCCCGTCAACCCCACACACTACCATATCCTTATGGACAACCTGCTCCCACGTCTACTTCGGTCTTCCTCTGCCCCGGAGAGACATTCCTGTAATGGACCTAACGAGCTCGTCCTCCCCTCTGCGCATTACGGGGCCATACCACCTCAATCTTTTCTCCCCCATTTCTTTCCGCGATGTCCTCCACCCCCAGGCTATCTTTAACATACTCATTCCTAATTCTATCAGCTCTTGACGCCCCACTCACGTACTGCAGCATTCGCATCTCTGCTACTTCCATTGTATTTACGTGGTGGCTCTTTCTCACTGCCCAGCACTCTGATCCATATAACATAGCTGACCTAACCACTGCCCTGTAAAACTTCCCGTTCAACTTTGTTGGGACCTCCCTGTTATACAGGACTCCGCTTGCCTGTCTCCACTTCAACCATCATCCTGCACTATCCTAATAAACCCTTCTTCTACCCTTTTATTTTGTGTAGTACCTCCAAAAACCACCTGCCGTGGAACACTGTCGTAAGCTTTCTCCAAATCAATGGAGATTATCTTTCTTTGCTGCCCTATGCTTCCCTATCATCTGTCCGACAATGAAAATTGGTCCCATTGTGGATCTACTCGACGTGAACACAACTTGATTACTCCTGGCACTAGTTCTATCCCGAAAGCGACATTTCATTATTCTCTCCCAGAGCTTCATAGAATGACTCAAAAGTTTGATACCTTTATAGTTACCACAGTCTTGGACATCACCTTTGCCCTTGAAGAGTGATACTATCCAGTTCTCACGCCTTGTAGAAGGCATTCTATCTCCGCTAGCTATCCTACTGAAAAGTTTCCCTAGCCACCTGATTCCTAGGATACGCCACACTTCAATGGGAACCCTGTCTGGGCCTACAGCTTTTCAATGTGTACATACATGACTAACACACGAAATTTTTTACACCTTAGCTATAAGATCAAAATGCGAAATGTTTCTTTTATTCAACCTCAACCTACAGCGAGCCATTGTTGTATCTCTTAGTAACAAAAACTTTTTTTAAACAACACTTTCAGGCTGCCCACTTTCAAACAGCAAGAAATTTTTAATACTGTTCTGAATGTTGAATGACTCCGGGGAGTTTAGTTTTGCATACAGCGAGGGTGAAAAATAGCAGTTTCATTTACAGGTTACAAATAAAAGTAAAAGAAAAAAAAGAAAATCACGTATTTCTTGGACAGACCTTTGTTGGCAAGTCAACTGCCTATCAACAACAGCTAGCTACACACCCTGAAAAAGCTTCAAGGACTTCACATCCGCATTTAAACTTGACAATCTCAGTCATTAATGAAGTGGAAAAAAAAACAAGTTTTGGAGGACCAATACAACCACGAAAATAAGTCCATTAAAGAAAAAAACAGATCGTGGGACAGAGAGTGGAAGAAAAAGAAAACCTTAGAAGTTCGACTGACCCTGTTCGTTCAAGGTGCGCACACATACCTTGAAGGCCCAATAGTTTTTGAAAAATCAACTTAGCGTGATTTTTCTTCAATGACACCACAACATTAAATATTTCTAAAACAAGACTATAAAAGAATTTGATTAAAAATGCGTACAAGCAGGAATTGGAATGAAATACCTGAAAAGTTCAATATGAATAGTTAGGACAAAGTCGTATACACGTTATTCAGTAGACGACTTACTGTATACTTGACCACATGGTCTCTGAAAACTCTCGAACTGTTTTCAGTGCGATTTTGAAAATAATGAAAGGTGAAAGTGCTGACATTAATAAATCACTAAAATCACAACACATTACCGTAAAGTTTCATCAATTTTCACTCCATTCAAATCGCTATATAGAAATGCTCATCAAGTCCGCTTCTCGTTACGAAACCACACATAAATTGATAACTTTGGGTGACGATGTGAACATAATTTGTTCTGCACAATCATAGCTAAATTTTTGCACAGTTTGAACCCAGATTTACCTTTTAGGACTAAATTAAGTCAGAAAACTGCAACTTTAAAATGGACTTTCAATGATAAGTAGTCTTGTCACAATTCCCAGGATATTCACTAGCTATAATGCATGCCGTCGAGTATATTGCTACCAAAAGTCAACTTAAAATTCCTAGAAATGAAATAATCGTATAGATATTTGAAGATTTTGATAGTTAAATATATAAATCACGGAAAATATTGACTAAACTCTGATACCAACTAATGAGAGATACGTTACGTTATTGGGAACAAGAAAAACCACGCAACTCTTGTAGAGAGAGAGATACTGTAATGCATGTTCTAGAGCTTTGTCGAGACAATTCTCAATTAAATACCTTCTTCTCTCCTTCTCTGAAACAAAATCTGTTTACGTTAAATATAATTTTGTCCTTAAAAATTACTTACTTCATCCAAACATTCTTGTCCTTTCGCTTTCGTGTCAACTTCGATGTCTAAACTGACAGCATTCGATAAACTTACAAGACACCACATTTTAACGCGTGACTCAAGACACGTTCATCTTTGCATTCATTGTCATTACATCATCAAAAATAACTACTTCACAGATATAATATTACTTTATAATTAACCTAAGTGATGTTAAGTAAATACGAAGCGTTAGCAATTGCGCGTAAAACACAGTCGACAATCAAGAAAACTACAACTGACTACTACGACAACCCGCCATTATACACGCAATGACTTCGCTCGTCCGCTCGAAACTCTTCCAACTTCAACCAATGGCGTTTCATCGAATGCGTGACGTAGTTCAGGAATCAGCTGGTGCCTTGAACCAAAACAAGCCGTGACGTCATAGTCACCTCTCCACCAATTAAGACGTTAAATTCCCGAGTCTGCGTAGAAGCCCCTTAGTAACACGTGCGTCGACCGAATTCTCCGTGATTAAAAATACTGGCAGCATTTGTGATCCTTATGTTAGTAATCATTATTTAATGACATACATTTTCAATGAGACAAGAATTAAAAACAACTGCTAACGTTTTCAATGTCGAATCAGGATACTATTTAAGCAGATAATAAACTTTCTGGTTATATGATTGTTAAGATGTCATTCAAAACATACATTCCGCCTAAATTACAATACCAACAACCACTACCGTTGAGTGTGTTGAGAGCAGCAGCAGCAGTAGCAACAACAACACACAAAAGCTTTTATATCATCGACCAGATTGTGTTTTTCTGAATAAAAACCCTAACAGTTACAACATCTGCATTAAAAAAAAAAACAACTGTCAAATATAAAAAATGCAACAATATTTTTCACAAGTCTTTAAAAAATGCTTTCAAAAGAGGGTGCTCTGTAATAAACTCTCGCACGTTTGGCTGAAAATAAAATTCAATTCATTAAAAATATATATATAAACTAAGTACCTGCCAAAAATCAATATCTTCTTTACCGAAATATTGTCCCATCTACGAACCCGGTGATTCGAAAAGGAGAAAAAGGGAGGGAAGAGACGTATTTGGAGAGGACCGACAAGAGAAAAAAGGAGAGAGAGAGAGGAAGGAACAGCAGGAACTCTGGGGAGCGGCGAATTGCGTTCGACACACCACTTCTCGTCTGATCACTGAAGTTAAGCAGCGCAACCCCAGCTAGTACTGACATGGGTGGCCGCTTGGGAAAACTGGGTACTGCTAATACCTAAATATCGTCGCATTAGTGTAGTGTCTGTGCAGTCTCTGCATAAGAACTATACTGTGGACGGGGCTCTAATGACCTTGTAGTTGAAGGGCCCTAAAACACCAACAAACAAAACAGGAACTCTGGCTTTACCCCACAACCCACATAGTCCCTTCGTACAAGTCATCATCACACCCTCATCCCGCCTATGGCAGGGTAGGGTCTGCGAGTTCTAATCCTCCACTCCCGCCTATCCCCCACCAGGTCCCATCCACCCCGCACACAACCATATGTCTCTCTGAACAACCTGCTCCCACGTCTGCTTTGGTCTCAATCTACTCCTGGTGCCACCAACCACCTGCTGTCCCATAATGTACCGAATCAGCTCCACCTTCCCCCACCTTCGCATCACATGTCCATACCACCTCATAGTCCCTTCGTACAAGATGCAGGGGTAACCCAAATTCATAATGTCATCGTACGAGACGCAGAGATAGTTCAAATTCAAAGGTCAAAGCAGTAATATGTTACCTCTTGAAAAGTCTAATGAAGTATAAGCAGTCACTTTAGCCGGTTGTAAATTATAAACAATAAAAGTCCTCTTGGCAACTGTCGCTGCACAAAGGAAATGACTAGGAACCTTTCAAAATAGGCAAATGAAAAAATAATTTAGTGCTGAATAAAATAAGATGATAAAAAGATTATTGTTTACATAAACAAACCTGATAAAAGAACCATTTTATTCTGCTATTACTGTCACTAATTTCATAATGACTAAATGATTGATTGTAGACATTTCTGTTAGCAAATTCTAGGTATTCAAATCCAGAAGGAAGTTCCACTTCTAGAATAACATCTGCTTTTTCTTTATGGACATATCTGCAATATAGTGTACACATTCGCGGTGTCATTTTTTACTTCAAAATTTGACAATTGCTAAGATTCTTACTGGATGCATGCATTGACTCGAAGATTTCCATATTCGTCATTCATTGAGTTGACTTGAAAAGATATGTTTAATCGTTGTGAAACCTCTCCAGGTTTAAACTTAACAAACCAATAATCAAATAAGTAAGGTTTTAACACTTTCACTTGTGAATGCGAAAAATAAACATAATTACAGCGTTGCCAGATTGCAGACAAACTTCTTCACCATGTCGCAACGCTTCCTTGGCATCATAAACAAATGGTTTCAAGTTCACGGGAGGCTCCTGTAAGTATCGCAGTGAGATAAACATAATCATCATCATCAAATGTGCAAAATAAATATATCAAGCAAATAATAATCATCAAAGTTATCTAAATGATTAGTATATTACCTTGACTTTTAGTCTTCGAATTATTGTATCATTCAGGTCTCCAACTTCGTTAATGACAAAAGCCTCGAGGTCTAATAAACCAGTGTACAGCGGAGATATTAAAAAGGAGACTACATGGTGTAATCGACGACCATTTTCTGAAATCTTTCGAAGTTTAAAACCTTAATAGTGATCTTCATTCAACTCACACACAGTTTTTTTTTTTACTTTAAGAGAAGTTACAATCTTACTGGGAGTTCCTTAGTTAAACTTTCATTACTGAGAAGTCTGTGCGTCTTTTCGTGTAAAATTTGAAAGCGTCTATCTCTAGATATCAAAGTTACATTAACCTGGTTCCGAATATAAATAAAAAATATCATACGTTATCAAGTTATATGTTGGTAAGCGGTTTCATTTCTACGTTATTACCTTTTGATAGGTTTGTTGAAAGACTAAAACTCGAATAATGACAGCTTCACTACGACTAACAAAAGGAGGTACATCCAAGAAAACATACAATGGCTTATCAACAGTCACCTAAACGACATAAAAACATATATACAGTAGTAATATACACATACTACAAAGTGGAGGGAAAAATGAAACTTTCCGAATCAATAATTAAGCATTGCTAGCTTACCACTGGACCAATTGCTTGACCAATTCGATACTTGTCGTCTATTCCATAAATTAATGTATGCCAGGTAGAAATACGATCTGGTGCTTGCACAACAAATGTCAATTTGCCATCAGAACTAAACAAAATTAAATATTCAACACAGTTGAAAAGTTCAACAACGCGTGACACATGTATTACTAAATTGCAAATTTACCTGACTGTCATGTTTCTCCACAACCAAACGGGTGAAAAGTCTTTTCTTGGACTTGATGCTTGATTTTTGAAAAAAAATATGATAATTCATATAATTGTGTATACATAGAGTAAATTACTAATGTGCATTGTGTATACAATGTAAAATATAAACCTGTTATTAAGACATTATTATTATTATCATCATCAGATGGTAGTACGTGATAAAGAGTTTGATTCAATATGTCTTCATTTTGCAAGATAGCATTAGTAAAGAGATGTAGACGAGGAACCTTGGGAATGCAAGAATTATTTTCTTATTATGATTATTATCATAAAAAAAATAATACAACCTTGATGAATGCTCGCTTACTCGAAAAAGTGAAGTTTGTTTATGAGAAGAATTAGCATATGCAATATGCCATTGAATGAGGCTTAATTCATTATGTTCTAAATCTTTCCAGTGTGTCCAATCAGGATTTGACGTCAAAAGCTAAATAAAAATACGGAAATTAACAAATTAAATTATATACTGATTCAACAATGATATTTATGCTTCAGGGAATTGTAAATGAATTTAAGAAACATTTTGTAACAGTAAAAGTCTGAAATTTGCAACATCCTAAGAGCCCCAAATGAACATACGAGATGAAATTATGAATTACAAGTCTCATTTTGTTTTCTACAATTAATTTAACCCTAGGGTGATATTTACGTTTGAATTTATTAACCAGATTTTGTAATTTTCCGCCTGTAAGTAACTATCAAGTATTATGTCGTTTAAAAACGATGCCGTTCATCAGAATCGGTAATGAGAACCCGACTTCCGGTGGCACTAAGGTTCCATTTTGTACATCTGAAGTAATCCGCATCTGAACTTACCCATGTCAGTGGGTCATAAAATTTTTGAAATAATTGATTCAAAATCGTGTCTGTCGATTTTAGAAATAGAAGAACCGCCGGCGAAGATTCCACGGTGAAATTCACTAAAGCTCCCGGTTCGACTACCGATGGTTCAATAGTTAACCTTATCTAAATAGAGAAAGAAAGGAGGTGAATTATAATCGTGTTTTATTAACCGTGTAAGTACAGTGAAACCTTCCTAATTGGTACACCTGTGGGACCCGGCCAAAGTGAACCCATGAGAGGGATGTATCCGGGGTATAGCAACTCTTAACTTTTTCCCCGCCTATGGCAGGATCGGGTACTTATCTTATCCCTCTGAATGGACACAAGGGCATTGGACATTGTTTTTCCGCAGCCGGTTGCTGACCGAAACTGCAACTTCTATGCTTCTACTGTACGTCGGTCTACTGTTCTTTGGGGAATTCCACCGACGCCGGGAAGGGGAGCGAGTCCTACCCCTGGAAATTTTGCCTCATCTACCAGTTGCATAGTAGACAGAGTTCTTTTACATGTAAATGCCATCGAACACCATACAGGACCTCTGTTTTTACTTCTCATGGAAGGCGGACTTCGGACTTGAGACATTTCTCTTGCCTGACAGTAGCCAACCCACCTCGGTCCAGTCTCGAACCTAGAACCACTGATGCAGTTCCCAAGCACGTTAAACACTGTGCCATTGAGGTGGTTTTCTGAAAATGGTGACAGATATGTGGATACCAATAGATGGATGTGCCTATTACAGAGGTGTACCGTTTAGTTGTTTGTTTGTAGGTGATTTAGGGCCCTTCAACTACAAGGTCATTAGAGCCTCGTCCACAGTGTAGGTCTGATGCAGGGACTGCACAGACACTACACTAATGCGACGATTTTTGGGTATTAACGGTACCCAGCTTTCCCGAGCGGCCACCCATGTTAGTACTAGCTGGGTTTGTTTGTTTGTTGGAGTTTGAGGTCCCGTCAACTACAAGGTCATTAGAGACCCGTCCACTGCATAGTTCTAATGCATAGACTGCACAGACACTACACTAATGCGACGATTATTGGGTATTAGCAGTACCCAGCTTTCCCGAGTGACCACCCATGTAGTACTAACTGGACTTGCGTTACTTAACTTCAGTGATCAGACGGGATTTGCCGCTCTCGTGTACCGTTTAGAGGGATAGTAATCACATAAAGCCTATGAGTGAAAAATCGGTGCCTGAAGAATTTGTACCGATATGAGTGGTGTACCCTTTTTGGAGGAGTGTACTCGTACAGAGGTTTTACTGTACAACTATAAAATATTGGCAGCAAGACTGTGACCTACATCAACAGGATTATCACGATTAGTTATGAATACTTTGCTATCAGCAACTAATATCCCGTCGTGTGTCACACCGTAAACTAATAAATAAAGGTGAGTTACAGCATCAGGGGCTACTGTAAACGACACTGCATATGGTCCTTGACCCGCTGTTGCTACAGTTCCAGATTGAATTATTTCATATGATCGTATAGATATTAACTAGAACGGAGGAATCAAAACATGATCATGAACTAGTTTGGATACAAAATATAGTAAAATATAGGATAAAAGTAGCAAAATATGTAAGGTTCACTTACAAGATATGACAAGACATGAAGATCAGCCGTCGAGAATACATTTGCAGTTACATTAGTACCAACCTGCAATAAATATTTATATCGATGGAGGGACAAGAGTTGAAAATAAAATAATTTGATTTTATATATTACAGATATTATTACCTCGAGTTTGGTGTCCTGAACTACAATTGTTATGGCCTGATCAACAGAATTATAAGGTGCTCGAAGGACTTTGCTGGTTGCAATGATACTGTTGTTAGCTTCAACTTGAATCAACAATGAAAGTGCATTGAATGGTACAGTAATAGTTAGAGGAATTTGAATGTTTTCTGGTGATAATATAAATTCTTGAACTTCTTCACTTAATTTGGATTCTTCAACATCATCTAAAGTATATTTTATCCGAATTTTGATGGCGATTTCATTTTCTAGTTCATCCTTACTTCCGACCTGCAATGTACAACAGTTGGTCTTTTATCATACACCAAAAAAAACCTGACAAGATAAACATGACTGTGTTAGTCAAACAACTCACTTGAAATTTAAATGGTAAACCGGCAGCAAAGTAAGTCTGAAATAATCTGATTTGTATAGCATGTTGAAACTCTTGAAATTTTAATAATTTTACAGCTTTGCCAACGCGATCAGTTAATTCGTCTGTCACTGTTGCTTCCAAGAACCACTCATTAAATCCTAACTGGTCTGGTAATGGTATGACTATATCTACTACTCCAAGAATCTGAATTCATTTTTCAGAAGAAAAAAAAACATACATGCAGTGGTTGCAATATTAGGAAAAATATTAGGTAACTAAAACATTTCTTACCTGTTTATTTGTAAGAATTTCCCAAGGGCCACAATCCCGATCAGAAATGCAATATTTACCATAAAATTTCACAGTCAGAGATCCGCTGACATTTTTACCCGATTTATAACTAAGTTTATGAATGAAAATAAATGTGAGTCTGTTCATCAAAATCAGGTACTCAAGTTTAAAATCTTACGTGGCATGGACAGTAGCAGACATCAAAGAATAATTGAAACTGATTGAAGTAGGTGCCGTAATTTCCACATCAAAAAACACAGAATTGTCGAACAAATATGTGCCTAGAATAAGCAACCACACTCCACATCGTAAGTATAATCAAAACACTTCATAAATTTATGCAAAGTATCCCCATCCTTCACCCTTTTTGTCTTATCACTACCAATTACACAAGGGAACGAATTGTTGGACAGTATTCTTCCGCAGCCGGCTGCTGACCTAATGCTGCAGCCCTTTGCTTAGGAGCGGCAAATTGCGTTGGACACGCCAGTGCTCGTCTGATCACTGAAGTTAAGCAACGCAACCCCAGTTAGTACTGACATGGGTGCTGCTAATACCTGGGAAAACTCGGTACTGCTAGTATCCAAAAATCGTTGCATTAGTGTAGTGTCTGTGCAGTCCCTGAATCAGAACTACACTGTGGACGGGGCTCTAATGCCCTTGTAGTTGAAGGACCCTAAAACACCAACAAACAAAGCCCTTCGCTTATTTAACTGTAACTCATTGTTCTTTATAGACACCACTACGGATTTGGTTGGTTTGTTGGTGATTTAGGGCCCTAATGCACTGAGGTCCTGAAATGCATCCCAAAGACGGGCTTGAAGTGTTGCCCTGTTTCTACCACCTGGCAATGGTAGCATCTGCTTCACGTGTAGCACTCTTTAGAACATCATCGCTTAGCAACCAGGAGACGCTCTCATTCTCATCGCACACGTGACTATTGCGAACGCGCGCTCGTGCATTTGAAATGCTTAGTTGGTGTTTTAGGGCCCTTCAACTCCAACTCAATAAGCCGCTACCACCAGGATGGGGGGGGGGGGCGAGGCTTCTACATCTGAGAATTTTGCCGATCCACAGTTACCTTTTATTCTGTGGGTTGGTAACATCTTAAACCCACCTCGGTGGAGCAGGACATAGCGTGCTCAATTACCACGTCAAAGCTTCCAGGTTCAATACTGGTTCGAGGTAGGTTAGCGTGTTTCGGACAAGAGAGAGATGCTCCGAGTGCGCCTTCATTCGGAACAGAAGTAAAACCGAGGTCCCGTGTGGTGTACAATGGCATTTGCACGTAAAAGAACCCTCTGTAATATGCAACGGGTAAATAGGGCAAAATTTCCAGGTGTAGAAGCTCAGTGGAGTGCCCCAACCAACAGTAGACCGACGATAAATAAGCATAGGGGCTGTGGAAAAACACTGTCCAATAGATCGCCCTTGTGTCTATTCAGAGGGACAAGATGGGTACCCAACTCATCTATAGGCGGGAATAGGATTAGGAGTTGTTTGCTTTGTGTTGGTGACATCGTATAACTTTTTTTCAGGATGATGGGACCCCGGCCTTAATTTGTCATCCGAAAAGGAAGGTGCCTTTGAATGTTCCGTCAGAAAAGAAGCCATCCACCTCGTAACCAGGATCGAACCCCCAACTATGCATTCATCAGCCAAACACAAAATACCGGTATTGAAAGAAAAATAAAAGATGCAACACATACCTTCATCAGGAACATAAAAAGGATACTTATTAATGACACCCTGTGCAACAAACGCATTAAATAAAAGTTTGTATCGACGTAAGCAATTTAAAACTTTAAAATTATAAAATTACTATTAAATTCTAATTTTGTTTAACATACTTTGTAATTTACTTCAATCAAATGTTCGCCTTTATGGCAATTTCGGTCCAATTGCAATTCAGTCCAAAATACACCTAAATGACAAGTCAGAAATTAGTAACATCCTGTCCAGCTTGTGAGTTGCAGACTTTTTTTCTATAAATTTTATCAAAATTACAATTTTATTAAAATTTTATATAAA
>JAAFCE010007744.1:3249027-3279052 GCA_013389805.1 Trigoniulus corallinus
TCTGTCTTTGAATATTATTTTTATACCTCGATCACCAATGCTATATATTTCTTTATCAACCATAATTTTAATGATGAAATGCTGCACATGATTGCTTAGTTGTAATTCATGCTGGTGTGTAAAATTGGCTCCTCCTGAACCTAATAATTGGAGGTTGTAACAACCATCTTCCCAATTTGAAGGCACATCAATATCTGCCTGAAATCCATCTTGAGATTCAATTCTGAACAATTTTTGAATTTCTGTTGGATTTTGGTTTAATGTCTTATGACTTAATTTCACTTGCAACTGAACGGGTTGTGATGCGTTGTAAATTGTTACACAGACACGAAATCTTTCACCAGCAAGTAAACTATTTTCAAGCACTATCGTATAAATGCTAAAAATAAAGACATCAAATTACATATTAATAATTTGAAATTATTTGAATTAAAAATTTGTAAATTTAAATTATTCTTGCCTGTCATGTGGGTGACAAATAGCACACTTGCCAATGAGCAGCAGTAGCATTGACAAAATCAGCAACTTTGGTGGCAACATTTTCATAACTTCTTTGCACTACAGAAATTATTATAAAATATTTTTAATATTTCAGAAAAACTGACTGAAATTCAGATATGGAATTAAAATTTAGGATGACTTACCAATTTTTCTTGCTGTTGTAATATCCTTTTAACGGGACGGATGTCTTTACCTCACTTTCCACTTTCTAAATGGGACATTTATGAGACTTGTCCTTTTCTCTCTTTCTCTGTAGAAAACTGACCCCCCCAGGTCCAGTACACTGACAAAATTTATTATTTTATTGTATGTTTCTATGCTATTTTACTTCTGAGTTTTCAAACTGTAGAAAAGTTGTTTTGTTTTTTTTTTCCTTTCAGAGATAACATGGATCCATCTTTTGGAGAGAGATGATTGGGTCAGGGCAACTTTTACTTCGCATTTCGAGGTCATCTACATCCTACAACAGGTTTAAAAATGACCTGGACTTGAATAAAAGTTCTTTGACATACTGTTTTTATTTGTCCTTGAAATTAAATGTAAAAGTTAACGTATTAGAGACATCTTTATGTAATTTTGGTTCACAAGGGGAGAAAGAAAATACTGTAAACCGGGCCCGCAAAAACGAAATTTGACTTACTGAACTACATTTACTTTTCTTTTAGTGATAATTACACAACTATATACTAATTCGTAATAAAAATATTTACATTTCAGTAAGAGAGAATTTTGGGAATTCGCCAATTGCAGTGTCTGTGTTTAAAACAAAAAAGTTATGTCTGTGGCCCACTTTTAGATAACTCGTTGCCAATTCTCTCTGAAAAGGAAACATAGCTTAACTCGCATTTCGTTTCAGTTCATCTACGAAGCAACTCCTAACCCCTTTCCCGCCTACGGCAAGGTCGGGTACCCATCTTGTTCCTCTGAATGGACACAAGGGTGATATACAGTATTGGACGGTGTTTTTCCGCAGCCAGCTGCAACCCCTATGCTTATTTATCGTCGGTCTACTGTTTGTTAGGGCACTCCACCGAGGTCCTTCGCCTAGGAATTTTGCCTTATCTACCTGTTGCATAATAGAGAGGGTTCTTTGACGTGGGACCTCGGTTTTAATTCTCATCTAAAAGGCGCATTCGGGGCTTTTCTCTCTCTCTCGCCCGAAAGAAGCAAACCGAACCTCGTCCAAGTGCGAACCTGGATCTACTGGTGTAGTAAAACTTAGTAGTGAAACTTTGACTCACCTCGGTGTTAGTGGTTCCAGGTTCGATATCGGATCAAAGTGGGTTGGCTTCTTTCGGGCGGGCCCCATGACCAGTATGGTGTGTAGGCCCTATAATGTCACCACTGCACGTAAAAGAAACCTTTCTAACATGCAACAAGTAGGTCGGTAAAATTTCCAGGTGTAGGAGCTCCCTTGGTGTCGCGTCAGTGGACTAAAAGTGTTCCAATGAAGAAAAATAAGTCGAAGCATTAGGTCAGTAACCGGCTGCTTAAAAATACCGTCCAACAGATCGCCGGTTTGTCTCAATGGCACAAATATGAATACCCGGTCCTGCCATAGGCGGGAAACGGTTTAGTACAATAGTTGTTTTTTATGCACAGTCTTTCGATACTTCATAGAGCTGTTATTATACCACGCTGCTCTTGCCAGGTCAAAAGGTGCTGGGGTCCTCTGTGCATCAGTACTGTGGGAGGGACGGAGTATTAAATACTGGTCATTTGAAGGCATGGGGAAGAGAAGGATTCCCTGCAGTGGACATCTACTATAATCTGCCTCTCGAATGGAGGTTATCCCAACCTAAGGCTCTTTTTAATAAACAGGAACTTTCCACTAGCTGTTATATAAACCTTGGAATTGAGCCCGAATCTAAACTCTTCTTCCATTCTTTGTCGTTTTGTTTTGTTGGTGTTTTAGGGCCCTTCAGCTATGAAGGTCATTAGAGCCCCGTCCATAGCATAGTTCTTATGCAGAGACTGCACAGACACTACACTAATGCGACGATTTTTGGGTATTAGCAGTACCCAGTTTTCCAAAGCGGCTACCCATCTCAGTACTAGCTAGGGTTGCGCTGCTTAACTTCAGTGATCAGACGAGAACTGGTGTGTCCAACTTAATTCACCGCTCCCTCCATTCTTTGTGCTGAGTCCCTGAATAAATTACTAAATATGTGAATACAAGCGGGATGGTCAATGTCGGGGATGATTAGTGAAAGCCAGAACACCAGTTGCAGAAAGTTATTTCTAAAGTCCTACGACGGAAAATCCTAAATTAACGTCCGAAACAGCAAGACCCAACTATTCACGACCAAATGAATCTTCAGATCTAGTCCCGACTATCTGGAACATTTTCCAGAACGTACCTAGCTTTTGTTATAATCTTCATCCATCACAGCCCCTCCGAAATAAGCTCTTGGTGGAGTCCTAAGAGAACATCCTCGCCTTTTGGTGCAGGAATCCTACCCGTAAAACTAGGGGTAAGGGGTTTCTGCAGGAGCCCATTGAAGAGGAGACAGATAAGTAAGGCACTCCTTATAGTTTGGTTTACTGGTTATTTAAAGGCCTCAGATCACCAGATGTTAGGTGGATACAGTGTCAATTTCTTCACTCCCTGTGAACATTTTCTCATTCAGACTGGTCATGTTCTGGATAATGAATATAATTAAGCACCTGAAAAATGTATTATAATATTAATCAACTTATTTAATACATTGCAAATATTTACAACAATACACTTTACCTTCAAATTTAAAATAGATTTTGAATTAATTGATTATTTTGCTCTATACAAAATTGTTAAGCGTTTTATCTGCATCAACTTAAAACGTTTCTTTAAGTTTTAAAATAACAAAACAAAAAAGTCTGTCTATAAAACAATAACGTATAAATATTATTTTTTTACATATACAGGAGACGAACAACACAAAACAAATTTTGCAAGTATTCAGAAAATAGGCAAAGTTAGTAGCAGTTGAAAGAAACAAATGCGTCAAGTTCATAGGAGTAAAATACTCCAAAGATGAAACTTGTTAAATGTTTGATTGCCTCATTACTGAATACATCTCTGTATTATGCAGTCATTTTAGCCGGACAAGCGCGCGTAAATTAAAAGTGAACCACCTCTCAATCACTCAAATAACGACAGGATTTGTTTGCCTTTCTTGGTGTGGTGGTGGTGGCGGCGGCACTGCAGGTTGAATTATAAAAATAACAACCTGTTGAACCGCCGTACCAGGCAGTTTGCTCAACTGACAACTTATGCAAGTTTAAAGATGAGGAAGAAAATTACAATTTATTATACATACCGTACATGGAATGGCAGAAATTGTTCTGATGACTATTCTTATCCTAAAAAATGTTATGTTAAACAAATAGAGTGAACTTCATAAACTCGAGATTGTAAATGGAAAGAGAACCAGAAAAAGAGAGAGAACGGGAAACAGAGAGGCAAAGAGAGAGCGAAGGCAAGGAAACACAACAGTTAACACTTTTTAAGAACAGCAGTCATCTAATAAATTGAAGATCGTTAGAAAATTAACCATAATTTAATCCCCATCGTAGAGAAAAACAGAAGAAAGATGAATTTCACGAAATTAAATCCCAACCTACCACATTTTGTGATTCGTCGTCACTTGGTCTAACGGTCACCTTACAAGGCAGAACTGAAGATGATAAACATTCTGTCGAGGATCCGCTATAATTGTGATCAACACCACCTGGAGCACTACCAAGTTGAAGCTCTTCAGGTAAAGTCTCAAATCCAGCATAAGTTGATGTATTACAGGCGTTGCTGCCTCCTAATGAATTGCCGTCATCAGTCAGTAAAACAGATTCAGATCCTTGATCTAAAGACGTTAGATGATTATCGTCCAGTTCACCATCAGCTCCTACTGATGAAACGATATCTTCCACCATAGTCTGCATTTCTGTCAAATGCTTACAGTTCACTATTAATTGATTGTTGTCATCGTCATCCAGCACAGGTTCATTTGTACCCGTGGAATTTAACGGCTTGTTACTAACACCAACGTCCTCCAATAGTTTCTGCTCTGTCGACTGAGCCACTTCTGATGCTGCTGAAGCTGCAGTAATTTCTAAGATCGGTGGCGGTTTCTTCCTTGGTCTGCCAACTTTCTTGCGTTCCGTCGTCGATTCTTTAAATAGAGTGTCACTTAATGATTTCTTGGATATTTTCGTGGATGATTTCTTTGAAGTTCTCCTTAATTTTATTGGACGACTGGTGCATCGTTTTCTAATGCTGTTACTTGCTTCTGCATTGTTGTTGTTATTATTATTACATGTATGATCTTTTAATTTTGCTTCCTCGTTAAAACCCTAGACAAAGAAGTGAAGGAAGAAGGCTACAGACACATACAGCAGTCAAATAAATTAGAACCTGTAGGAACTCTCTCAATGAATAAAGAATCGGAACAATGTATGAATCATCATTGGGTCTGTGGGTTCTTATCCTCCACTCTCGCCTATCCCCCATCAAGTCCCTCTCCACCCCGCACGTCTCCATGTCCCTCTGTGCCACCTGATCCCACGTCCGTTTTGGTCTCCCCCTACCCCTTGTGTCCCCAATCACATGCAGACCCATAATGGACCTAATAAGCTCCTCCTCCTCTCTCCTGGGAGCGGCGAGTTGCGTTGGACACACCAGTTCTCGTCTTATCACTGAAGTTAAGCAACGCAAGCCCAGTTAGTACTGACATGGGTGGTCGCTCGGGAAAGCTGGGTACTGCTAATACCCAATAATCGTCCCATTAGTGTAGTGTCTGTGCAGTCTATGCATTAGAACTACGCAGTGGACGGGTCTCTAATGACCTTGTAGTTGATGGGACCTTAAACACCAACAAATGAAAAATCCTCTCTCCTCTTCACATGCCCATACCACCTCAACCGCTTCTTTCATCTTTTGCGCGATGTCTCCCACCCTCGAGTTACCGCTAACGTAACATTTCGGACTCTGTCGGCTCGTGACACCCCAATCATGTAACGGCCTTAGGGCAAGGCGACCGCCTAGGGCCCCGCGCTGGTGAATTAAAAAAAACTTGGTACTGGGGCCCCGCAATCGCCTGCTGCGTTGGGCCCCACAAACTCTAGGGCCGGCCCTGAGCGCAGCATTAGCATTTCAGCCACTTGCATGAACAATGTACGAATAAAGGAGTTATATAATAGTCTGTCATTTTTTCAAGGACACTACCCCATAATAAATGAAAAATAAATGAAAAACATACTTTGCCACAAGTTTTGCAGGTAAACTTATGATTTTCCTCTTCGTGTAATCTCATGTGCTCCCTCATGTGGGCCCGACGACTGAAACCTCGACTACACTGATAGCACTAATCCGAAATAAAATCATAATGATGAGAGAATCTACCAAATTTTAAGCCAACCAGGACGTTTACTACTCTAATATTATGTTCTAAGTTAACTAACCTGATATGGACGAAAGCCACTGTGAGTAAGAATGTGTGCCTTGAGCTTGTCAGGTCTATGAAATGCTTTATTACATCCATTATGAGCGCAGAAAGGGCATTTGAAACGTTTCACTGGTTCGTGGATGAGTAAATGACGCTTCAATTTATCCTTGCGATTAAAAGATGCCGAACACTGCCAACACTGGAACGGTTTGTCACCACTGTGGATCAACATATGCATTCTCAGATAATGTTCCGTCTTAAAACTGCCATTGCACACTGTGCAAGTATGCTTCGCTGTGGACCCATGAGTGGGAAGATGCCGCCTCAAATATCGTTCGCATGGAAATACTTTCTTGCAGTGAACGCAAGGATAGCTGTGAGTACTCGTCGACATGTGATGGTCTAATGCTTCGGGAGTGGAATACTTATTCATACACTTTGTACAACGGTAATGCCTGCAAGTAATATAAAAAAAATGCAACTTATTCATTCTCATCGACGATTGAATTATTATTTCTAGACAATGCTCAATATGTAGTCGACTTCTGACCTGGACTCTGCCTTCATAGGTTGATTCAAATTCAGACTGTGAGAATACTGATGATCACCCAATTCATACAAAGAGTGAAATTGCTTGGTGCAAACGTGGCAACGATACTTCATTTCATCTTCGTGGCTTCTCATATGATCCAGAAAAGCATCAAGTTCTTGAAATGTTTGTCCACATTTCTTAACTATACATTTATAAACCTTAACACAGCAAGTAAGAATAACTATTGAAACTAGAAACAGTTAAGTTGGATGTGACTAATTTCAAGTTTTTGACACACGCACCGACCTGCTCATTTTTATGAATTTTCAAGTGAGTT
Organism: Trigoniulus corallinus; assembly: GCA_013389805.1. Classification (NCBI taxonomy): domain Eukaryota; kingdom Metazoa; phylum Arthropoda; class Diplopoda; order Spirobolida; family Trigoniulidae; genus Trigoniulus; species Trigoniulus corallinus. Next base: position 3,255,821 of record JAAFCE010007744.1, read on the forward strand.
TTTAATTGGCAATACGTTTTAAATGCTTGATTGCAATACTGACACACGTAAGAATTGTCAATTAAAAAATTTGTATGGATCTCTGCATCGTCCTTGGAGGCACTTTCCTAAAGAAATCGAAATATCACATTATCATCTTATTGCGTTAGCTATTGCCACATTCTTTTTTTATTCTTAAATAAATCAATGCATTAAAATGAACTCGCCTTTCTTTCGTTGGTAGATGACCCACAGGTTTCGCTTTGTTTTTCTGTAACTTTTGTTTGTAAATTCGCGCCATTGTGTTCTAAGATGTTATTTTTGTTATTCTGCTCTTTTTGCACCATCAAAGGTTGTTTTGGTAATGTGTTAGATAATCCATCTGGCCACACCTAAAATGTGAGTATCTTAGATAATGATTTTTCAGTGACATAGCTATTGTGAAAAATTTAAAGCACAGTTTATGGTACTCATTTCCTCTGTAAAACTAAAACTCTGCGGGTCACCACTTAGTTTTGTTGGAATATGAGAATACACACACTGTAAGAGTATATGCACTACGTGTATGTGCAGTTTCATGTAGTTCGACAAAGAGTATTTGAGAAAAATCCATTCATGTCGTGATTAGGAGCTTAAATTACTAAGCCAAGCTATGAAAATATTTTTGACAATAATTCTATTTTTCAGTTACAAAGAAAATATTTTGCACCAGGTCTCCGCACCCAGTACAAAATACTTATTCCATTTCTTGAAGCAGCATAAAATGAATAAAAGTGGCAGATGTTACCTTGTGCGTCTGCATGTGTTTCTTAACGTTTGATTTTTGAGCAAATGCCCTTCCACATACGATACACTGAAATGGCTTTTCGCCAGTGTGACTCCGAATATGTTGTTGTAAATCAAAGTTCTTAGCAAAGCCTTTCTGACAAAAGGTGCAGTGGAGTTTATTAGTCTAAAAGTATAAAAATGGTTTATTTAACAAAATGTTTAAATTATAATAATCTCGGAATATAATAAGGGTTTAACTCTGATGGAAAACCTTTTTCTTCGTTGGCTCCACTTTAAGGATGCCTTTAGCTTTAAGACGCTGTTTCTTACATTTTGAAGCATCATCTTTTGAGAGTTCTGTCATAACGTGTTCTACTATTTCTTTGTCATTCTCGTTTCCATCTTTTAGTCCATCTGTAGCTACAGTCGCTGTAGAAGAATCCATGTCACCCTGAATGACTGGTAACTTTGTAACAATACTATAAGTTAGTAACGTGCCATCCTTAGAAGTAGTACATAAGATACCAGCGTCATCATTCTTGGATTGGGATACCATATTATTGGAGCTATTATCGAGCGTGTCTATAAGTGGAGTCTTCAATTGAACATCATCATCACACTCAGAATTATTGGTGACTAAAGTTTTAGTCAAAAGCTGTACATTTTTGAAGGCTGCCATTGTTAGGATTGGCGATCCACTTCCGTTAGATTGTCGAAACAAGCCAGACTGTTATTAGAGAGGTTAAACACATTAATCACTTCTTCAATGCAATCATAAGACCAACAAAATTATCAAAAACCTTTGCAGACCTCTAGAGGTAGCATGACTTGTTGTGAGGATGATAACGATGTCAGTTGAGATCCAACTTCGTTTGGAGCAGACTGAGATGTAGAAATGCCCGTCGGCACTCTGGTCAAATACGGTGTTACAGATGCTGTGGTTTGCAACGGAATGGTTAGTGCCTGTGTATCAATGCCAGCCAGCGATAGCAAATCTGCTTCATTGAGAACAACTTGAGGTAAGGACGAGCTTGAGACTGAATTGAAGGAACTGGAACTATGCTATAAAAATCATGAACACAAACCGGTGAGGTATTCTACAACTAGTATTTGTTCTCTTAACGAATGAAACAACAATTATTCCTTTCAACAGAATTATCTTACGGTTGTTAAGGTCGAGGTCTGTAATGAAGTTGGGGTTGTTATGTTGGTGGTGGCCAAAGATGATAGAGCAGTACAAGTTTCTCTCTTGTGCCTGATGAACACCTCCAAGGTGGTAAATTGCTTTTTACATTTGCCACATTGAAAGACATCACTATCATCATCATCCAAATTGACGTTGACGATGGCATCAAGGACTACCACAAGTGAAATATAAAGTTAAGTCAGAACTTCTAATGCCACAAGGTGATGCTGAGTTGGAAATCGACAACACCATTCCTTTAAGTGTTCACAAGTGTTCAAAAATCGTTAGTGAATTTGTACCATTATTTGCTGTGGATTCTGTAGAAATGGCCACTTGAGAATCCAACAAAGACTGTACTGCCAGGGCAGTTTGATTGTCCAGTATAGGGACACCGCCTAGAGTAGGATTATATAAAAAAAATAATAAGTGACAAGTGTTGAGGATGCTACACGTAATGCGTGAATAGCTCGTTGCTGTCGCTTGATAAGATGACGAGCAATGGGCAATAAGATAATCACTTAGCACTCCTATTTCTAAAGACGTTTTTATCACTCGAAACTGTGAATTGACAGAAGGAGATTTAAGGCTCTTCTTTAAAATATATCTATTTATATGTCCAATATCTAAATATTTACGTATTTGCCAACAAGGGGTCATCTACATTCGTGCTACGTCATTAGTCAAGTATTTCTACTAAGTGTACACCTGAAACTTAAATCAAAATCTGCAACCTCAAGTTCCCCAGCTAGAGTGCTCATAATTTAATTGCAAATAAAGGATTAATATTGTTAGAAATCATTTAATTCTGTCGGAAAAGATTTTTATAGTTCACGAACGTCCTACATGCCTCAAGATTTTCTACCTGCCCTCTAGTGGACGTTTAATTCACAGTTCAATATCGCCCCTTAACTTCAGTTAGCATGACAATTTAGTAAGCTTCCCGAGCGAACGATAGATTTTGTTGTCAAATAGAAAAGGTTTAGACAAAGTAATAGTCAATATTTACCTTGAAAAACGTCAAACAATGTGTGCGCCATTTGATTCCTTAAGCTGTTCTTATAAACTGTTCGTAATTCATACTCGCAACCCCCAGCAGATGGCACTTTTTCACAACGCACATCGTTCGAATTGTGAAAAAAAAAAAGTCAAAATGAACCAGTGTTGTCGCTTAATTATTAAGTTTGGCATTTATATTTTAAGAGTATGTCGTTTCTGATAATAAAAAAGGCTCATGATTCTTTCTTATTATATAAGCACACATAGCATTTATTCATTGTTCTTACGAAGAGCAAATCAAATATATAAATGAGGAGTCTGCTGAGACGCGGGACATTTGACAAAGTCCGAGACAATTCCTTTGAGAGATTTAGGAGCCAAAGCCACGGGGAAATGGTGTTTTTATTTTAATATATTCGACTTAGCGTCCCAGTGTTTGATTCAACAGGTAACTTTTCCGTGAAAGAAATGTTGGCAAATGTTCACTTATTTCTCAAACCTTTGAAGAAATAAGCACCGCACTTCAGTAACTGGTGGGCGACAACAGGTAACATCTGAGCTAGTAAAGTAAATCATAAACTCACTACCACGTCAGTTCAAACCATGATTTCAGTTACAATCATCCGTGACATTTATCTGCTAAATTAATAGACACAATATAAATTGTATAATGAGTTCAAAACAAATTCCAACCATTTAACGCAAAGATAAGCCTTTTGCACCTCAGCTTGTCCCAATAGGAGTAAAGCTCCAATAGGGAAACAACGGCGTTTCGACCACAGGACGTTCATATTCGTTTTCTGCCAGAAATATAATTCGCCGCTGCATCTCCCATTTTTTTAAGATTCAGTCTGTAAATCCAGCTTAGGAATGATGAATGTGATAAGATTTCAATATTTAAATTAAAATGTTGCATTTCCCGTAATGTTATTTCTATCGCATAATCAAATCAAGATTTGCACAGCATCAATACGCCTATTTCTTGGTTTGTATCTGTTGTTTAATAGAAAGATGTTTATAGACTTCAACCTATTACGTAAAAGCCACTACTAATCCTTTTCTCGCCTATGGCAGGGTCGGTTATCCATCTTTGTCCCTCTGAATGGACCCATGATCGATCTATTGGGCGGTATTTTTACGTAGTCGGTTACCGACCCACGCTCCAAGCAACCTCTCTGCTTATTTATCGTCAGCCTACTGCTCGTTTGGGGCACTTCACCGAGCTCCTACAAGTGGGAATTTTGCCTCATCTACCCGTTGCATAGTGAAGAGGGTTCTTTTTATTAGCAAATGACATCGAACACCATACGGGACCACGGTTTTACTTCTTATCTGACGAAAGGCGCATTCTGGTCCTCTCTCTCGACCGAAAGAAGTCAACCCACCTCGATCCAGTATTGAACCTTGAACCACTGACGGATTAATCGAGCATGAGGCGGGTCCACTTCAATTTTACCGTCTGAAGAATCATGTGAACAACACTTATTTCATGAAGTATTACATCAATACTACAAGTGTAATAAAATGGATTAAGGGACAGCGTGTAGTGTCGATGGCACAACTGGTTCGTGCCGATTTACATCAGTAATTGTCCAGACAGTGATGACCAGTTGTGGTCCATTTTCCAGTCAGACAAGTACGTAGGCAAACATTCGTCATGCGGAAACCGCATTGAGTAACGCAGAAAAAAAAATCCCGAGAAAAACTATGTCAAAATGACCGGTGTTGACGCAATTCTGTCACAAATACCACTGTTATCACCTGTCCATCATTATTCGACCACGTCCCATGTAATTGGGAGGAGAGGTTCCGTTAAGCTTATGAATTGCACATTGCGTTATTTACGGGTGTATTTCCCCTCAACTTCGAAAGCTGTTTTTACCGATGCTGGTTTGGGGAGCAAGCTTCTACACTTGGAAATTTTGTCATTCTACACCATTTACCTGCACACCACTTACTGACTGGTATCCAGGTGGAGCAGTGATCATTTCTACCTTTGATTCTCACCTGTCTGCTCCCTGTGGCATTCATAGAAGAGTCATCAAAAGAGGAAGAAGAGAGGGCGGCCATAAAAAGGGTGACAGTAAGGTGAGTGGAAGAAAACCCTCCCCAAAAAATAGGTACTGTAATTAATAAAGCATGCGACGACGTCAATGTGGTGACCTACTTCTCTATCTCATTATCTATCTATTTATCTATCTTTATCTTTCTAGATATCTAGAACTAACTACTCCTATGACCAAGCCCACTGCAGTGGGACGGTAACGTGGATGATGTCGAATGATACTCGTACCTCCATCCATGGAAGAAGTGGCCCACAAACTTCACTATCATATTTAAGAAAATGGACGATAGAGGAATGTGACGTCAGACTTGTAACCGGACACAAAAACAAACCTCAAAAACCATTATGATGATGATGATGACGAAGATGAATTTATTTGATATTCTCCTGTTGTTTATCTATCATCTCACAATCTACATCCTATCTCTATTTTCTAGATAGCAAGAGAGTTCCTAAGGCCAACCCGCACCTGTGTGGTGCTTTGGGACGGGGGGGAGAGGGTTCAGACGCGGATGAAGTCATTGTTAACTATTGTATTGTTGTTGTTTAAGGGATGAACATCAACGAAAAACCTTGAGCTGTACTCATTTGTTGATGCTCAACGTCGATACCCCATATAAACCACAATATTTAATACTCCCTTTCAGTTAAATGAAAGAAAAACGGGGTCGAGGTGGGGGTCAAAGTAGGCGGATCTAAAATCTTTATTATTAATCATCCTGAATTGTGGTGGGTCGGCAGCTACGGCTATACACTTCGGCAACAGTTGAAGCTTCATTTTGGCAATCTCAGGACATGGGTTCGTCAGACTTCTGAGAGTTAAATTCCATTTAAGTTGTCCTCTTATCAGGATTTAATAATAGAGGCCAAGGATCATTTGGTATTTTTAATTCAAAATTTACTGACCAATACACCTGTTTGGTGTTTAAGCCAGTTAGTGTCTTTTCACTTCGTCCTTTAACGGCTGTACATCATCATCTTAAAATAAATTTATCAGTGACTAATCAGTTGCTGCACAGGTGTGGTGCAATTCGCATGAAAATGTCCCGTGTTGATTTGAATTCCTCAAAATTGGCAGCGAGCCGCGACGGTAAACAACACTAGTTTATTTTCCTATTTAGCATCATCCTTTACCTTATCTATTGAAGTTGGGTTAATTTTCTCTTTACATTTAAGACGGATTTCTGCGTCTGACAACGTCTAGTGTCCAAATGAAAAATTTCAACTATGTGGACGCACAAGTTATATTGTTTATTCAACAGGGTGGTGATATCTGAAAAAAAAAAATACTAGGCACTCATCTCGTTAACCCCTTCTGCCTGCTTAACTTAATTCCTTTTTTTTACCTGACAACTCTGTATACATCATCATCATAATCATTTTTATCGCGTTTTTGAAGCTTCTACGGGTGATTTCTTTTTTAGAAACACCAAACCACAAATAAAAATTATTTAACGATGTTGTTATGTCGAGACATAACCTCAGAGGTATTCGATATGGGCTTTTTAGTAGTTCTATCTAAGAGTGAAGTCCTGCAAAAACTCCTATTGATTATAATCAAAGAGTAAATTTTATACATAAAAAAAAGAAGTAACTACTCGAAGATGAGTGAACTGTATTTAACAAGTTTTCAAAGTATATCTTAATGGGATGGTGTGAAACGTTTAAATGGGTTTTGTGGCAAAACAATACAAGATTAAAACAAAAGAAATTGCATTAAATTGAACCCACTTAACATTCTACCTAAATTTAAGATATTGATGAAAGATTGCTACAGCTTTTATGGAGAAGTTTTATAAACATACATATATATTGAAGTATAAAAACACCTTCTTCCTTCAATGGCTATGTTTTTCAAATTAAGTCTTACTTATGTATTTTGGTGGAGGTTTTGATCGCTAGCTATCAATCAAGCACGTTTTTGGTGTTCAGTGTTGCGAAGAGTGGGGTAGGAAAAAAACTGCAACGATTTAGCACCCAGATAAAGTCAAACAAGTTAACGTTTTCGTTAAATTTTTAACAGGATCAGTTTTAATGTTAACGGAAGTTTTTTCTTCAAACTGTGAGAATAAAAAAAAGATGTCACACTTTTTGGTTACACTTTTTTACAACAACAACAAAAAAACCATCTTCACCTAAAATTTATAGTCAGTTAAGATAGAAAGACACATACATACAAACTGTAGGAAGCAGTGAGGATAAGAAAAACGATGGACTTGAGAGTTGTTGCACTGTAATAAAACAAAGATGACGCTATTTAGATTATGGATCTGATTGCTAATTGAATTACAATTTATTCTTTCTCTCTCTCCTTCTCTCTTCCTTAATCCATCTGTGCTACACGATTAACTTCGGAAATGAAAACAAGCGTGATTATACATATAAAACTTATACGCAACACTTACCACGTTAAGATGAATTGGTGGTAAATGTTGAGCAGCATGCATTTGCCCAAGTGAATTATTCGGATTGCAAATCATCCACTTGCGAAATGACCACTGACCACACCACATTCAGAACGTTAACTAATAGAACACTTGGAAAGTTAGGCCTACTACGAGTTCTATTTAACAGAACGGCGCTTTAGCCCCAAGCCTAATATCGAATGAACAATGGCTGCCTTCCGAACGCCGACAACCGAAAGAGTTTTAGAACGTCACAAATCTTAGTTTTGACTAATTCTAACTATTCAGGACAATGATTATACAGTATTTCAACAAAAATCCCTATTCGTATAATGGCTATAGATCAGAAATTTAAATGGTACACTGAAGTAAGTCTTTCAAGCCCTAAAGACGCCGCAGACAACAACTGGGGTTATTAAGATATAAGGTTAAAACAACGCTTAGAATATCTTGTTTTCAGTCAAGATTCTCTGCTCAATCATAACAGAACCGTTCAAGTTCAGAGTTGGTTCGTAATTTTGTATTTCTGTAAAAAGTTTCACAATGGTGTAATATGTAAAACCGTGTAATGAACAATCAAATTCAAGGCATGACGAACCACCTTTAACCATCAATTAATGTGGTGAAGTCTACAGACGCTACTGTGGTGGTGGTCATCATGACCACCTCTAGTTTTGCCTCTTTTATAACAAAATTGTGAGTTTCAAAATCAAATGATTAATTGTTAAATTTGTGAAACTTAATCTCTGAATTAAATTTATAAGGAGAATTTTGAGGAAAGTGATTGCATTTTATGCAGAAAGGCGTAAATCTAAAAATGCGCAAAACCTAAAACATTAAGAAACCCTGCAAGGGGGTCCCTGATTGTATAATCATATTTAACACATTATATTACTAAATTGCAATGTATGAAGTTCAAATTTCCTAAAAAACAACCACACAAACCAAAATTCTGGAGAGTGACGATATATGGAAAGCATGAGTTTCATTGCTTACAGAACTGCTGTGGTGGTGGTCAGAATGACACCAGTGGTGTGAAAAATGGATACTGTGTGTAAAAAGACAGGTAACCTTTATTCCATTAGTTAGAGGGTGCAAAAATATTAAGCTACTGAATTGTAGATAAATCTAGAAAGAAAATCAATGAAGCAAGAATTGAATATTCTGTAAGTGATGTCAGCATGACCACCACCACACCAGTTAAGGGTTAAGGTGTCAATGGGAGAAAAGAAAATACGAGAAAATCCGCGGTGGTCATGTATCCATGGCTAAGAAATGAACTCTGCCCTTTTGCACATCAGGCAGATACAGAGTCAGTTCCTCCATAAAGTAGGGGGAGGTTATTTTTGAAAAATTATCACAATGGATGGTATATCTACACTTCATCAAATGTTGTTCCATTTTCAGAGACAGACGTGGATGTCTTTTATGCATATTCTTCAGCGATGCTTTCAAGTTTCTGGGAAATTTCAGTAGTGTAAGCGATACGTTTAATTTCTCTATATAGTTATCCTATTGCTGTAATCTACTGGTAAGACGGATATTTTTCTAATGTAACTAACATCTTTAAAGGTAGCAAGAAAGAAAAAAACGTGAAAAATCAAGTTTCAGTCTGTTAGTTGGTTGGGGTAGAAAAAAAAGTGACGGACAAAAACCCGTCCTGTGAAATGAATAGGGTTGCAATACTTCGAAGAAAAGAGACTATTGCTTACTTATATATGTATCTGTTATTTTTTTTATACATCTATATTTTGAAAGTCATTAACTTGGTAATTACATTGCAGAGAGAAGGTCGTGTACATTTTAATTAAGTTAAGACTGCCCCTGTTTTTCGCTTTCTCTTTTCATCCTAGTCATCGTCGTTGTCGTCTTCATCGACGCCATTGCCATCCTCCTTACACGTACCAATTCAGGCAGGGCACCACACCAACACCAACAGGCACACCACGTAACTGCTGCAGCTCACGAACTCACCCCTCCTATATCTTTCTCTCCAATTACGTGCCAGTTTTTCATTCACCACATGTGATCAATCAGAATGAAGAGGATAAGGAATTTATAATCAGACTGTGAGACAGCCAAGGAATCAGACGGAATAAAAATGAACCAATATCACACAGCACATGGTGCGTAATACATGGTGAAGGGTGGGATGAAAAACATGGTAAGAATAGAGAGGGAGGAAGGAAAGGGAGAGGAGAAATGCCCAAAACAGACAACCAGGGAATAATGTGTGCTGTGAGAAGGAAAATGAATTAAAATCGAGTCGAAAACGGAAGAAAAAACGAAAATGATTTAGATAAAATATGAAAAATGATTTTTCGCTTTCACTCTCGTAATAAGATATTATATAGTTAAGAATTAAGACAAGGAATGAAAAATTGAGAAATACTACTAAACCGTTTGCGGAAATCTTACGATACCGTAGGCCGCAAATAAGATTGTAATGCTTCTTCTTATTCTTCTTTCTTGCACCTACAGTATCTTTCCTTTAGTTTTCTAGCATTTTTTTTCCTTTTGTTTCCTCCCCTTTCATTTCATTGTTTTTGTCGTTTGTTCTAAGATTGAATACAAGTTATATACACATCATTCTAGTTACTGACGCTTTAAATCACTCCTCGCGTAAAATTTAGTACTTGTGAACTTTAAAAATTCATTGTTTTTCCAATTGATTAGCTTTCAGTGATGTTTTTAATCATTTCCTCATCTTTAAAGTACAAGATTTGACCATGGCCATCTCTTTGCTAAATGGAAGATGTCATTGAATAATGTATTTATAATTCACATAGTTTGCTAGCAGGCGTAACCTAAGTTGTAAATTCGGACGGAGAACATTTGATGACAGTCATTTGACAGCCATTTGCTTTTCGGAAGTAAAAGGAGAAAAAGAACGGGGGGGGGGGAGAGAAACCGGAAACATGTCACGTTTTAGAATTCACCAGCGTTCGAATACGATCGTGCACCATTTTCGAAAATATTGTTTCCAATAGCGATATGTGGTCAGAGGTTTGTCATTGCTGGGCTCTCCCCAGTGAACATTTAGAGTACACAAAGATTCAACGAGGGGCGAATTGAGTTGGACACACCAGTTCTCGTGTGATCACTGAAGTTAAGCAGCGCAACCCCAGCTAGTACTGACATGGGTGGCCGCTTGGGAAAACTGGGTACTGCTAATACCCAAAAATCGTCGCATTAGTGTAGTGTCTGTGCAGTCTCTGCATAAGAACTATGCTGTGGACGGGGCTCTAATGACCTTGTAGTTGAAGGACCCTAAAACACCAACGAACAACAACAACCAAGATTCAGCACTAAGTCCATACCTTTTCATTCTGGTTATGGACGAGCTGCTGACGAGAGTAGGAGAATGGATCCCTCAGTGCATAATATTTGTAGACCCATGGAATCAATGGGGGATGGTTGAAATGGGGACAGGCAACCGGAGTCCTGTGTGATGGGAGGGTCTTAATCAAGTTGAAAGGGAGGTATTATAGGGCAGTGGTTAGGCCAGCTGTGTTATATGGATCACAGTGTTGGGCAGTGAGGAGGAGCCACGTAAATAGAAATCAAGTAGCCAAGTTGTGAATGCTGCGGTACATGAGTTGGGTGTCGAGAGCTAATAGAATTAGGAATGACTATATTAGAGGTAGTTTGGGTTTGTTTGTTGGTGTTTTAGGGCCCTTCAACTACAAGGTCATTAGAGCCCCGTCCACAGCATAGTTCTTATGCAGAGACTGTACAGACACTACACTAATGCGACGATTTTTGGGTATTAGCAATACCCAGTTTTCCCAAGCGGCCACTCATGTCAGTACTAGCTGGGGTTGCGCTGCTTAACTTCAGTGATCAGACGAGAACTGGTGTGTCCAACGCAATTCGTCGCTCCCAGGGTAGTTTGGGGATGGGAGGCATGGCAGAAAAATGACGGAGAGTGGATTGAGATGGTAGGGACACGGAATGAGAAGAGGGGAGGACGAGCTCGTTAGGCCCATTACAGGAATGCAGGTGGCTGGAAGCACTCGGGGCAAAGGGAGACCAAATTAGACGTGGGAGCATGTTGTCCATAACGATATGGTAGTGTGTGGGCCCTGGTGGGAGATAGGCTGGAGTGGAATGCTAGAGCCCGCAGACCCGACCCTTTCACAGGCAGGATAAGGGTATGAAGATGATGCTGCTGGGAATAGCGGTACTAATTGAAGGAACTAAGGGCATAGACAAACTCATAGTCTTTCTTGCCAAGGACCATTCGACAATGGAATACCCTTGGGAAAAAATAGAGTGGAGGGCTTACTGAAAGGGAAGGCCACCTTTGCAAGTATTGTAGGGGGACACAACAACTGTAGCTTAGGGTCTTAGAAGTTTTCTGGGTTCTTATGTAGCAATGAGAGTTAGTCTCTCCACTGCCAAATTGTCCATAGAGGCTGCTTGCAGAAATAAGCTTTAAGAAATAAGCATCCAAAGGTGCGAAATTGATTCGAGGAAGAATAAATCTAGTAAGAAATATTTTTGAAAGAATGAGTAATAATAATAATAAGATAGTGGTGGAATCATGCTTGTTTTTTTTCTTAACAGACGCTAGTGAGAGCGCTATTACCTTTTTTTTTTAATTCTGTCGCTTTTTTCGAATTCGAATTTTGTTTGTCAAAAATTCTAATTTTGAGAGTTCCATTGATAAATATTAATGTTTTTTTTTCTTGCTAGAATAATATAATAATGATTGCCAGAGTATATTCTAAATATATTGTTAGAAGTGTTTAAAAAATACAATAAGGACTTAAGAGGAAACCGTGATAAAATTGGAAATCGGGGGTTCCGTTTGGTCCATTGAACTAACGGAATTCAGAATGGAATATCAGACAATGAATGGATGTTGTTGATGCATCCACTAGTGAGAAGAAAATATCGGCAGATAATGAATAATGGCTGGATATAAAATACTGTGGAAAAAAAATATCTTACAGGAAGAGAAGAAAAAATGCAACAAAACGTAATTAAAAGTTGCAGTCTCTCTGTTTTCTATCTACCTATCTATCTCACATAATAGAATCGGCATCGAAAAGCATGCATTTGAAAAATGCTATTCTTTTCAAGTGCGATAAAAGTATACTTTGCCTGTAATCAGTAAAAGAAATACCATTGGGTGCCAAAGACGAGTGAGTATGTATATGTGCAAAAGGACAGGGTTTAATGGGGGGGTATGAGGGAGGGTAAGGGGGAACGTTATAAATTCGTACTTAAAACACATAACCCTTCTCTCTCTCTCTCTTGTTTGCCACCCTCAGGAATCACTACTACTTCATTATTAGCCTTTTGTTGTTCTCCGTCGTACATCTTATTGAATGAGAAGTTTCTTGGGGAGTAGACATTGAGAATATAGAGAAAGATGCACTGAGAGACATCATCGCAAAGGAAAGTCGAGAAGAGAGTGTTGTGGAAATTGACGGAGGTCCTCCTTCTTCTCCTCTCTTTTCCCCCCGCCTTTTTACCAGATAAATACGGGAATTGTCTCATTGCTGCGTTTACAATCTCATTTTGCAGATTATCTTTCATTGCACAGTAAATTGTTTCTGATGAGAAGCTATTTCTAATGCCTATTTTCTCAAAATGATTGTCACTTTCACTCTCTCCCTCTCTCTCTTCCAACTCGTTTTGGACGTGTTAAATGAGAGATTCCTTTTCGCATTTAACAAGTCGTTTCATTAAGAAATTGATTGCTATTAAACGTTGTGTTTCATTAATTCTTTCCTCCCTCTTAAATCCCTACTGTTGGATTGGGAAACGGCATAAAACACACTACTCCTCTCCCCCTAAGTGTATCTTTTGTCGCTTTTCATCTGTCGACAAACGATGGCGAATCGCTGGACATTTCCTCTTCCATATTTTGGCCTCCTCCCACTTAACCACCTTTCTTCATGACTTCTGGTTCCTATCACCCTCACACTTTCCCCTCTGTCTCCCTCCACTGACTTCTGAAAAGATCTAACGATTTTATTTTCTTCATCTTTCCTATTAGGCAACAAGTGAACAGACCTGATGGATCTGCTCGAGATATTCTCAGAATCCCCGAGTCAGATTTGATCCCATTACTCCGAAGTCAAGAACCAGATTGCCCGACCGTGATTGTGAGTATTTTTGACAACTGACATCTGGAATGCTATCACTTAAGATGTCCAGCGTGTTGTGATGTCCTGATCTGTGAATTATGATTGGAAAATTCATGTAATCCAGTTCGATCCTGGTCCCGAGGCAGATGGCTTCTTATGGACGAGAGGAGAGTCCCAAGTAGAAATTCTGTCCGATGGGAAATAAAGCCAGGGGGCTTTGTAGGTAAAGCCACTGTGCGGCCAAGTTGTCTTGGACACACCAGTTCTGGTGAGATCACTGAAGTTAAGTAACGCAAGCCCACGTTAGTACCAACATTGGTGGTTGGTAGAGAACGTTGGGTGCTGCACATTTCCCCTGTCCTACATCCCCTACACCTGCCTCCTCCTCTCACGCAAGCAGCCTCCTAAGGGTTTAGCCTGTTATGGCTACTTGGCTTACTCCCCAACCCGTTAGTGAAATTGCAAAATTCCCTTTCTACACGGAATGTCTCCTGACTCAAGCATTCGCCTGTGTGTGTCCTGGTGCCAATGGAGCAACCCGTACCTAGTATCCTGCCAAAGGTGGGTAAAGGGCTAGGAATGATGTTAGTATGTAGCGTTTTAAAGAGGCAATGCAATCTGTTCCCCTTACAGGGTTCAATAGAAGAGCATAAATGAGAATGTGGAGTGAATAAATCAAGTGTCCCTCAGCCATTCAGTTCGCTGGGTGCAGCGGCGTCAATGCCTAGTCAGAAGTAGGGTAGGTGACCATCATTTCGCCGTTTGCATCATGACAGGGGTGGTGCATCGAGGATGGGAGTTTCGTTTAAGTGGGTACTCAACGCCCTTACCCTTTCTCCACCTCAATATAAGATGAGATAATGCACCTGTAGAGAGAGAGAGATAGTAGCGACGAAGGACAAGTTTGAAGAGATGCGCATGGCAAAGAAACTAACGAGTGGGAAGAAGAGGGAAGTCGGTGGCTGACAAGAGTTAGAGAGGGGGGGCAGTAAGCGCAAAGGAGGGGCGAGTGACAGGACAAAAAGTGAAATTCAGAAGTGGATTAGGGTGAAGAATTTCATCATCCTCTTGACGGTTACAACCGCCATTACATAATTTAGCGGATAGAAAATGGCCTCTGTCCTAGTAGCAAACGTACGGGCGTGGTAGTGGTTGCTTAAAGGGAAAGGTGACCTACCTCGGTGGACAAGGAGAATTAAAAAAAAAAAGGAGGCATAGGGAGGTAAAGACAGGACGTTGTCGGGATAACACAACACACATTTACTGATTATCTTTCTCTCTCCCCCTCCCGAAAACATTGCAGTAAAGTATATATGTGGTGGCATAACCTGTGACGACGACGACACTGCCTGGGGAATGTCTGGCACCTGTTAAAAACAGGTTCTTAGGACAAACGAAAAAAAAAACGGAAATGACGAGCAAGACGATATAGAGACTGGGCTAGTTATGGGAGTCGATGTTATTTCCCTTTCTCCTCTAATCCCTTTTCTTTGTCTTTCAGCTTTCCTCCCTTTTCCCATTTTTTTTTGGGTTTCTGTTTCGTTGTTATGCTTGAAGACAAGGATAATTTCAGGAATCTTTCTGGATGGAATCAGCACGTTGTTTGCTTCTTTAACGTCGGCCTCTTCTTTACTGCTGAAGGTAATATACAAAGTGTTCCACTGGTCGGACACTGGCTTTACTTCTTCCAATCCGAGGCACGCTAGGAAGGGACTTCCTTGTCTTCTCGCCTCACCCTGAAAAGAAGCCATTCATCCACCTGGGAACGAGGAATGAACTTGCAACTCATGGACTTAAAAGTCAAGCAGGTTCCTATTGAGCCAGCGAAGTAGTGGAATCTTTCTTCCCACACCAAGGCCCCCACTTTCTACAGCAGGTCGTAGGGCCAGTATCTTTAAGGGAGCCCCCCCCCACCTTTTTCTGAAATAATCATTTTTTCCTAAGTGATTTTACGAATTTCGGGGAGCGGCTTATTGCGTTGGACACACCAGTTCTCGTCTGATCACTGAAGTTAAGCAATGCAAGCCCAGCTAGTACTAACATGGGTGGCCGCTTAGGAAACCTGGGTACTGCTAATACCCAATAATCGTCGCATTAGTGTAGCGTCTGTGCAGTCTCTGCACTAGAACTATGAAATGGAAGGGGCTCTAATGACCTGATAGTTGCAACTCCTAACCCTTTTCCCACCTATGGCAGGGTCGGGTACCCATTTGTCCCTCTGAATGGACACAGGGTGATATATTGGTCATAGTTTTTTCTGCAGCCGGTTGCCGTCCGAAGCTGCACCCCTACGCTTATTTATCGTCGGCCTAGTGTTCGTTGGGGAATGCTACCGACGCCAGGGGGCGAGCTCCTACATCTGGAAATTTTGCCTCATCTACCCGTTGCGTAGTAGAGAGGGTTCTTTTACGTGCAAGTGCCATCGTACACCCACACAGGACCTCGGTTTTACTTCTTATCCGAAAGAAGGCACACTCGCGGCCTCTCTCTCTCTCTCTCTCTCTCTCTCGCCCGAAAGAAGCCGACCCACCACGGTCCAGTATCGAACCTAGAACTACTGGCGTAGTTGCCGAGAACCACTACGCCACCGCGGCGGGTACCTGAAGGGTCCTAAAATATTAACAGTGGCGTTGCTAGGGTTGGCGTCACCCGGTGTGGTGAAGCCATGGTGTTACCCCCCCCTCTCTCCGGAAAAAAAGCCGCTTCTTTTGCTTTGGTGTCACCCCATTTGTCATGGTGCGACACCCCCCCCCTAGTGACGCCACTGGGTACACAGGTACCAAATATAGCACCACCAATTTACAAGCCATTGTTTTTTGGTGATGGTTGGTGAGGATTTTGGGGTTTTTTGGGGGTGGTGGACATCGCAGAAAAAATTGAGGGAGAATAGGCTGAGGTGGTATGGACACGTCATAAGAAGGGAGGAGGAGCTCGTTAGGTCCTTGCCAGGAATGCAGGTGGTCGATAGCACTCAGGGCAGGGGGAGATCGAACAGACGTCGGAACAGGTTGTCCGTAAGGACATGGCAGTGTGTGTAGTGGACGAGGACCTGGTTGGGAGACAGACGGGAGTGGAGGGCAAGAACCCGCAGACCCGACCCTGCTACAGGCGGGATACGGGTGTGATGATGATGATGGTGTGGATAAGGATAGGTAGGGTAGGTAGGTACGACCATAGTAGGGTCAAAGTGACGTCATATCGTCCCAGTCTCTGTCGATCCTTGGTGCAAACGGTGTTTCTTGTCGCCATGTTTCAATGTAGCAGGTTCCTCTTTTCCTCTTTCAACTCTTTCTCCTGTCAGCTTGCAATTACGGAGCGGTGGTAATATTAAACAGATCACGTTTGTGATAGGATTAATTAAATTTTAAGTTGACCGATAACCCGAGATCGTATCCTGTTTTCTTTTACGGCAGTTGATGTTGCTGTTGGGACGACACAGCCAATCTATGATTATCATTATTAATATTACTAAAAGGTTTACTAGCTGCAAATCCCAAGTTCATCTTCTGGGATGGCTGACTGGTTTTATAGGGCTATTAAACACCGGATAGGCCAGTATTTCTCCTAATGGCGTCCAAACTTAGAGTAGATATAAATAGGAGAATTTCTACTGCTTTTCTGTCCCATGTGTGTGGGGGGGATGGGTGGAAAAGAACACTGAACGATTAACAATAGTCAGGGACTGGCCATGACCCTCACTTTGTGATCAATCGAACCTGTAATCAACATCCCTTCTCTCCGTCTCCCCCCTAACCAACCTGCAACCACACTGAATCAGGACAGGTTGTTCCACGTAAAGCACTTGGTAAATTACTGTACCCAGGAAGGCACATGTTGGAAGATCAGGGGCTGCCACTCGGTCAGCTTGAGGCTGGCTTCCTTTGGTTTCGCTTTAGGTCATTTACCAATGTCGAGGAGCAGGGTGAACTCCTTCCTTCTCTTGGAATTCTTCATGAAAGGGTTTAGGGTTTAGGGAAGTCTGCCTACGACACTGGGCACCGACCACAGATTTGCTTCCCATTCAAAGCGAGGAGCACTTGGAGTTTTATCCCCCCCCCCCCCACATTTTTTTGTTTGTTGGTGTTTTAGGGCTCTTCAACTACAAGGTCATTAGAGCCCTGTCCACTGCGTAGTTCTAATGCAGAGACTGCACAGGCACTACACTAATGCGACGATTTTTGGGTATTAGCGGTACCCACGGTACCCAAGCGGCTACCCACGTCAGTTCTAGCTGGGGTTGCGTTGCTTAACTTCAGTGATCAGACGAGAACTGGTGTGTCCAACGCAATAAGCCGCTCCCTCCCCCCCATCCTGAAGGACTCCAAACCCCCGTCTTGACAAGGGTCGAACTGGACATGTTGACGCTTGGCCGCCACCTGTGGAAATGATTTAACCGGAGGATCACGGGATCGACCCATACCTGATCCAGGATTCAATCAGATGAGAAAGATAAAACGGCATTCCTGGGACAGCAATCAGATCGGAGGGGGGGCTCTCTCTCTCTCTCTGTCTTCTTTGTGATGGCAGGGGTGGAGGTGGGGGAGTATGGGGACGATAAGAGAGTACAAAGAATAGTAGTGAAATCGAGGGAATTATCGGTACCCGGGGTGTTGAGTAACGACCAAGGAGAGGAGGGTGGAGAATTTTAGGCAAAAATGTTCTTGTTGTTGTTGTTGTTCTTCTTCTTCTCTTGACGGGTCAAAGACAGAAAACGAGAAGAGTGACGAGTTGGGGGATGAGGTCATAGAGCGACATGGGACAGGTCTCGGGTGGAGGGAAAGAGGTGTGAGATCACCGAGGGAGGCAGGAAGAGTGGTAAAAATAGGGCTTACTGCTGGGTGTCACTACTATTACTAGAGAGGGACATATCGTAGAAGTGAAAGAGTAGTCAGTGGGATGGGGATGGGGATGGTGAGGGAGGGAAGACTATGTATCTATTTATAGTGTAGTAGTAGTTATCCGATTTTCTTCTCGTTTCTCCTCTCTACGGATTCACTACACCCTCACCCCTCTCACTTCCTCTCCCCCCCCTCATCCACTCTACACTTTTTTTTTTGTCTCTAGTTTTCCATCACCCATCAGATCAAAACCAACTCCACAACATAATCATCGAGCAGAGAGCAGCAGCAGTGTTATCTGCGCCTGGCGCGTCGATGTCCGATAGGGATCAGGGATCACGTGATATCTTACGTAAACAAAACTTTTTTTTTTTGAGGCGCGTCCACACAGAGAGAGAGAGAGAGAGAGAGAGAGAGAGAGATGAAGATAAGGACAATAGAGTGTTCTGGGAAGAATAGGAAGGGTGGTGGTGATTGTGTGGGAGAGGGAGGAAGTTGGTGGATCTCCATCACTACCCCCCCCCCCGACACACACATACGCACCGGAGGGAGAGAAGCTAAAAGGAAGAGGTGAAGGGGGATGTGTGTGTGTTGGGGGTCAATTTAAAAGTAGGCGTCTCTCTCTCTCTCTCTCTCAAGGCTGGACATTGGACAAAAAAAATTCTACTCACGAAATAGTCAGTCCATCGAAACTTATAAAATCTCTCGCCTTGTGGTCAAAAAAAAAGAAGAAGGCGCACACAATTGTGTATTTGTAGAGAGATAGGGAGAGGATGACGGTGGGTGGGGAGGGGTGAAAAGGTGGGATGGAAAGTATTTAGCTAAATTGAGGTCACGCCGGGTCATGGAAATTTCGCCCCCATCCACCCTTTCATTCCTTCTCCTTTCTCATTCTGAAAGGCTTGACGGTGGTACTACCAGGGGCTGGCAGAGAGGAACATCACGACAGCGTACTGTATATCACGGTGTGGAGTATCATCATCATCATCTTGTTCATCTTCATTTTCTTTACAAACATTCATTCTCCGCCTTAACTATTAAGAAGGCTAGTTAATGACGTAATAGGTAAAGAGAGACGACGACTAGCAGAAGCTAAATCGGGGATTTGGATGGGACCATTTATCTTCTTGCCCCTCTCTCAGAGGCGTACCAGCGCAATGTGCTGTTGTTGTTTGTTGGGGTTTCAGGGCCCTTCAACTACAAAGGTCATTAGAGCCCCGTCCACAGCGTAGTTCTTATGCAGAGACTGTACAGACACTACACTAATGCGACGATTTTTGGGTATTAGCAGTACCCAGTTTTCCCAAGCGGCCACCCATGTCAGTACTAGCTGGGGTTGCGCTGCTTAACTTCAGTGATCACACGAGAACTGGTGTGTCCAACGCAATTCACCGCTCCCTGTGCAATGTGCGCAATGCACACAGGCCCCAGGATATTAAAGGCGTCCAGGGTCCTCTACTTGCTTTTTAGATCCGGCCTTCTGATCTGCCGTAGCCAGTGATAGGAGCGGAGTCACCTTTTTTTTTCATTCGGGAGGGGAGATAGGGGCGCCAACTAAGTTCTTGCACACAGGCGCCGAACACTACTGGTCCTCCACTGCCCTCTCTCTCTTTCTTTGAAGTGATACTCAGAATTTTTTCAGCAGGTCCTAAAGAGTCTCTCCTTTCCCCCGTGTTTTTCCTTCTCATTCTATATTTTATCCCGTGTAGGTGTGCTTTCAGGGCCCGCTCTAAGAGGGGGGCAACCCGGGCATTTGTCCGGGGCGCCATTTTGCCTGTAAGTGTGAGAACTGAGCGCTGCTTCAAGAAGTGGCAATTTGTCCGGGGCAGCATAAGTGCTAGAGCAGGCGCTGTGTGCTTCTCTCTGTCTCCTCTCCCCTCCTATCTTTTTCTCTTTCGGCTGAAAGGAACGATTTACCACAGTCAGAATCAATCTCGGGACTCCCTCCAAAAGCAACTCCAAACCCTTCCCCCCCCTATGGTAGGGTCGGGTAGCCATCTTGTCCCTCTGAATGGACATAAGGGTGGTCTATTCGACAGTGCTTTTCCACAGCCGGTTGCCGACCAAAGCTGCATCCCCCCATGCTTATTTTTCGTCGGTCTACTATTTGTTAGGGCATTCCACCGAAGTCCGGGGGCGAGCTCCTACACCTGGGAATTTTGCCTCATCTACTGGTGCATAGTAGAGAGGGTTCTTTGACGTGCAAAGGCCGTCGTTCACCACATGGGACCTCGGTTTTACTTCTCATTCGAAAGAAGGAGCACTCATGGTCCCTTTCGCCCGAAAGAAGCCAACCCACCTCGGTCCAGTATCGAACCTAGAACTACTGACGCAGTCACCGTGGGAAGTGATCGCGGCACTCTCTCCATACTTTTTCTTTTGGCACAAGTCATTATCGTCGTGATTATTAATCAACGTTTTCCTCAATACGGCTGGGTGCTCATTGACATACCGGGAACCCACGGACGGTAGTGTTGTGCCGCTGTATCAGGCGGTCATCGGCGCCAGGGGGGGGGGCGGGGGGCTCCTACACTGTAACACCTGAAAAACTTCTCTACATGTTCATTTTAGGTACCCTCCATGGAGAACGGGGTCCTTTTACGTGCAGTGTTGACCGTCGTACGACCATTCCACTCGCACACGGGATGAGACAATCCGACTCTTTAAATTCTTCTCATCTTACTACAGGCGCACTTAACGCTGCGAAAGAAATCATCGCCTTCGAAACCAGGGTCGAACCTGTAACCATGGACTTAGTACTAGAGTCGAAGAACACAGCCCTCTGAGCCACCGAGAAATGTACATGCATTGTGAAGAAACAATAAGCCTTTGCTGCTTCATTATTTTCTCTTTCTGGGAGAGAGGAACAGGGTTGTGGCTCACCGAGGTGGGAACCTGGCGTCAGGGGACGAGCTCCCCACAACTTGTTTTTCCGCGCAGAAATGATTGTTTGGTATGTGTGGTGTGTGATGGACACGAACTGCAGGCGCGATGAGGAGTTTCAAGAGATATCAGGGGACGAACTGGGGGTACCTACCCATTCCCTACTTACTACGTACTCTGCATCTTTGAGGATGAAGTGATGAGAGAAGAGAAGGGGTAAAGGGCAACGGGTCTTTTTTTTTACTACCTGTGGTCACATGCAGTAAGCCTCTCTGACACCTCTGCAGTAAGCCTCTTCGAACACAGAGAAGAGAGAGAGAGGAGAGAAAGAGAGATGGAGGGTGAGAGGAAGGAGGGAGAGAGGAGGGAGAGAGGAGGAAGAGAGGAGAGAGGAGAGGAAAGAGAGGAGAGAGGACAGAGAGAGGAGAGAGAGGACAGAGAGGGGAGAGAGAGAGGACAGAGAGAGCAGAGAGAGGAGAGAGAGGACAGAGAGGGGAGAGAGAGGGGAGAGAGAGAGGAGAGAGAGAGGACAGAGAGAGGAGAGAGAGAGAGAGGACAGAGAGAGGAGAGAGAGAGGACAGAGAGAGGGGAGAGAGGACAGAGAGGAGAGTAGAGAGAGAGGAGGGAGAGAGTAGAGAGAGAGGAGAGAGGACAGAGAGGGAAGAGAGGAGAGAGGACAGAGAGGGAAGAGAGAAAGGAGAGAGATAGCGGAGAGAGAGAGGAGAGAGGAGGGAGAGAGAGAGGAGGGAGGGAGAGAAAAGAGAGGAGAGAGTGAGAGGAGGGAGGGAGAACGTCGCACGTGATGGAATATTCCTGAGTTGACCGTTCATCCGTCCCCTCTCCACTTCCGCAGTTGGTGATATAAACAACATGGTAAGATAACCGCTGGGATAAGGTCCAGCGCTTGTTTCTTATTATTTTTTTCTTAAATGTGTGATTGTGGGTTCGAGTCACTGTAGCGGTTGAATTTACTGCCGATTAGAGCAGGAGCACTGAGTCACGTCACTTGTGTTATGGAGAGATGTAAAACCATGAGAGAGAGAGAGATATGAACTAAAACTAGGAGAGACGGAAATCTTAGATTTTCAGCAAAATATCATTTCTTATTCCCCTTTTCCATCGTCGTTGTCATCATCATCATCTTCTTCGGGTTATAAATAAATTGTGGCAGAGTCTGAGCGCTGACGTGCATCTATCTCGAGAGCTCTTTGGTATATAAATATAGAGATATCCTCGTTATCTGCAATCAATCATATTAAAACTAACAACGAATAGAAAACAAGTTCACGTTTTGAAAAGCTGATAAAATCCCCGGCCAATGGCGTCGCGTGTCGTAATCAACGTCGCCACTTTCCATACTTTTTTTTTTCATCTGATTTCTAAGAAAGATTATATCTTAAAATGTCAACAGATAAAAACTCAAAGTCGACGACATTTTATATACTGTATATAAAACTTTTTATTTTTTAACAATAAAAAAGTATTCTAGAGCTTCTCGCCCCTCTTTTCATTAAGGTGCATTTGTTGAAAACGACCACAGAGAGCGCGTCTTTCCATTCGAGTAGCCCCCCCCAAAAGTACACTCTTGATGGAAGTCAGGGGGGGTTTCTCACTTACTCTCATCTGTCCCATATAGCAGGAGTGTCAAACTGGCGGCCCTTGAAGCCTAGAGTTGCGGCCCTCACAGTTGTTTTAGGGCCCTTCAACTACACATGTCATTACAGCCCCGTCCACAGCATAGTTCTTATGCAGAACCTGCACAAACACTACAGTAATGTGACGATTTTTGGGTATTAGCAGTACCCAGTTTTCCCAAGCGGCCAGCCATGTCAGTACTAGCTGGGGTTGCGCTGCTTAACTTCAGTGATCAGACTAGAACTGTGAGGGCGCTCCCTGAGGCCCTCACGATCGATACCATGTAGGCTACATAAACGGCCTGCCACTCAGAAGGCGACAAATAACCCGGGGGGGGGCGGGCGCAGTAGCAAGAGTTAGATTAGAACTTATTAAA
>JAAFCE010007744.1:3293647-3340245 GCA_013389805.1 Trigoniulus corallinus
AAAAGAACAAAGGGGTCGTTCCGATTATACGAGTATCAAATTCAAATTTCTACTTCAAAGACAGTAGTAGCCCATCTCCGTGGCGCAATAGGTAGCATGCTTGATTACTGCGGTCAGTGATTCTAGGTTCCATACTGGATTGAGGTGGGTTGGCTTTGGGAGCGGCAAATTGCGTTGGACACACCAGTTCTCGTCTGATCACTGAAGTTAAGCATTAGTGTAGTATCTGTGCAGTCTCTGCATAAGAACTACACAGTCCTCTAATGACCGTGTAGTTGAAGGGCCCTAAACACCAACAAACAAACAACTGGGTTGGCTCCTTTCGGACGAGAGAGATAGAGAGGGGGGGCCTGAGTGCCCCTTCTTTCGAGTAAGAAGTTGAACCGAGGTCCGGCATTTGCACCTAAACCGTCTCTACTATGCAACGGGAAGATGAGGCAAAATTTCCAGGTGTAGGAGCTCGGCGGAGGGCCCAACTAAGGCAAGGCGCAAAATGAGGCCGCAGGGTGAAGCAGTGTGACGCAGCCCTGCGAAATTCTGCTAGCAGGCAATCACTGTTACGTTGAAAGCCATTTTAGTTGACGCAAATTGCAAACCAGTATGTTAAAAAACTGCGATTCAATGTGTGGTGATTGTCTGCTAGCAGAATTTCGCAGGGCTGCGTCACCCTGCGGCCTCATTTTGCGCCTTGCCTAACAGTTGACCGACGATAAATAAGCATAGGGGTCGCAGCTTTGGTCGGCAACCGGCTGTGGAAAAACACTGCCCAATAGACCGCCCTTGTGTCCATTCAGAAAGACAAGATGGGTACCCGACCCTGCCATAGGCGGGAAGAGGGTTAGGAGTTGCTTTAGACAGTAGTAGTCCGCCTCGGTGGCGCAGGAGGTTGCGTGCTCGATTACTGCGGTTAGTGATTCTAGGTTCCATACAGGAATGAGGTGGGTTGGCTTATTTCGGACAAGAGAGAGACAGGGACCCCGAGTCCGCCTTCTTTCGGATGAGAAGTTGAACGGACGTCCGGTGTGGTTCACGATGGTATTTGCACGTAAAACAACCCTCTCTACTATCCAACGGGTAGATGAGGCAACATTCCCAGGTGTAGGAGCTCGGTGAAGTGCTCCAACCAACAGTAGACCGACGATAAATACGCATAGAGGTTACAGCTTTGGTCGGCAGCCGGCTGCGGAACAATACCATCCAGCAGATCGCCGATGTGTCCATTCAGAGGGACAAAGATTGGTACCCGACGCTGCCATAGGCTGGAAAAGGGGTTAGTACGTGCATTTTTTTACAGCAGTAGTAGGTTGGTCTTATTTTCCTGTGGCTATTAAGTGACCCACGTTATGGGTGTGTGTGTGTCTGTGGACAGCAGAAAATTCTTATATTTATGGTACCCTTCCCAAATAGGACGGGAAAGGGAGACTTCAAGTTTCTGTTATGAGAGGCCAGATAAGAAACCATCTTCCTCGATCGGGAGACAGAGAGAGGAGGGGGGGGAGGACATGTGCTCAACAAACTCCCACGAGTTAGGCGTATAGGTGTCCCAAACAGAAAAGACCACTTCCTAACTAAGATTTATACTTACAAATCATCCTATGCGTGTTAGTTTTTTGGTACGTTAAGGATGCGCTAGCAACCCCATGCCCTGTCCTGGCTCCGAAGAAATCCCCGGGAGCGGCGAATTGCGTTGGACACACCAATTCACGCCTGATCACTGAAGTTAAGCAGCGCAACCTCAGCTAATACTGACATGGGTGGCCACTTGGGAAAACTGGGTACTGCTAATACCCAAAAAAAATCGTCGCATTAGTGTAGTAGTGTCTGTGCAGTCTCTGCATAAGAACTATGCTGCGGACGGGGCTCTAATGACCTTTGCAGTTGAGGGGACCCTAAAACCCCAACAAACAACAACAACAAGAAATTCCGTTCTCCTATTTCCATCCTGTGGCTTCATGAACCGTCAAATGGTCATAATAAATGGCGGAAAAGGGGCTGACAAACAAACGTCCCATTTACAACGCAAAGACATAATAAACATGGACATGGTCATTGCCATTTGCTTGCCATCAGCTTCCTTTTTTTTCTTTCCTGAAAGTCCATTTCTCCTCAGACCTGACCGAACTTCTGTAAAAATATGTGTTTAGCAGCAGTAAGAAACAAGGAGTTAAAAAAAAAGAGAGAGGATGGAAGGAGAGGGATGAATTAGCCTCCTCCTCCTCCTCCTCCTTTCCCCTCCCTTACACCTCGTCGTGGTCATCTTCT
Source organism: Trigoniulus corallinus (assembly GCA_013389805.1). NCBI lineage: Eukaryota > Metazoa > Arthropoda > Diplopoda > Spirobolida > Trigoniulidae > Trigoniulus > Trigoniulus corallinus. The sequence continues at coordinate 3,295,910 of JAAFCE010007744.1, forward strand.
TAAGATCTTTCTCTTAAACTGACCAAAGCAAAGAAAGAGAGATAGAGACGAGGTATGGGAGGGAGAGAAGGTAGGTAGGTAAGGTAGGTAAAGATATTGAAGTAACATTTGAAAATTGCTCGTTGTTAGCTAACCTTTAAATTAAATTTTGATGTACGAGCAATGAGACCTGTTTATATAAACACACAGGTGGATAAATAGATAGGCAGGGAGGAAGGGGATGGGGAGGAAAGGTGGAAAAAAAAATTTTTGGGCGTCGCAGGTGAGAGCATTATATACCTGTGTAGATTTCTCTCTCTCTCTCTCTCTCTCTCGCTCTTTCTACTTCTGTGCAGAGGAGTCATAAAAAATGGTGTGCTGTAGGACTGATTATAATCTACGTAAACGATTAAGAATTTTATGACAGGTTTTTGGCAAGTTTAAGGTGCTCCTAGTTTGAATTCAAAACAGAGTATGTGTGTGTGTATCTTGAAGCTCAATTTAGGTGGTTGGTGGTGGTGGTGGTGGTAGTGGCTCAGCCGAAAGAAGGTAACAGGAGGAAGAAGAAGAGGAGGATGAGGAGACGATGACGGGACAGAGGCAATGCGAGCAAGCGGAGGAGGAGAGGCACGAGATAGAGACATAGGGGAGTGGTGGAGGATGTGGGCGTTGATGAGGATGATGAAGAGGAGTCGGAGAAGGAGGGGGAGGGAGGAAAAAAAAAAGGGAGAGGGGCGAGAGTTCAGGACAGGGATACTAGTGTTGGTGGTGCATATCGATGATAACGAAGATACTGCTGCTGCTGCTGCTGGTGTTTTTGCTTACATGTTTGTGTGCACATATTTATGATGTATGATTGGTCAGTAAAGCTTAGTAAGGGGAAGAGGGTGGGATGGAGAGTGGGAGAGGACGACTGTGTATGTTTTTTTTTCTATGTTTCTGTATATTTTTTTTCATTATTTTAAATATATACTCTTCCACCCCTCACCCATTTCTGTCATCCTCCTTTTTTTTTCTCTGTGTATGTGATAGCGATGGTCGACTGCACAGCCTCGAGATAAAACTACTCTCCTCTGGACAAAAGTTTCAAAGAGAATGCACATAAAATTTATTAATATCATTTGTGACAGGTTCTGATATCAATCTGATGAAGGGCATCTCGAAAAAAAAAAAACAAGAGAGAAAGAGGGGGTGTGAAGAGATTGGTGGAAGGCGTGGAGAGGGTGGGGACACAGTGAATGTAAGGCGGACGAAACGGAGACGGGACAGTGTGTGTGTATCTCTCTCTCAGTATCATCTCTATCTATGAAAAGGGGAACAACAGAGAGAGAGAGGGAGAGAAGGGGGGAGGAGTAGGAGGCAAGATGTCCAAAACCACGTAAGCAGCTTTGTCCAGTATGCAAATGAGATAAGAATTCAACTATTGAAACTGAGAAGAAACAAGTTTTTTTTTTTTTTTCAGAGACCTCTCTCATCTCCATCATCGTCCGTTTAATAGTGAAATGAACCGTTTAGTTTGGGTCTTTTTTTTTCTCTCTTATGATGAGGGAAAAGGGTTAGAGGGGTGTGGCAGAGAGGAGAAGTGGTAAAGTAAGACGAAGGTGGAGTTTAGTACTCATGTAATGGTCAGTTTAAAAAATATTACAATATGAAATGAACGCTACTACTGGTACCTTCATACTACTATTAACTCATAATCCATCCCTCCCTCCAATTCTGTCAAATCAAACTCCCCCATCCTGGACCCAATGGTAGCCTGCTCGACTCCTGTCGGGTCTCTAATGACCTTCTAGTTGACGGGACCTTAAACACCAACAAACAACAACATAACCGACTCCTGTCCTGATCCTGATATGCTGACAACAGTTCGATCCTGATATGCTGACAACATCAGTGGCCTTTTCACTGCTAGAGGTAGTTGGGAAGCCCTTAGTGCGCTTTCTTCCGTTTCGAAGTAACGCCGGTGCCCTACCGTGTGGTCAGTAGCCTTGTTTTGAATACTAAGTAATACCACTTAACTCAGTGGCGTACTGAGGAGGTGCGGACCGCACCGAGTGACACTGGGACAACGGAATTAAAAGTGAGGGGGTGACACTGTTTTTGTTGTTTGTTGGTGTTTTAGGCCCCTTCAACTACAAGGTCATTAGAGCCCCGTCCACAGCATAGTTCTTATGCAGAGACTGCACAGACACTACACTAAAGTGACGATTTTTGGGTATTAGCAGTACCTAGTTTTCCCAAGCGGCCACCCATGTCAGTACTAGCTGGGGTTGCGCTGCTTAACTTCAGTGATCAGACGAGAACTGGTGTGTCCAACGCAATTCGCCGCTCCGAGGTGACACTGGGACAAGGGAATTACAAGTGAGGAGGTGACACAGGGACAACGGAATTACAAGGGAGGGGGTGACACCGGAATGTACCGTTCCCAAAAAAAAGTTCAACAAAAGGTATGCCTCTACCGCACCGGGTGAGCCTCAGGTACCCCAGGTACGCCGGTGACGTAACTACTTAGCCAATCATTTCGCTAACAATAATGTCATTTTCATAACCTGTTACAGTCACAAATATGAAGGTGCTAACATTTCGGGAAAATACCTTCTTCAGCAGTAGAGAGGCGGTCATCAGTCTGGGGTACCCCTAAGTTACTGATATTCAGTATCAATTTTTTAATTATGGCCCGGTATTCCTTACGCGCCAATTCTACCCTGCTCTCAGCGTGTTGCTTCTGCCGTTGGTGTTGGGGTTTTAGGGCCCTTCAACCATAAAGGTCATTAGAACTCCGTCCACTGCCTAGTTCTAATGCAGAGTCTGGACAGATAATACAGATACTGCAGTACCCAGTGTTCCCAAGCGGTCACCCACGCTAGTACTATCTAGGGTGTGTTGTTTAACTTCAGTGATCAGACGAGAAGTGGTGTGTCCAACGCAATACAGCCGCTTCTCATTTCTGCTTCCGACCGATCCATGACGTCAGAACATTTTTTAAAGGCCTTCTAAGGTATTGCACTGGGGCATATTGCTGATGTGAATATTTTACGGAACGAATCCCCATGACAGGCAGAAGGAAGGTTATTGTGAAGTTTAGAGCAGCATAAAAGAAAATAAAAAGTGGTGATATTTTTTGAACGACCCTCATCGTCAATGAATTTCCCAGTGTCTGTCTCTTTTGTAAGCAACAGGTTGAGAGTCTCACCACAAGGTGAAACGGTTATGACATGTCCGCTTGCATTTCAGGCTTTTTTTTTCGTTCAACACGAACTGATATTATCTACAAGGGTGTAACGTTTTATCTGTGATCATTTTTTAAATTTATTTTTTTCATACGCCTTTACTTGAACTTATGGTCATTTTTCGAGATGGAGAACGAGGATGGGGGTTCCTTTCAGGTGGTAATGCGCTGTTGTTATTACTGAGCACCTGCTACCTCTTTGGACCATCTGTTGCTTTTCAGCATCATATTCACTCTTCTTGCATCACTAAGTTAATACCCTGAGTACTGTATGTATTTCTTCCAGTTAAAAGATAACTTGCTCATTGCCCATTTCCCAACCGGAACAGGTGAGCACACACACCCCATCATTATCATCATCATCATCATCATACCCCTATCCCACCTGTGGCAGGGTCGGGTGCCCTCCGCTCCCGTCTGTCTCCCACCACGTCCCCGTCCACCCCACACACTACCATATCCTTACAGACAACCGGCTACCACGTCTGCTTCGGTCTTCCCCTGCCCTGGGTGCTTCCAACAACCTGCATTCCTGTAATCCACCTAACGAGCTCCTCCTCCCCTCTTCGCATCACGTGGCCATACCACCTCAATCTACTCTCCCTCATTTTTTTTTCGCGATGTTCCAGAACATACTCAGTGGACCCACAGATCCGACCCTGCCACAGGCGGGATAAAGGTATGATGATGCCCCTCCCCCCCGGCTCTAATATATTCATTCCTAACTTTCAGCTCTCATGTACTGCAGCATTCGCATCTCGGCTACTTGCATTCTATTGACGTAGCTCTTCCTCACTGCCCAACACTCTGATCCATATAGCATAGTGGGCCTAACCACTCCCCTGTAAAACTTCCCTTTCAACTTGATTTGGACCTTCCTATCACACAGGACTTCGCTTGCCTGTCTCCATTTCAGGCACCCCCCCCCATTGATTCTACGGGTCACATCCGAGTCTATCTCCCCATTGCTTTGGAACGTTGATCCTAAGTACATTACCTCTTGCACCTTTTTTTCACCAGTTGACCCCTAGAGAGCAGTGCCGTAACGGGGGTATGAAGCGCCTGTGGCAAGTGTCTAACTTTCGCTTACCCGTAACCCAATAATGAAAAAAAACTTAAACATTTTGCGTCCCAAACCCAGTCGCGCCCGTGGCGGCCGCCTTCTTCGCCACGCCCTCGTTACGGCCCTGCTAGAGAGTACGTCACCATTACTTTCCTGTCCTTCCAAATTCAAAGCTAAATACTCTTGTCTTCTTCATGTTTATCTTTAGCCCTCCCTTTTTCATTGCTCCTCTAATATCGTTTTGGCCCCTCGCTATCTTGTTCTCTGGAGTCGCTAAGTTTTCCTATACCGTCGGCAAATACCATGCACTGAGGGGCCCATTATCCTACTCCCGTCAGCAACTCGTCCGTGACCAGAATGAAACGGTATTGACTTAGTGAGAAACCTTTGATGAGAAGCCTCAAGTATTTCCCCAAGGAGTCCTCACCCTGGCTATGGAACCTTCATACATATCCCTTCCTCTACCCCCACTTTTTCATAATACCTCCCAAACTACCTGTCGTGAGACACTGTCATAAGCCTTCTCCGTGTCGATAAAGATGGCATGGAGATCTTTCCTTGCTGCCCTATGCTTTTCTATCATCTGCCTCAGAATGAAGATTGGTTCCATTGGGGACCTACCTGGCATGAACCCGAATTGATTTCCACATACACTAGTTTATCCCGGAGACGACATTCTAATACTCTCTCCCAGAGCTTCATAGAATCGCTCATAAGCTTGGCCTACCGCTTTTCGACCTTTCACTTTCTTAAGGGCCCTGACTACTTCTTCCTCCGTTACCCTGTCCACCACCCCAGAAATAGTAGTGTCAATGTCGTCCTCTCCCACCGCAGTATTCAAGAGGCTGTGGAAATACTCTTCACACCCGTTCTTTACCTCAGTAGGGGGGAACAGAACCCCTACCTTTGCTATCCTTGTGTGTTATGGCTCGGGGTATATCTTTGGTTGCCCCTTCTCTAGCCTTGGCCTGTTTAAAAACCTCTCTCCCTTTCCTGGGTCTCTAACACACATACACACCAAGAGTTTAAAATCCGAACAGTTCTGTTCGTAATTTAACCGGTTGCCGATTTGATATTATCAAATAAATTGTTAGTTGCCTTTTGCATTAGTCTAATATCAAATGGAAACAATAATTTTCTCACGGTGGTTGAACTTATGGATACATTATGGTAGTTTTCTTAAAGTAATCATTTCGAATGTAAATACAGTATGTATTGTACAAACATGTCGTCACCATTAGGATTAAAAAGTTGTATTGAATCATTTTGATATTTTACTCACGTACAGTATTTCGTACAAGAACAAGCACATCCGTTAATGATAATCCTTCTGATGACGCGAAGCCTTTTATGTAATGAAATCGCGTGATATTTTGGATAAAAGTTTTAAAAAATAGTTTGTGCAATATCTTCTTGAGTTTGAAGAATTCCATTTGGAATAAAAAGAGATTCCATTTTATTACAACAGAACGAGGCACGTTCTACGCATGCGCTGTTTCTATAGAAATTTTGAAAAAAAAAAACGTTCGAAAAATTAACGGACGAAGGAAAATGGCGACAGTATTCTAAAACGAAGTTCGTGATACCGTTATCATAATTTTATAGAGAATAATGATGACAGTGACGCATTCATCGAAATTCTGTAAGAATATACATAGTAGGTCCTTTCCGTAGGTGTCAATCTCGTTTTTTTGTTACATGTTAAAAATGCCAATGTAGAGTTTCTCAACTGCAGTACTGTGCGGTAACGAAAGCATTGGTCTCATTGATATTGAAAGAGAGAGACCCCGAGTGCACCTTTCGTCAGATGGGAAGTAAAACCGAGATTGATACCTACGGTTTGCACGTCAAAGAACCCTCCCTACTATGCAACGGGTAGATGAGGCAACATTCCCAATTGTAGGAGCTCGGTGGAGTGCCCCAACGAACAGTAGACCGACGATGAAGTACTAAGGTAATAAGGTACAGTTGCCTCTCACTGTGTAACAAGTATGAATGGGTTAGGTGAGTACGGATGATACTCAGTTTGGTAAGGACACTTGCTTCCCTTCAATTGATTCTGCAGGAGAATACCCAAAGTGTTAATGGTTTCCTTTATCTGAAGAAACCTATTGATAGCTATCGCCAATCAGGAATTCTGACAGACGTCCCTGATGACCCCATGAGCCTCGAGGATCAAATTCGGATCACATTCACACGGAAGAGATTCATCCTCGTTCCACAGTCTCAACTCTAACAAATCTTTGCAAGTTGCATCGAGTTATCCATCATACCCTGGGCGTAACCATGCCACCTGGGATGATGTGTCTGACTAAGGTTCTCCTCTGGATGCTCTTGAACACCAAACTGTTGTCTAGTCTCTCTTATTTTCTGGATGAAAATCGCCTGCTTAAAATTCAAATTTTGCATGTCTTTTGACTGTAGGTTAGTTCCTTAGATGTCCAGTTTTGAAATGGAGCGCCTTCTGGTGGTGGTGCTACTACTGCTGCTGAGATAGGTTGAGGAGATTTGGCACAGGTCATTTGGGCAGGCTACTACCTGAGCGTGTGAAGTGGCCTTTGAAAGGGTTGAACATTAAAAGTCAAGTAGGTTTTTCTCTTGAAAGAACATACACAATTGCATTATTGTTATTATTATAACACGATAAACAACTCTAGGCGTGTGAATATCTGAAATATTAGTGTCAAACTCGACTAGTTAAAAACCGTTCACGAACTGATATTGGAGATTCAAAAAAAAAAAAAAAAGAGTGGTGGGGGTGGTGGAGACCGATAGATAGTTTATCAACCTCCTCCTCCTCTCACCTATCAATGCGGTATGTGTCCTGTATTTTAAATATATTGATATCTGAACATTGATAGGACGACAATAGCAAATACAACAACTCTTTCTCTCTCTCTTTTTCTTTGCATGGAGGAGGTGGACTTAATTAACCAGACGAGTTCGATCACTAACACGACCAAAGTCTCTCTCTCAGTCGATGATCAACAGGCAAAAAACAAAACTATTGATTGCGATCACTCTTTTCAAAAGACTGGTTTATGTGTCTCTTTTTTTTTTTCTGGTCGCCCCCAAAAAACATTCTTTAATGTTTTTCCCTGTTAATTGTTACTGGTGGGGGGACCTACGCAAACCGCAGAAGTGTGGAGGGAAGGGTTAGGACAGAGAGGGTAGTTCCTACTATTCTTCTCGTCTCTTAAGTCAGTACCACTCCCAAACCCCCATCGATGTGTGTATTTTTTTTGTAATCGTTGTGCATTTCCGTTGAACCAACAGTTTGTAGACTACCCCCTTCCTCCTCTTCAAAAAAAAAATATGTCCCATAAGTCGTATATATAATATTTCTAGTCAGATGCACTCGGTGTGTTTTATCTATTTTTATTATGTCACTTCTATTTGCGAGGTTTGACAAAGATGGCTGTGTGGGTATCGGTCTCTAACTTGGTATATATATATATATATCTTTGCAACAACTTTTCTTCCCTTTTTTCTTGTTGTTGTATTCGTCCTTCCCTCCTCTCAGCCACCACTTGGACAGAGAGAGAGAGAGAAGGACAGAGACAGAGAGATTCTAGGGTTGGTGTGTATGTGCTATTTTTTTTTTGATGGATGACCAACGTACTTCCGTTTTGCCACCTCATCTTTATATGAGAGGACCACGGTTGTTTTATGTCCCTGATGGCCAATTTAATCATATATTCTTATCAAAAACCTTGTGGATAATATATAAAACTATAGACATTTTTGGCTTTATGCGATGATGGCAATGTCCAATGTCCATCTCTGCTGTTAGGTTCCTTTCGCTCTCTCTCTCTCTCTCTCTCTCTCTCTCTCTCTCTCTCTCTCTCTTTGTGCGTTACTGTCCTCCTCCTCCTCCTCTATTCGTTCATCATCATCATCTACTTCGCCTTAATCCACTCCATTTGTTTCCGTAATCTCGATGATTCTCGCCCTCTTTATGCACCTCTTCCTCCTCCTACATACCGGGGATACTGACTGACCAGTGTCCGTCGGTCTATCCTCATCCTTCTCTTGGAATCTTCTCCTTAATATTAATAATGATGTATGACACGAGATCATTCATTACCGCACGGATATTCGCATGGTGTCGCTAGTGTCGACTTGTGGATGCTGCGTTCATAGCAACACCACCACCATTTAACATCACAGTTCCAAAGTAGGGTGGACAGTGGTCATCTCTTTATCTAAAAGGAGGGAGGGAGAGAGAGGATAGTCGGACTCGTTTAAAAGATGTTTTCTTTCTATCTTTCCTTTGTTCACCACCCACCCTCATAAAACAGTTGACCGATAGGAAACCGGATGTGCCCATCCTTCTCCATTCAATCGTATCAATCACCAACGCCCTGAAATAACGATGATTAGAAAAATAAGACCGCATATAGAATTGTCTTTGGACAAAAGAAATCTCTCTCTCTCTCTGTTTCTTCACCGCCTCCTTATTCTGTTTGTATTCTATCCGGTTGTTAAATAGAATCCTGCCTGTGGAAGGGTCGGGTCTGCGGGTTCTAGCCCTCCACTGCCGCCTGTCTCCCACCAGGTCCCCGTCCACCCCACACACTACCATATCTTACAATTTGCTCCCACGTCTGCTTTGATCTTTCCCAATCCCGCCGCGGTGGCGTAATGGTTAGCATGCTCGGCAACTGCGTCAGTAGTTCTAGGTTCGATACTGGACCGAGGTGGGTTGGCTGCATTCGGGAGAGAGAGAGAGAGAGGCCGTGAGTGTGCCTTCTTTCGGATGAGAAGTAAAACCGAGGTCCCGTGTGGGTGTACGATGGCACCTGCACCGGAAAGGAACCCTCTCTACTATACAACGGGTAGATGAGGCAAAATTTCCAGGTGTAGGAGCTCGCCCCCTGGCGTCGGTAGAATTCCCAACGAACACTAGACCGACGATAAATAAGCGCAGGGATGTAACTTTGGCCGGCAACCGGCTGCAGATAAACTATGACCAATATATCGCCCTTGTGTCCATTCAGAGGGACAAGATGGGTACCCGACCCTGCCATAGGCGGGAAAAGGGTTAGGAATTGCTTGCTTTGTCTGCTTTGACAAAGCAGACATCTCTCCTCCTCCCCTCTTCTCACCATCATTTCCACGATGTCCGCCACCCCGAAACTACCCCTAATAGGGTCATTCCTTAGTAATTATGGGTGCTTTCGACATGCCACCTACTGTATGTGCCGCAGCATTTCGCATTTTAGCTATTTGCATTCTGTTGTCATGTCCTCTTCGCACTGCCCCAACACTCCGATCCATACTGCATGGCTGGCCTAACCACTGCCCTGCAGAATTTCTTTCCCTTTAACTTTATTGGGACCTCTCGGATCACACAGGACTCCACCTGCCCGTCTCCACTTCAACCACCTCAAATTGATCCTGTAGGTCACATCGGGATCTGTTACCCCTGTTGCTTTGGAAATAAGAAGGAATGACGACAGAAAGCAGCCATTTAATAGTGGGGGCCGAGAGCGCCATCTTAAAGCATGGGCCCGCTGGGCACTTGCCCAGAAGCCCCCATGCTAATGTATGTCAAGCGACGTGCCATAAATGAATGCTTCAATACAGTAAATATATTTGACGTTTATATTAATTCTATGTAATCGACCATTTACATTTTATTCCAGTGAGTGATTGTCATAGGGGGCCCCAACACGCCGGTTTGCCCAGGGGCCCATAATGTTGTTAAGAAGGCTCCTCCGGCCCGCGGTAAACCTTTTTTTTGTTGTTGCTGTTGTGTGTTGAAAAAGCAACAAGGGATGTTTTTAGTAAAGGGATCATCAAGATGTGGGTAGGAGGTGGCGATGAAAAAAAAAGGTGAAGGGTATAGAGGCGTTTAGTAGGAGTAGAGTACACCTCTCCCCTTTTTGCCTAAAAGATTATTGGGATCCTCTCATCAAGTCGTGATCCTTTTGCTCTGATGACACCATTGTGGCTGCCCCAGAAAGCGTATAATTAAATGTTTATCTAATAGTGCGGCATACTGAAGATGATAGCTTTGCCAAGTGGGTGAATCACTTCACATTACGCGCGCGGCTGCTGTAGCTTCACTTATCCTCCCTGTCGTCTTCTTCCTTCTCCTCCTCCTCTGTCTCTCGCTCTTTTTTTCTCTCCTTCGCGCCTGCCTTGCCTGCTCTACATTGACTGTCACTCTCAGCCTCTCTCTCTCTCCCTCCCTTCTCTACCTCTTAAGTTCAACTTCTTTCTCTGTCTTCTCCTCTCCCTGATCCCCTCTTTTTTTTCCTACCCCTCAGAATATAAATTCACAGCTTCTACTGTAGTAGTGTCGTATAAGGCAGTCTGTCAAATTCCCGACGTTTCCCCTACCCCCTCCCCCTTATATAAAATGAGGGGAGGGAGATGGATCTTGTCGACCTTGCCAAGTGGGTTGGGGCGTGACAGCCGACTCATCTTTTCCACCACCTACTGCTTCCGCCTTCGACATCATCATCACCACCACCCTCTTCTAGAAGCCGCTTCACATTGATGGCAAAATGAAACGATGCACAAATGATCGTTATCTCTCTCTAGGCAATCATAATACCGCGCTCTGAGAGAGGGAGAGAGAGGAGTTTACCCCCTTCTCTCCTGCTCTTCCTCACCCGGTCTCATCATTCTCACTCTCTTCTCATTTCTCTTATGTCTCTCAGCCTGTGCTCCTTGCTTTCTTACCTTACAAGCAACCCACGTTATTCCCCCCCCTCCCCTCCATAATATATACATACTCTCTTTCTCTCTGGTGTTGCTTTGGCTTTCCCCAGTTATGTTTCTCGTCACTCATTGGCTTGTCGTTTTTGTGTGCCTTACCACCATCTTTTGTGAATTGCCCCTATTTGCAGCACTACCACCACCTCCACCGTTCTTATTCTATTTTTTAAAACGTTCGAACGTACGTAATTCGTTCCAAATAGTAGTAAAGTCATCGTTGTTATACTGCCGACCTCTCTACTGCTGAAAGCATTTTACCGACGCCAGGGGGAGTTCTTTTTCCTAACCTGGGAATTTTCTACCGATTTACTTGTACACTTAACTCCATGTAAATAAGAGTTCCTTTTAACTCACAGAGCCCTTGAGCCTCCTTCGAAGTAAGCGACAGAGAGAGAGATAGGAGGAAGCCTGTCACTCTTCTCGGCCGGGATGGAAACAGCACCCAAATTGAACCATAGAGGCCGGCTGTCGGTCACACTCTGTCCCTACATAGCTACGCCGCTCGGAATTTTGGATACCACTGCCCTATATAATGGCTATCGTTGGTCGTTGATTGACCCGTTGACAATGTGCTGTAGTTTTGATGGAAGGTGAGCTCTAAGCTCTCCCCACTCCTTTTTTATTCGGAGGAGAGGGGGGACAGAGGAGAGAGAAAGAGAGAAGGCGTTGGTTTGAGAAGGAAATGTCAGCAGTACTTTCCTTAAATAGATAAACTTGTAACCGTTAACATGGTAAGATGGTTTAAAGGGACAGAGCGGGGATTAGGGGGTGGTTTGATATAAGAATGGAGTTGAGACAAAAATTGAGACGCCCCCATCTTTTTTTCCCTCTTGCTGATATCCTTGGTCAGGGTCTCTCTCTCTCTCTCTCTCCTGTCGCTAACCATTGAAATACCTCAAAATTGATTAGATAACAACGTGCCCATCATGTCGTCTCGGACAGTCCTTAGCAGCATTTCGGATGTTGTCTTTTTGTGGTCAGTTGAAGGTTTATCTTCACTGAGCCATTGCTGCCCACTCTTGAGGCCTTCATCGTCGTCACCACACACACATACAACGACTGTCCTGTCCACCGACTGTGATATCAGAATTCTTGTTGTTGATAAAAGTTTTTATATATATATTCAAAAGGACACAGAGGAGGGATGGTGGGAAGGAGGATGATGATGAAAATATGACGAAGTCGCCGGCTTCCGGTCAGACCTCTCCTGTGAAGGGAGGACGATGTGTGTCTTGAGTTCATCCCAAGTCTCTCTTACTGCCCCCTGTCTTATTACGTTATCACCGTCCAGATACTTTTTTCTCACTCTCAGCGATGAAGAGGGAGATCATTCGGACGATGTCCATCCCTCACGCGAAGGGTGGAAATTACAAAAAAAAAAGAAAAGAAAGAGGAGAGTTGGTCAATGGCTGAAGGGAGGAAAGATGGAAGAGAAATCTTTTTTGATTGACGATTGCGACCGTGTCAAAAATTTTCATTTGTGCAACCTAGTGTGGTGTGGTGGAAGTTAAGGGGTCAGTTTGAAAAGACATGTGCAGACAGGTACTGGTCAACGCGCAGCATTTGAACGCCGTATCAGTTGAGGGACCAAGAAAAGAGAGCGAGAGAGAGAGAGAGGGAACAGGAGATAGTGCAGTGCACACAACGCATCACCAGTATTATCAGACAATAAGAGTGTATGTTCAAAGTTGTATATTGTTGACCAATGTCCACTTGGGTTCACGCAGCGTGAAAAAAATATATATTACATTAACTGTTATCATTTTTTTTTGCTTTCTCTTCTCTCCCAGTCCACCCAATAACTTCCCTCTGTCGTTTCTCGCGTCCCACAATCTCTCATTTTTTATTTTGTGGTACTTGAGTTTGCAATAAGGAGTTTATGATTAGCTCTAAGAAGAAAGGAGAGGAATTTCAAATAAGAATAAGGTCATTTATAAGACTTATCATCTTATTGAGCGTCAAAATCTCGACTGGCACTACATACCATCGCGGACTGCCTCGACTACTGGTCGCCATCACTGTAGGGCTGAAATTAGCTGGTTGTTTCTTTTAGTATACTTTAAGATGTATTCTTCTGGTCAACCTCTATTCTTCCGGGCTTGAAATTCGGTTTCTTTCAGTCTTTCACCTACGTTTGGATTAATTAGGTGTAGTCTTTTTATCGATATAATATGAATAAGAACGAAAAGGAGCCATTTTTGAATAGAACAGGGGGAGGGGAGAAAAGTGGAGGTGTTGTACGACGCGCGTGCTAGGCGACGCACCATCCGTTAAGTGGATGACGACATCAATTCGAATTCGAGATTGTTCTATGAACAGTTATTAAAACCTAAGGTGCAACAACAACAACAGGTGTCAATGAAATTTGTTTTGATGTCTGTCCTCAAACGTTTGAAAGTTGTCGCAATAATGATACGAGACAGGATGAGTAATCTTAAATTTTTAAGTAACGATTTTCTTTCTTTGAATTTGTTAATACGTACTAAGATACGCACAAAAAAGTCATAATCTTTCTCTCGGCGCCATTACTTTCTGATTCACTCGTTCGAATTGGAAACCTAACATGATCCCTACATTAACTATTTCATAATCAAACCTAATCGAGAATGATATTTTAATACAAATATAAATTTCTCGCGTCTCCCTTCTAATCCTCCAACATTACTTTCACACATACAACTCTGTCTTTCATTGTTTAATCTCGTCACAAAATCTGTCAAATTCTCGAGTGTAATCGCCGTAAGCACCTTAACCCCTTTCTTCCTTTTTCCATTTTTCGAGAAGAAGGAACACGAGTCAATGAAGTTGCTTAAAATTCAGAAAAAAAAATTGTTAATTTTCATGTCTGCAGATAAGATTAGTTTTCTTCAATTTTCTAAAGTAGTCATAGTATTGGTAGTCGTCGTCGTCGTCGTCATATATTTTGCAATGGGTGACCCCCGAGTCAAACAGGGTTTAGTGACACTTAGCTAATTTTAAACTATGACTTCTACATGTTATCCATATCAATGAGTCGTTACGGATAAACGTCTCTCTCTCTCTTTTTTTCTCTCACACTTTTTTGTTACTTTCAAACTCGTATATTGATTTGGGGGGTGGGAATTGTTTGGATCGCGTGGTACGATCTCCAATACTCATGGCCTTTCTCACTCTCCACACCCTCTTTTTCTTCCCATCTCTCATTCTCACTCACACACAAATATATATGGGAGATGTAATTTCTGTTTTTAAACAAAAAGGAGATCAGCTTGTAGTTCATGGCGTTTTTCATTGGTGAAAATAGTGTCTTTTCTTATCTTGCATACGTTTATTTCTTTTACAGTACCTTAAGTGTGACAAACACCACCAAAAAAGTTTTTAACTTGCGGCTGAATTTTGATTATATATTGGTTTGTATTCGTCTCTACTACCCTCTCTCTCGCTCTCTCACTCCCCCATCTATACTGGTCCCTCCCCACCCCTCCTGTACCTTTGCTTTTTCCTCGATATCTCTTTCTCTCCCTTTCTCCCCTCCTTCCTCACTGGTCACTAAGCACACACACACATAAACACACCTCTTCACTCCTCCTTCTTGTTCCCTGATCAACTAAACCCTATGTTTGTCGTCGATTGACCAGTCTTTCTTAATTTAATCAGACTTGAAAAACTGCACTAGTAGTAGTAATGTGAACTGATGAGAAATTTCTTACACAAGTTATGTATGTTGTTGTTGTTGTTTTTTGTCTTTAAAAAAAGATGTTTTAAGACACTGTTTAAAATTTCTTTCAAGAAGGTGGAAGAATAGAGAGAAGCTTAGAGCAGATTGAAGAAAGATAAAATTGTTATGTACGAGTCAAGGTAATAAGATGGGGGAGTGTTTAACGACACCTTCTCCTCGTGGTCCTCTCTCTCTCTCTTTGTGCTCTCTTTTTTCCCAATAACTAATAAATGCAGAATAAATTAAACAGGATGTCTACTAAATTACAAAAAATACAAATATTGTTGATTAACAGTCGAGATAATAATATACTGTAAGATAATTTTAAGCGGGGTGGAGTTTTTTTTTTACAAAAATAACAATAGGAGGAGGAGGAGGACGGGAAAATTGACTACTATTCATTGCCAGAATGACCACGGGTCATTCACTGGGAGGATTTTTTAAAGTGGTAAAGTGATGGGTGAGCACACACCTATTCATCTCATCAGTGACGTAACTGTCTTTTTTTTTTTAACTTTGATGCTACTGTTGTTTGATTGACCACTTGGAAGATAGAGAAAAGCGGGGTGGCTATTGAACTTTTCGTTGATTTTAAGAATCCGTGGGTCAGTTTAAAGTTAGACACCTTTTTTGGGGCATTTCCTTTCGCGCTCTCTCTCTCTTTCCCTTCTTCGAAATTCTGGATCGATGCTCCGGTCAACCACATGACGTTTTCGATACGAAATGGTAAAGGTTTTCAGGAAGATGATGATGATGAGATGACTGGGCGGATAGTAAAAGGGATGTGGTCATTATTCAGATGGACACTAAGATAAAAAAAAAAAAGGACGGATGTGAGGTGTCAAGTACAGTAGTAGCATTTTTTTTTAATTTAAAAAAAAAAAGAACTACGCCTTTCTAGGAAGACAGACTCGAAACTGTAAAATCTTTAAGGATAAGTATAGTAGCGGCTTTTCTCTTCGTTTAAAGTAACCAGCTTGTGGTGGGTGACCCATAGGATGTATCTTATCACGAATTCATTAAATGATGACCAGATTCAATGCCGGAAACGGTCACTTGTCAGTAGTAGTTGTTGTAGTAGTGGTAGTAGGTTATGTTATTTGACTTATCAAACTCTTTCCCCTCCATTTGCATTTGGCAGAAGTAGGAGGAGGAAGATCCTGTTGTTGGAAAGATTTAAATGATGTGAGAACCAAATAGCCGACTTTTTTTTAAAGTTACGAACCCGTAATCCTAGTATCTCACTTATTTTGCCCCTTCCCCCTTCCTCTCTTCATCCTATCGTCTCTTGGCCACGGTAGCAAGGAAGGAAGAATTCAACAAAGAGCGCTCTGAAGCACACTTAGAATTACATCTCAACATTCTCTTTTTTTTAAAGTTTGCTGACCGGAGCGCCATGTCGAAGCTGCCGCACATCATAATAATTCTTTTTTGTTGTTGTTCTAATTCCTTTTTTGGAGGTAGGCCTAGCTGAAAATGACAACATTTATCTGTATTTTTTTCCTGTGTTTCTTTCTCTCCCGTCGTCTTGTTCGCCCTTAAAAATCTTATCAAGTCGTCGATATGTGTGTGGATTATATTTAAGGTAAAAAATGACTGGATCGTCCTCAAAGTAAAAGAAGTAGAAGAGGAAAAAAAAAGAAGGTTAACAATCATTTGCATACGTTATCATACTGTTGGAATCTAAGAAAGCGTCGTCCCTCCCTTGTGGCGAACCAGACAATAAATTGTCCAGTGGCAGGACTTTTTTTTTATCCTTCCTTGGAGAGAAGAAGGGAGGAGAGGCTGGACCCACACATACCGAAAAAAAAACAGATTGAACGTAGATTAGAATTAGGTTAATAGAAATCCACACACATTTTTTGGTGAACAAGTGAGCGAAATAAAAAGCACGGGGCACACTATTCTCCTCCAACCCTCAGCACCTGACGACTACGAGAGAAAGAGAGAGAATGAGATAGAAATGAAAGACAAGAAGAGACAAGGTAGTTTGAGATGCTCGATTAAATTTTACGGTGTGTCGCCAAAAATTTACATAAAAGCATTCCGTGTCCTCACACCGTCGCCACTCCCTTATCACGATCGAGCCTCTCTGTATGGGGCTCTCGCTGTCTGAGGTTTGAAAACTCAAAGTTGTGGTGAGTTGAAATGTTCCCTCCTCCCCTCTTCTCCACTCCACCTTCACCTTACAAAATTAGGGACTAGAAGGCCAACACCCTAATGAGAGGAGAATGCGATTTGCTAATTCTTGATTTTTTTTTCGTAGCCTTCAAGTATCATTTATGCATCTTACCAGGAGTCAAAGGGTTTTAGAACTTTGTGACCTGTGTCTCTTAAAAGTATATTGGATCTTCTTGTACTAGGAATTCGAAATACAGTATACCCCATTTTTTTCAAATTTGCGGTGATGGGAGATATCATAGAGGTCAATGACAGCTGGTAAGACCCATCGCTTATAACGGGAATAGCGTGTCCTTTAGTGAAAGGTGCTGCCCGATTCAGATAAGCATTCATTCGCTGACTGCTGATGCCCCATCTTGTCTAGTCATTACTTTAAAATATTTGTATTCGTACCGGAGGTTGTCCATGCCGGGATTTGGTCCCTACTGGCTTACGCCTCAATTGCCTATCTGTGAATTCGGCATGGTATTGAGGGGCTCGGACATGGCTCCAGGAAAGTGCTATTTAGGATGTTGCACCGCTAGCTTTGTTTCATTGGTGTTTTAGGGCCCTTCAACTGCAGAGGTCATTAGAGCCCTGTCCTCTGCGTAATTCTATTGCAGACATTGCACAGAGACTACGCTGATGCGACGATTTTTGGGTATTAGCAGTACCCCGTATTCCTAAGCGGTCATTCATGCTAGTACTAGCTGGGGTTGGGTTATGTGTTATGTTATACTAACGGGTTGGGGAGTAAGCCAAGCAGCCATAACAGGCTGAACCCTTAGGAGGCTGCTCACGCGAGATGAGGAGGTAGGTGTAGAGGTTATAGGAGAGGGGAAATTTGCAGCACCCAGCGTTCTTTACCAACCACCCATGTTGGTCCTAACGTGGGCTTGCATTGCTTAACTTCAGTGATCTCACGAGAACTGGTGTGTCCAACTCAATTTGCCGCTCCCTAGTAAATTATGGAAGTCCGGGAGTAACTGTAGTGAGATGGTGAGATCGCATCCCATGATTTGTAAATGTCCAGATTCTGTTGCTGCTACCCCTCCCCTCTCCAAATTGTAGGTTGTCTTTTGTTTATCACACTGGACACCGATACCGTCCGTCGTCCTTCAACGTTAGGTGACTCATGTCACGTATGGAGGAAGAAGGTACATGTCCTGCATCAGAATGATGACGATGGGAGAAGCTTGAACATGTTATGAGAAAAAAAAAATTGTTCACATCCTTTGCAAAGTTGCCTTTTCTCTCTATCTCTGTGTCGCCATTATTATTATTATTATTATATGGCTTTCGTTGACAGATTTCATGCTAACAGCGGATATAAGGTTTTCATAAGGATGATAATGATGACAGTGATGCCATTTTCTGATAGGGATATATAAATTTGTGAAAAGTTCGTCATAGTTACCACCACGGCAGCAGTACCCTTTTAAAAGCTGTTGATATACATCTTTTTGTATAGATCATTTTATACTGTCTCTCCTCCTATTCACCACCACCACCACCACCATCGCCCGTCTCACTGTTTCAATCTTTGGTCGCTAGGTTGACGATGTCCCTAACCCAAGAGGGACAGGGCATATTTCCTCTCTCTCTCTCCCGTCATTCATTTTCGGTGTCATGAATTGCATAATGGACCGTACATTCAACCCTAGTGACATTGGACACTAAAGTTCTTGAGGAGAGAAAAAATGTTTGTGATAAGGATGCTACTGCATGCATCTTATAGTTAACACAAACCAAATTTCAAGAAAGGAGTAGGTTCGAATAAATAAGGCCCTTTCCTATATATCGTTTTAACGTCCTTCCGCGACATGATGGTAAGCTTAGTCAACAGCAGCAGCAGCACCATCTTCATTCTCAGATTGGATCAACGAGTGATAGTAGGCTAATCTGCCTTCGAAAAAGGTCATTTCTGAAGACGGAACTGTAATTTAAATAAAATCTTGTACAGAAAATTACATTACTCGCCTCGGTGGCGAAGTGGGTAGCTCGGTATCTGCGTCAGTGGTTCTAGGTTCGATACTGGACCGAGGACTGGTTCGATACTGGATGTGAGAGAGGATTCTGTTGCTGTTGTTGTTTGTGTTTTAGGTCCCGTCAACTGCAAGGTCATTAGAAACCCGTCCACTGCATAGTTCTAATGCATAGACTGCGCAGACACTACACTATTGCGACGATTTTTGGGTATTAGCAGTACCCAGTTTTCTTGAGCGACCACCCATGTCAGTACGAACTGGGATTGCGTTGGTTAACTTCAGTGATCAGACGAGAACTGGTGTGTCCAACGCAATTCGCCGCTGGTGCGCCTTCTTTCGGATGAGAAGTAAAACCGAGGTCCCGTGTGGTGTACCATGGTATTTTCTCGTAAGAGAACCTATGTGAGGTTAGCCTAGGTGAGGAAAAATTTCCAGGTGTAGGATCTCGGCCCCTGGCGTCGGTGGGATTTCCCCAATGAACAATAAACTGATGATAAATAAGCATAGGGGGTTGCAGCTTTGGTCGGCAACCGGTTACGGAAAAACACTGTCATTATAATAGATCACTCTTGTGTCCATTCAGAGGGGCAAGATGGGTACCCGACCCTGCCATAGGCGGGGAAAAGGCTAGGAGTTGTTTTTGCCTTGTACTTTTCTCTCGTAAGAAATAAGGATATAAAATAATGGTGCAGGGAGGGTGGAGACCCATCTTCAACAGCACTGGGGAGATCGTCACTGTCGTGTGACGTAGTTGCACGAGCCATGTTCTTTTTTTTTTTCGTTCTCTCAGAACGCCAAAAGAATTCTTAAAATTTACCGCTCAAATTAAGATATCAGCTACAATGGAGGTGAAATTGAAATGGTGAGAATTTGAAGAAATTCGTTGTTTTTTGTTTAATAAGCACACTTTAAAAGGTAACAAACAAACAGAATTTGATTTAATGTGATTTTATTAGGAAGGGGAAGGGAGAAAGAAGGTGAATTCAATCGAGAGCAAATAGAATTGGGTCTCGCGAAGCCTATTTCGAAAGTTCTAAAATATTCCTTCATCAGGTGGTCGGTCGGTCATCAGAAACTCATTGTCACCCTTGTAAGCTATTGCGTATTCACTGTAAAAAAAATGTTGAAAGAATGAGTAAGTGGCTAGTAGCGGGCGGGTTCGGCGGCAGCCACCACCTGTGAATTGAAAGGAGTGTCCACACAGTGGCTAGTTGCCGGCCTGCGGCACTGATGCCTATCGGTAAGATCTGCCAAGTGCAACCTGAATCGCGGAAAATAATATATTTCCGTGATTTCATTCAAATAAATAGCCGTCGTTGCCCACAGCGAGCTCTCGGCTAAAAAAAATATATTATTTCTGGGGGTAGGAACACCTTTTTTCCTGACTCTTTTTAGGGGAAATGAGGGGGGAAGAGATAGGAATAAACAGGTAAGATGGATAGAGAGAGGAAGAGCCAAGCTATTACGACGCCCAGTTCACTTCCACTTGAGCATGCGCAAAAGAAAAGTGTCCATTTCGCTTGTGTTCTCCACATGATCCTTTCCTCCCTCCCGTTAATTATATTAGTAGCGTAGTGGTCCAAACCCGGAACCATGTGAAACTATAATTAAAATGATTTGTTGACATCATTAAATGGATTGTTGTCGGTGATGGGTTCTCGCCTTAACGAGGCGAGGGCCAAACAGGTTCAGTATGAATATTCACTGGTGATTCACAGGAAAATCGGTGGGACGGAAGGAGGAAGGAGACCACCGGAGGACGACGTGGGACAGTGATATTTTCATAATGCAACATATGAAAGGGAGGGGGGAGGAAAATAGTAGAATGGACCGCAGTGGACTGTTTGTTACTAACCCCTCCCCCCCCTTTACTCTTTTCTCCAATTCATCGATTTGTTCAGAACCACCGACTGACCGACCGACCGACCGGGGTTTAATCTATAGTATAGTGATTGTACCCAGCTTATCGACAATGAAAATGGGATGGCCACTACGAATAATGTTTGTATGGCATTTTAATTATGTGCAGTTGGTCCACCAACCTACCACTGACCCCTCCCAGTTTGTGGCAGTACAGGAAAGTGGACCTTTGTGTTTTTTTTTTTTGTTTCTAGGCACCCTGTATCACTTGGTGTAATGTGTGTGTGAATCGTGGGACTATTCATTTCGATAACATTTTGATTGATATTATATATAATACACACACACACATGGAGAGAGAGAGAGAGAGAGAACTAGATGGATAGACAGACAGAGAGAGACGCGAGAAGGTGCATATGTAGAGAAACGGCCTCGTCGGCTATTAATGGATTTGCTGACCATTGATGGAGAGCATAATGGGTAAAGTTTGCAGATAACACCAACAGTAGATGGATGCCCGTTATCTCTTCTCATGGAAGAGACTGATAACGGCGACCAAAAAGGTTTTGTGAAATGGGCACGATTTCAGAGAGACAGGGAAAGAGGAGGAGAAAGAGAGAAGGGGAGAGGGAAGACAGAGGGGTGTGTGGGGTGGTGGGAGAGCAGTTTGCACCTCTTCACAACCCCGTTCCGAGGTCGAAAATGTATGGGAACCAAGGTTCAAAGAGAAATCTCAATTCTTGAAATACTTCAATTTCATTATGACTTAAAACATTTAAATTTCGCCTTTTCTTGTGAGGGGATGGGGGTTAGCCCGCCGCGGTGGCGTAGTGGTTAGCACACTCGGCAACTGCGTCAGTAGTTCTAGGTTCGATACTAGACTGTGGTGGGTTGGCTTCTTTCGGGCGAGAGAGAGAGAGAGAGACCGCGAGTGTGCCTTCTTTCGGATGAGAAGTGAAACCGAGGTCCCGTGTTGGTGGACGATGTCACCTGCACGTAAAAAAAACCCTCTCTACTAGACAACGGGTAGATGAGGTAAAATTTCCAGGTGTAGGAGCTTGCCCCCCTGGCGTCGGTAGCATTCCCCAACGAAAACTAGACCGACGATAAATAAGCGTAGGGTTGCAGCTTTGGCCGGCAACCGGCTGCAGAAAAAACTATGACCAATATATCGCCCTGGTGTCCAGTCAGAGGGACAAGATGGGTACCCGACCCTGCCATAGGCGGGAAAAGGGTTAGGAGTTGCTTTGCTTGTGAGGGAATGGGGTTCTTTCTCTCTCTTCCTACCCCTTTAGAGAGATGTCCTTTTCTCCTTCTCCACTCTTGAGTGTTTCGGGAAAATGAGATGTCCGTGTGATGGCGGGTCTCTCTTTCTCTCTCGGACCATTCAACTCCCTCTCCCTTCTCGGACGTTCTAATAACCGGAAATTATTGATGAATCCCAATTCCTGTTTTTTCAGTCCATAATACATAATCAAAATGTTTTAGGGAGGGGTGCTTTTATCTGTCATGTAACGAGTTGAGAGGGATAGTGGTCATCAGTGAATATGGGGGACGGGGATTAATGGAGGGGACAGTGGTTCAGTGACTCTCTTATGTGTTGTAGCGCAAAACGAGCTCTCCATTCACTCCCCCTCCCCTCTTTCCCTCCACCGATTCGTCATGGCTGTCCTCTGGAAGTATGGCCCGTCATGGGGCCTCTTTTGGAGCCTTCTTCAGGAAGTATGAACCACCCCCCTCCCCCGCCGCCGCTCTCCCTTCTCTCTCTTTCGATATATAAATAACTATATATGAACGACCCTCTCAATCGAGTATTGAAAGTGAGCTGAATAAGGGCGGGGTAATTGGGGGGTAGGGGTATGACTGTAGTGGACTGTGTGACCTTCTGGCCTTGTTGGGCGCAGTCACTCTGTGTGTGTGTGTGTGTGTGTCTGCGCTTTGTTCATCCTTTCTGTATTACCTCTTACCTCCACCAGATGGAGCTTGTATCACCTTGCTATCTATCTTTCTGTCTCCTCTTATTTTTGTGTCCTGGCCTCCTCTAACCTTCTCGCGCTCTCGTTACCCACCCTACCTCCCTGTCCCTCGACTGCCTGCTTACTTGCTGTGTCTCTCCTCCTCCCTCCCTCCCTTCCGCACCCCTCGACACACCATCATCACCACCAAAGGCTTTTTTTGCGCTATCTAAGTACATCCAATACTGATAAGAAAGTAAAGAATGAGATAAAGTTTTGCTTCGTCTACGTACTTAAAAGTGAGATGAAAAATTCAGATATGTGAACGTCGCCGTACTGTCTTTGGTTGGATCTTTCTGCATTGTTATAAATTGGCAAAAAAAAAAAAAAAAAGAGGAGAGAGGAGGGCCCACCACGAACTCTTGCCTTCGTATATGCCAATGGTGGTGGGGGTAAGGAGAGAGAGAGAGGAGAGATAGCAAGAGACACAGGGGTGTAAGATATGGTAGGAAAGTGTCTTGGTAGAAAATGGACCCAAGGAGAAAAATGCTTGTCTCTCGGTTTTAGAGCTGCTCTGCCTTGGCGTGTACACCCTGAACAATCTCTAAGATATTAAAGATTTTCTTCCTCTTCTTAGGGGCATTCTCCCTGTCTCTGATGTCTTTCCATCGTCCAGAGGGAAAGAAAGGAGGTGGGTGGGGGAGAGAAATCTTAACCCCTTTTTTCCTCTCTACTCGTGTCTCTCATTTGACTGATTTGGATCATTTCTTAGAGGCTAATCTAAAATCTCTCCTCTACACAGTCTTAGAAATGGACAAAAAAAAAAAATCTCGCTCTCTCAGAGGTTATTGAGGAGCAAAATCTTGGAAATGGGAGATGCATAATACAATATTATGCAGGAGTCTTTTCTTCTTCTTCACCGGATCTATTCCTGCCCCCCCCCCCCCCTCCCCGACATCTCTTTCAATTTTCTCTTGTCCTTCTCGATACCAATCCACTAACTCCCAACTTGGAGACATTAGAGAACTATTGTTGTCTGTGGCGAGTCCCTTCTTTTCGATTTGTATCTCTTGGTCACCTGCCTTTCTGGCGTCTCTTTCTATTTTCTGTTTCCTAGATGGGACTGTCCCAAATAAAGATCTCGTTATGAGAGGATCGTATTTGGTGTGTGTGTGTGATCCTTCTTCTGTTGGGGCGAGTTGGCAGAAGGATGAGGTTGGGGGTATCGCTTGAGACATTTCTTCAGGGTGGGGGGCGTTCAGGGTGTATTAACCATGTATTCACACACGACACCAGGTTCGATCAGCAGTGCCGTAACGGGGGTATGAAGCGCCCGTGGCAAGTGTCTAACTTTCGCTTGTCTGTAACCCAATAATGACAAAAAGCTTAAACATTTTGCGCCCCAAACCCAGTTGAGCCCGTGGTGGCCGCCTTCTTCGCCACGCCCTCGTTACGGCCCTGTCGATCAGTGATCTTCACGTGATTTCGCTTGGGATGGGTCTGCGCCCTCTCCCCCCTCTCTCTCTATTCATATTATAGTTGATTATTCTCCCCCGCCCAAATTGTTTGAATTCCCTTCAGCGCAAGCTGAACTCACGATTCGCAAAGGCTAGACTCTTTTTTTATTTTCCTGGAGTGCACGTTTTCAAAATGTCAGTAAATTCTTACTCCATTTGCAGAAAAAAAATTGACAAAGATAGGTAATGGCGGTATTGGGACTCGAACTGCAGTCACTTGGGTTATGTTATCTGTTATTTACTTGCTAACCTTCCATGTCCTAAAAGTAATGACGCTCGCACTACTTGCATAACTTTACCGAATGTTCGATCGTTCGAAATTCTCTTTTTTTAAATTCTATAGCCGCGCCGCTGAGAACGTTAGCTGAATTTAGCTGTCCATCGTTGACCAAATTCGAAAGCTGTCCAACTGTCCAGCAGTAGTAATTGATGGTTTTTTTATAATAAGAGAGGGCGTGTGATGGTTCTTAAAATGGGGTATATAAAATTTGATGTAATTTAAATGAGCCAGTCGAGATATAAGAGGAGAGAGAGTTGCTTCAATTGTTAGCCGACGGCACTGATAGACTCGTTATTAGGAAGTAGCCACGGCAACTTGAAACAAGTGAAATTATTGACACGATTTATTAAGGGATACAAAACGAACCCAAAAAAAGCACCAACTACATGCATAATTTGGATAAAAGTTGTTGACAACAAAAGCTAAGCCGCCATCAATGTCTAGCTGCAGCTGGGCTTTGTTCAGCCGTCGTTTATAGCCGTTATCAAAAATTTGTCGGGACTCTCATCTCTACAGCAGCAGCAGCAACAACACTAGTCGTACTGTATTTGGTGAAGGGAATGTGGGGAAATTGAAAAGTATGCAGAGAGTGGTGAGCTTCCCCTTTCCTTTGCCTATATCTCGACTCTTTTCCCCCCTCTTCTCTTGGGTCGTATCTTGGTTCGCCCTCACCCCTTTCCCTTTCAGGTGAAAAGAAAAATGGCTGTCACCCACACACACACACACACACACCACACCCTTCCTGTCTCAACCAACCTCCTCCTCCTCCTCTTTCTCCTCCTGCTACTCTCTCTCTCTCTCTCTCTCTCCTTCCCTACTTCCTCCTCATCTTCTTTCCCTGATAACGAAATTAACTTTTATTATAACGGTGGTTGTTATTATTATTATTCGGATGACGGTTAAAGCGCTAGAATTGCGTGTGCGCGTCGCCATTTGGAGCGCCGTGTTCTGGCCTGCGCCGAGAAGATAGTTTAATCGCGGCTTTTCATCTTTGGCGAGGACGTATCTGTCGCTTGGAGATAATCACGGTTGATCGGCTTTCACTTTTCTAGCAGATAGACACTCTTCTCTCCTCCTCCTCCTTCTCCTGCTCTCTCGTTCACCTCCCTCGCTCCCTCCCCCATTCCTTCAACTTCCTTTAGCACCCTGTTATCCCCCACCTCCTCTCCATAGCTCCACGCCCCCTCAGTCCCTCCACGCCTCTCCACCATCATCTTCGCATGCTTTCACCGACTAGAGCGCATCTATCGGTCGACTTTATCTAAATTCTCTCTCCCTCTCTCTCTCAGTGATACACTGAGGTCGTTTCTGATGCCGCCGTCTCCTCCTCCTCCTGCTGTCGCAGAGTCTCCACTGTAGTCATTTTCAGGGTAGGGTTGTACCCCTTTCCCTCCACGCTGTTGTTACTTTTCCAGTGTCGGGCTATTCGACGATTTTAGGATGAGTAGCTTGAAATTGTCCTTCTCGTCAAAGGCTAACCTGTGTGTACGTTTCCTACATCGGGACGTCCGATGTTGTTCCTCCCATCTTTTGTTTTCAGGATTTTGTAACCGTTACCTCTGCTGGAAGTACGGAGGGATGAGGGGTGGATGATGCTTGGAGAGGATACTGAAGTTTTGGGAAAAACGAGGAAGATGGGGGATGGAGGGAATAACTGTGACTCTCTTCTTGGTCCGCCTCACCACAGGCGGGATAAGGGCACGATGATGATGATGGGGAAGAGGGGGAATGAAATCTTGGGATGCGTTCGCTCGTCTAGGGTTGTTACACCTGGTCCTGAGATGGGCATCAGGGTCAAGTGAACGTACAGTTATGAAATGCAGTTTTTTTTTTTTTTTTTGGTATCACTTTGTCCCGTCAATGGATCTCATGACAATCTGGAATTGAACCCTTGACAGACTAGCTCATCAAAATGAGTCGATATCAGTCGCTTATTAGGGGACTGAGTGGCCTTCCTGTACACGGCTGCTTTTCAGCCCTCAACCGTCCTGTCCTTTTCCCCCCCTTTCTCTCTCTCTCTCTCCCCAATTTTTCAGAGTGCTAACCACTACAAACTGGTCACAAGATAACTACATGATGTAGAGCGGCCCTCGATCTGCGAGGGTGGTGGGACAGGGTGGGGTCAACATAAGGGTAAGAGGAGAGAGGTCTGCCTTAAAAGTGACTTCTTGAACATTTTTACATCTCTCGATGCTGCCCTGAATTCTTTATAGCCACTCCCTTTCTTATCTTCATATTTTGTCTTAATGTTATTGGATATACCAGTCACCCCCTTCTCTCTCTCTCTCCCTTCATCCCACTGCGGAATGTGAAAGTGTCCCGTCGTTAGGTCGCCTCTTCCCTCACTCTCATTTCCCCTCTTCCAGAAGCCCTTTCAGCCACCTCTCCCTTTTTCTCTCTCTCTCTCTGGATTCATCGGCCTGCATCCTAGAGATTGGAGCTATCGATGGAATCCAGACTCGGTTCCATCAACCGTGTAAGTGCAACGAAAAATACGTCGTTCTCATCCTCCTCCTCCTCTCCTCATCTCACCGGCGCATACACCCGCCCAATGTAAAACTGTACCCTTCTCTCCTTCTACACTTGCACCGCCTCTTCCGGTCCCCAGGCGATAGCGGTGCAGTATCAAGAAAAACTAACAAGATACATCTCTCAATCCGTCGTCAACAACAGCCCTTTTTTTTTATTTTTCCTTTGCTTTTGCGTGACGTCATTTTTGCATGGATGAAGGCGGGAGAGCGCCTTAGCCCAGCGTTTCTTTCTGTCGGAGGCCAAAAATGCCTTGGCCTAGATCCCCCCTCCTCTCCTTGTATGCCTTGTCCCGCTTCTCCTCCGATCTTTTGTTATTCTTGGGCTTCCTCCTCTTAAACGGGGGAACGGGACTCACAAGCTGTTGATATGGAGAATTTTCACCTCGTCGCCTCATCTTACCCCTGCCCCCCCCGCCCCAAATTCTCTCCTTCACCCTGACACCCCTTTCTTTACCATGTTCCTCCCTCCGCTCCTCCTCTATCTTTTTTGGCCGGTGATACTTTTGCTTTGCTTAGCCTTTTCTACCGTCGGCGCCTTATCAGCGTCCGACCAAATGGATTTGGAATGTAAATGCAGTTGGATGGCTATCTCTGGATTTTCATCGTGTTGGAGGAGGCTCCGATGAGGACCGCATGCGAGGGTTGGTGTGCAGAAGAAAAGGGGGGACCTTCCTCGTCGTCATAGATTTAAAAGAATAGAAAAAAAAAGAACTCATTTTTAGAACGAGAAGCGCCGTTGCTCACGCGTCAAAAAAACGAGCATGCATTGGCTTTGAATTGGACATTGTCCAAGGAATTTTCTCTTTCGAATCTTAGGGACCAACCACAAAATCCTTTAAAGTCACGAGTTCAGTTTGCTCATCGTTTTCACCTTCACCGCTTTTTCTCATCTACTTCCCCTACTGCTCCATCCCTTGACCCCCCTTCGTTTGGTCACCTTTTTTTGATGCTCATCCCCCCCCTTAATCGGACAGCCTCAATGTTCTGCAGAAGTTATAAATAGAAGACCTCTCCCCCAAGCAACAACTAACCCTTTTCTTGCCTATGGCTGGATACCCATTTTCAGTCCACTGGGATACATGGGCGACCTATTGGACGGTATTTTGATGCAGAGTGCCGACCTACCTAAGCTTTCTTTTTTTCGTTGGTGATTTAGGACCCTTCAACTACTAGGTCATTTGATCCCCGTCCACTGAATAGTTCTCATGCAGAGACTGCACAGACACTACACTAATGGGACGATTTTTTGGATATTAGCTGTACCCAGTTTTCCCAAGCGGCCACCCATGTCAGTACTAGCTGGGGTTCCGTTGCCTAACTTGAGTGATCTGGTTCAAAGAACTGGTGTGTCCAACGTAACAAGCCGCTCCCCTACCTAAGCTGCATCCCCTATGCTTATTTATCGTCGACTTCCAGTTCGTTGGAGCACTCCACCGACACCAGGGGAGGGGCGAGCTCCTACGCATGGGAATTTTGCTGATCGGCTTCCTTTCTGTGCAAATGGCACCGTACACACCACACGATAGGGCGTCGACTTTACGTTCACCCGACAGAAGGAGCATTTAGGACCTCTCTTTCTCGCCCGAAAGAAGCCATCCCACTTCGATCCAGTATCGAAGCTGGAATCACTGACGAAGTTTTCCCCACCTTAATGGCTCAATGGTAGCGTTTTTGAATCTATGGGTGCAAGGTTCACGATCCTGGTTCTGAGGTGAGTGGGAATTGTTCTTTCGGAGTAGGACTACGTAGGAGGAGGGGATAGAGGAAAGGATGTGTAGGAACCTGCCTTTTGTCGTCAGTAAATCAGTCAGACTAAACCTGAGGCCGAAATTCGTTGGGAGTGACTTATTGCGTTGGACACACCAGTTCTCGTCTGATCACTGAAGTTAAGCAACGCAACCCCAGCTAGTACTAACATGGGTGGCGGCTTGGGAAAACTGGGCACTGCTAATAACCCAAAAATCGTCATATCAGCGTAGTCTCTGTGCAATCTCTGCATTGGAACTATGCAGTGGACGGGGTCTCTGATGACCTCTGTAGTTGAAGGGCGCTAAAACACCAACGAAACAAACATCATCATCATTATCATCCCCTCATCCCGCCTGCGGCAGGGTCGGGTCTGCGGATTCTAGCCCTCCTCTGCCGTCTATCTTCCACCAGGTCCCTGTCCACCTTACATACCGCCATATCTTTGCTGACCACCTACTCCCACGTCTGCTTCGGTCTCCCCCTGCCCCATGTGGTACGTACCTACCACCTGCATTCCTAGTATGGCCCTACCAACAAAGCAAAAAGCAACTCCTAACCCTTTTCCCGCCTATGGCAGGGTCGGGTACCCATTTGTCCCTCTGAATGGACACAGGGTGATATATTGGACATAGTTTTTTTCTGCAGCCGGTTGCCGGCCAAAGCTGCACCCCTACGCTTATTTATCGTCGGTCTAGTGTTCGTTGGGGAATGCTACCGACGCCAGGGGGCGAGCTCCTACACCTGGAAATTTTGCCTCATCTACCCGTTGCGTAGTAGAGAAGGTTCTTTTACGTGCAAATGCCATCGTACACCCACATGGGACCTCGGTTTTACTTCTCATCCGAAAGAAGGCACACTCGCGGCTTCTCTCTCGCCCGAAAGAAGCCGACCCACCACGGTCCAGTATCGAACCTAGAACTACTGGCGTAGTTGCCGAGTGAGCTAACCACTACGCCACCGCGGCGGGTTCGTATGGCCCTACCAACAAAACAAACAAAAGCAAAAGCAACTCCTAACCCTTTTCCCACCTATGGTCGGGTCGGGTATCCATCTTGTCCCTCTGAATGGACACAGAGCGATATATTGGTCATAGTTTTTTTTTCTGCAGCCGGTCGCCGGCCAAAGCTGCACCCCTACGCTTATTTATCGTCGGTCAAGTGTTCGTTGAGGAATGCTGCCGACGCCAGGGGGCGAGCTCCTACACGTGGAATTTTTTTGCCTCATCTACGCGTTGCGTAGTAGAGAGGGTTCTTTTACGTGCAAGTGCCATCGTACACCCACAAGGGACCTCGGTTTTACTTGTCATCCGAAAGAAGGCACACTCGCGGCCTCTCTATCTCTCTCTCTCTCTCTCTCGCCCGAAAGAAGCCGACCCACCTCGGTCCTGTATCGAACCTACAACTACTGGCGCAGTTGTCGAGCGTGCTAACCACCACGCCACCGCGGCGGGTTTTACCAACGAAACAAACAAAAAAAAAACAAAAAAACAAAAACCGAAATTACTGGATTAGTTTCGTGGGTTGGGGAGTAAGCCAGGCCGCCATAACAGGACGAACCCTTTAGGAGGCTGCCCGCGGGAGATGAGGAAGTAGGTGAAAGGACGAAGGAGAGGGTTAATCTGCAGCACCCAACGTTGTTTACCAACCACCCATGTTGGTATTGACGTGGGCTTGCGCTGGTTAACTTCAGTGATCTCACGGGAAGTGGTGTGTCGAATGCAACTTAGGCTGCACCCCAACGCAACTTAGTTGTGATTAAAAGGAAGCGGGATCGATACCAAATCAGTTTTTTTTTTAATTGGATGCAATTTCCCCTTCCCCCCCCACCCAACTCACACTTCTCCCTTTCTGCCTCTTCTCAGTAGGTGAGGATTTGTTTGTTGGAGTTTAAGGTCCCGTCAACTACAAGGTCATTAGAGACCCGTCCACTGTATAGTTCTAATGCATATACTGCACAGACACTACACTAATGCGACGATTATTGGGTATTAGCGGTACCCAGCTTTCCCGAGCGACCACCCATGTCAGTACTAACTGGGCTTGCGTTGCTTAACTTCAGTGATCAGACGAGAACTGGTGTGTCAAACGCAATTCACCCCGCTCCCAGTAGGAGAGGGGGGGAAGGGGTACAAATAGGGTCGGTGATGAGCAGGATGAAATTTCATACACACCGACAATCTGCCTTTCCCCCCCTCCCTTTTTCGAGAATAATAATAATAATGCTAATAATAATAATAAAAGAAAGAAGTCTTTAAGATGTCGAAACTATCTCACTTGAATAAGTATAAAAATCAAAAAAACTGGGTGACAAGAGCAACAACGACAACAACTTATAGTAAGGGGATAAAATATAGTTTGTGAGAGAGATTTGGCGTTGATTTCTGAACGAATAACAAACATGAGCATTGTATAGCAGAGCAGAGAGAGAGAGAGAGGGTGAAAGGAGGGAACGGGACAGGACGGGATGGGATGGGGCCTGAAGTAATAGATGAGGGGGCAGCTAATCGAGGCATCTTGATTCATGACGTTTACACAGCCGCACACACTAAATAAAACTATATCCACGTTATATACATAACTATTTTATAGCCATGTTGTATATATTTCGTGGTTCATAAACTGATTAAAATGGCGACAGACATGACGATAAGCAATAGATAGGAGGAGAAATATCAGGCTGTTGTCCTCCCCCTCCCCTTACCCACATACTTCCTTCCCCCACTCCCCCCTTCTCGTCCTTTTTTTTTCTTCTTAGTCACCCATCATCATTTCACGACACTTCTTACAATGTTGTTATTTGGGGCCTCAAAATATATTTTTTTTTATTTTCTCACTGTTTTCACCCTCTTGTTATCCCTACACCCGCCGCCATCTTCCTTGTCGCTGTCGTCGTTGTTGTTATTATTAAATCACGAGTGTATTGAAAAACGACTGTTTATTTATTGCTTATCAAACACGCATTCCTGTATTCATATTAAAAGAGTGAGAGGCCATCTTTCTAATAATAATATTATAAAAAAGCTACTTGTACGAGATGGAGGAGGAGGGGGGACTCCATGTCGCAAAAAGTCAAGGAATTACGGTTTAGGAAGGAAGGAAGGAGGCAACATCCAAAATTATATCTCTTCATTCTTCTGCCCTTGCCCTCTCTCTCTCTCTCCCTCACACGCACACAGAGCAGACTACTTTTTTTTTTAGTCAAGGATTTGCTTTTCGTCTTTTCATCTGCATCTTATACAATATATTACGATTTAATTTTTTGGATAGGAGTCACCACGAAATAGGGCCATCACACGCACACCCACGAAAAAAAAGTTGTGCCTCCATGTTTGAAGCCTTGTTATTCCCCTTCTTGGTTCATCCTCCCTTTATCATCATGATCACCATCATGCCCTTATCCCGGGAGCGGCGAGTTGCGTTGGACACACCAGTTCTCGTCTGATCACTGAAGTTAAGCAGCGCAAGCCCAGTTAGTACTGACATGGGTGGTCGCTGCCGCTTTGACTCTGCCGCTTTAACTGCGGCAGGGTCGGGTCTACAGGTTCTAGCCCTTCACTCCCGCCTATCTCTCACCAGACGTACAAGCTGCTCCCCCAGCGGCGAATTGCGTTGGACACACCAGTTCTCGTCTGAACCCGCCGCGGTGGCGTAATGGTTAGGACGCTCGGCAACTACGCCAGTAGTTCTAGGTTCGATACTGGACCGTGGGGAGCGGCGAGTTGCGTTGGACACACCAGTTCTCGTCTGATCACTGAAGTTAAGCAACGCAAGCCCGGTTAGTACTGACATGGGTGGTCGCTCGGGAAAGCTGGGTACTGCTAATACCCGATAATCGTCGCATTAGTGTAGTGTCTGTGCAGTATATGAATTAGAACTATGCAGTGGACGGGACCTCTCTAATGACCTTGTAGTTGACGGGACCTTAAACAACAAGAAAAAAACAACTGGACCGTGGTGGGTCGGCTTCTTTCGGGCGAGAGAGAAGCCACGAGTGTGCCTTCTTTCGGAAGAGAAGTAAAACCGAGGTCCCGTGTGGGTGTACGATGACACTTGCACGTAAAAGAACCCTCTCTACTACGCAACGGGTAGATGACGCAAAATTTCCAGGGGTAGGAGCTCGCCCCCCTGGCGTCGGTAGCATTCCCCAACGAACACTATCAGACCGACGATAAATAAGCGTAGGGGTGCAGCTTTGGCCGGCAACCGGCTGCAGAAAAAAAACTATGACCAATATATCACCCTGTGTCCATTCAGAGGGACAAATGGGTACCCGACCCTGTCATAGGCGGGAAAAGGATTAGGAGTTGCTTACACCAGTTCTCGTCTGATCACAAGTTAAGCAACGCAACCCCGGGTAGTACTGACATGAGTGGCCGCTTGGGAAACCTGGGTACCGCTAGTATCCAAAAATCGTCGCATTAGTGTAGTGTCTGTGCAGTCTCTGCATCAGAACTACACGGTGGACGGGGATCTAATGACCTTGTAGTTGAAGTACCCTAAAACACCAACAACAACATGTCTGCTTTGGTCTCCCCCGGGTGCTTCCGACCACCTGAATTCCTGAAATGGACCTAAGGAGGCGCTCCTCTCCTCCTCATTAAGTGTCCATACCACCTCAAACCTCTTCTTCCTCATTCCCCCCCCCCCCCGCGATGCCCACCATTCCCCCAGGCTACCTCTAATATACTCGTTCCTAATTCTATCAGCTCTCGACACGCCACTCATGTACCGCAGCTAGTGCCGCCGGATTTAGATAGGTATTGAGAGGCCCTAGGCTATTTCAGCTTTGAGGCCCTTTTCTTAAGTTTTGAAGCCCGCTAAATGTTGAGGCCCCTTGGCTTCAGCCTACTTAGCCTAGTGATAAATCCGGCACTGACCACAGCATTCGCATCTCGGCTACTTGCATTTCATTGACGTGGCTCTTCTTCTCTGCCCCCCCCCAACACTCTGATCCATATAGCATAGCTGGCCTAACCCCTGCCCTGTAAAATTTCCGTTTCAACTTGATTGGGACCCTCCTATCACACAGGACTCCTCTTGCCTGTTACCACTTCAACCATCTCCCATTGATGCTATGGGTCACATCCAAGTCTATCTCCCCATTGCTTTGGAGGCTCATCCTCTTTTTAAATTTATATTTATGTGTGTGTGGGAGCGTTTACTTACCTCGTATGTTTTGTTTTTTAAATTGTGTCCAGCCCTCCTTTTTTCTCCGCAAATTTGGTCAATGGACCATTTTATACAACGTTGATATTAATAGAGATAGTAGTTATTTGTGTATCCACTGACCTATGAAGTTGTTCCCGTGCGCCACTAGCGTCAATAAGGAAGAAGAATACACCTTCTTTTTTTTTTGCACACGTGTTGACCGCTTCCGGGATCACGCGCATGCATTCTTAACCAAATTCGAACATCTCGCGTGCCTGCGTTCTTCATTCGAATAGAACCGCGTCGCGGAATTTGAAAGTGGCAGTTATGAAGCAAAACAACAAAAATACACAAAATGTTACCCCTTAAAATTATTTTCTTCTAATGAAACAACGATAAGGTATTGTACAGTTTTCGTTAGAAAATGTTTTTAAAATGAGAGTTTTGACTAGATTATACTTATTATCTACATGCATTGTTGTTACGAAACATTAAGAAGAAAGTTGGGCGAGTTATGGCGGCGATGTTCTATTCTATAGAAGGTGTCTCTCTCGTCTTTGTTGAGGACTAGAAATGCATTTTGGCATTACACGTGTTGTTGTTGTTTTTCCTCTCAATATTATCTCTTTCTCTGTAAGTTAGTATTTATAAAAAAAAATGCCCTACTCAAAATCTCTTTGGCACTTTAATTACATAAGTTTTAATGATTTCGTTAAGTTTTTAATTTCGGAGCTGTACATACTGTACGTATGCGTGTATAAGTTGTTCTTTTTATATAACATCTTTTTTTTCCTACGTCCCTGTTCACTCTCATTATCAATAATATAAAAAAGTGATTCTCTCTTTCAAAGTTGTTAATAAAACAAAAAAACCGACATGTTGACATTACGTAAAGAAAAATTTGTCAGCCGGATAGGTTTAAAAAATGAAAGCTTAGGTGATATACATTTACGGCTCTCCTCATTACGCGCCATTTGAACGTAGCTTTTCAATGAAATGTAGGTTATAAAGCATAATAATAATAATAATAGTAGTAGTATTTTTTTAATATCTCCCCTAATGTATACGAGATAGGAAACGAAAAAGAGTGGGAGACATTGAGGTGGATGAAGAAATCGTTTTTCATACAAAATTAATGAATTAATAGTTCTAGAGGGATTAAAAAAAAAGAACGATAAGGAATTTATAAAAGAACGTAGAAGAAAAAAAGAATTTGGGGATATTCATTCAATACGTGTTAACAACTATTCATATTTATGGGTTGAGAGGGGGGAAAATAATAATAATCAATCTGTATACATAATAAATGTATAAAGGCGGAATTGATCTTTAAAATTTGTGGACAAGGAGGGAGGGTGGTTTTTTTTATACGGCAATACTATTTTAAGACAAGGTAGGAGAGGGGGGAAAACAAAAGAAACAACACATCTTATGTCTCCTTCAATAGGTACCGAAAAAAAAATTTTTTTTTGTAATAATAACAATAATATTAAGCTTTTATCTCTCGGAAAGAGAGAGAGAGAGTTGTATTTTAATAAAGCTGTGAATATTTTCATTATTATTATTATTTTTCCCCTCTGTTCTCTGCCTCACTAGCGATCCACCATCACCTTCCAAAATAATGCCTATTCAGGGCTAATCTTTTTAATTAATCCTTTTTCTGAAGAATAAGACTCTGTTTCTTGTATTTTTAACCTCTCCCATCCTTGCCGTTCCCTCACCGTCTCAAATCGTCACTTACCCCCCACTCTCTCTCTCTCCTTGTCCTTTTTCATCATCAACTTTTTGTCTTGAATAAAAATTGCGATGGGATAATATGTGCAATACAGATGAAAGACAAATAATAATAATAATTGAATAGCAATGAGTTACGAGACGTTAAAAACTGCTATCTCTACACGTTCATTTTGAAATATCTGTAAAGATGCTATGGCGAAAAATACTTCCTAGTAGTCCATTATTATCTGGTTTTTCGTTAGTCTTCCCTCCTTCCTTTCATTCCGTATTAAGTCGGGTTCCTTCATTCAACAAGCGTCCCAAATCAGAGACTACCACTTACCCATAATAACTTTCATGGCTTTGGGCTCGTAAAATTTATTAAGCTCTCGTTCATCAAGGAATAGAGATCATCATCATCATCATACCCTTATCCCGCCTGTGGCAGGGCTTCAAGGTATAGAGATAATTGTCTTAGATCTTGGCTAGTTAGGGTTTCGAACCTGCAATGTGGTTACTAACCTGCAGGGCAGCATGCGCAGTAACAGAGACAAGCCCAGCGCAAAATGAGACGCAGTATCCGCAGGGTGACTCACCATACATTTCTGTGGCTCACGTGATAGTATGTAGTTGCGCATGTTAAGTCGCGGGGTGACGTGACTCAGTGCCTACGCCACGTGACTCTGCGGAGCGCAGTGTCAATGCCGCAGTTTCCTGCGTGAAGTTGACGTGACAATAACAAAAAGCGGTGCAAAGCAGAGCGTTCTCTTGTTATTTGATGCAAGTACGGTGAAAAACTGCGATTCAATGTGCGGTGATTGCCTGCTAGCAGAAATTCGCAGGGCTGCTACACCGTGCGTCACCTGCGTCACCCTGATGCCTCATTTTTGCGCCTTGCCACACTATATCGTTGCTATTGGAAACGGCTTCATCCTGAGCACGTGTGAGGGAGAATGCCATCATAGCACGTGCGGCGTGTAACATCACGTGATTGCCCACGTGTTTGAATGACGCCTCGTCACCAGCGAACCAGTAGTAGCGAGTATTTGTGAGGGTCATTCGAAATATAACGGTCTATCTTCTTAGTTAGCCTTTCTGGTTTGTTTGTCCTTTGTTTTTTCTAATAGAAATGTATTAGTCAGTTGGTGACCACTTTGGACATGTGGTTGGCTTTCGTGGTACATTTTTTTTTTGACAGAGATCAAGTGGTGTGCGTGGGAGAGAAAGACACAAGCATCATAATGTCGGGGTCCTTTTTTTTTTTTTTAGTGCGTGTCCTCGCTCTCTGTCTCTGGGTTAGGGCGCAGTCCTGTTCCGCCGTCTCCTCCTCCTTCTGCTCCTCTTATTCTTCTGCTATTATCTTTATATGTTTAAAATCTCCTTTGCGCCGTATTTGTATATCAAGAGCGATGTGAGGCTCACATCCATCATCTATGTTTATTTGGATTACACACAATGGTTGATAATTTAATTATGTGTAATGCGATATTTTGTGGTGAAGTTTAAGAGGTGGAGGAGGATGGGGCGAGAAATGATGCAAAAGTTGTAAAAGGCAGAGAGAGAGAGAAATCTTATCTTCCCAATATAAACTCGCTGGTTGCCATTTCTTTTTCTTCTTTCTGTTTAACAGTTGCTATCTGCAGAATTTTAATTTATGTATTTGTGTGTATGTATATGCATGCGCATGCGCAGAGGGTTTTAACAATTACAATATCCATCTCTCAGTCACTGTCGATGTTGCCCGTGATCAAGGAGCTGCACATCATTATTATATATGTGATTTTGTGTAGAGGACCTGAAGGTGTGGGAGAGAGAGAGAGAGTGAAGATGAAGAAGGGTCTTTTTTCCCCTCTGGGTGGTTTCTTTGTACCCCTTCGCCACCCTGGCCCCTGTCGATAAATAGGCCGTGTGGTGGTGGTGGCTCGTTGTTTGAAAAGAGAGGCACGAGTTAATGGACGAGTTGTGAACGTCGAATAATAATAATAACAACGACAATCAGTATGGCGGTAAACAACATTAAAAAATTATAATAGAGTAATTTAATTCTTTAACTTATGTCTAACTGAAAAGATAAAACAGCTACGCAACTCTGCTTAATTTCCTGTTCAGTGAATCACTTCGATATATGTATATAAAAAAAAATGCATTTTTTTTACCTCTCCCTCTGTTAGAGACTAAATAACGTTCCCAGTGCCGTTACAAAAGATTGGCTGCGGCTTCCAACGCCACTAAAACCGCTGCTGTCAACCGCCACCTTCGTCGTTTGTTGAAATAATAGCGCGATGATTGTAGCTTTTGGTTTGGGAGACCTCAGAAGGGGGTTGCAGGGGGTCGCCTTGGGACCGTCTCTCTTTTTCTCTCTGTATGTGTAGGGAGTGGCTGCATTGCGTTGGACACACCAGGTCTCATGTGATCACTGAAGTTAAGCACTGCAACCCCAACTAGTACTGACATGGGTGGCCTCTTGGGAAAACTGGGTACTGCTTATACCCACAAATCGTCGCATTAGTGTAGTGTCTGTGCAGACTCTCGGCATAAGAACTATGCTGTGGACGGGGCTCTAATGGCCTTTGTAGTTGAAGGGCCCTAAAACGCCAACAAACAACAATAACAACCCAACTAGTGCTGGCATGGGTGACCGCTTGGGAACACTGGGTACTGCTAATACCCCAAAAATCGTCGTCATAACAGCTTTAGTGTCTGTGCAGACTGCATGACAACTACGCAGTGGACGAGGGCTCTAATGATCGATGTAGTTGAAGGGCCCTAAAACACCAACGAAACAAATCTGTGTGTGTATGTTTAGTTGTAGTAACCCCAAGTTCGTCCTTGTCTTCATTCTACCACTGGGACGTCATCATCACGCCCTTATCCTGCCAGTGTTTCGATCCGCGGGTTCTTGCCAGCCTCTCACTAGGTCTCTCAACCCCACACTATCATTATGAAGGGTCCTGCTATCATATACCTCTTCGTACAATCTACCTCCACGAATCTGCCACCTGGACGGCCCAAACATTAATGGAAACCGGGTCCCTCAACCAGAGGCATGAGGCCTGGAGGAAGAGGGAGTGGGAGTTTCTAACATGGGGCAATCGTGTGGTCATCGGGAAGATAAATGAAATGTCTATTACAAGTGCAAGCAGACTTGACTTCCCCCCGAACGTGGGACAGGGCACTATTGGGCTTATTTTCCCTCGCTCAAGGAGTCATATGGCCGTCATCGTATTCATCCCTCTCCCCCTTTCCTCGGTCCCCTTACCATGCCCTTCTTCTTCTTCTTATACTGTAGATACTAAGGCACAAAAATACATTATCTTTGGCAGAAAACAGTATCGCTACTAAGAATGATGGATGATAGAGAAAGGCGGTTGGTGTGTGAGGTTAAAGATATTTTTATTTGCCCTGGTGAGAGAGTGAGACACTCGTATGTGATGATAGAGAAATTGAATCAAATTGAAAATAAAATTTGTGTAGGAAGGAGAGGTGAGGGAGGGAGGCGGCAAATGGGAGTGTATGGGAAGGAGGGGACGACGACACATGCGAAAATCAGGGTTCACTATATTATTACGGTTTTCCCCCTTTTAGTGGTTTGTATGTGTACTCAGTCTTGATAGACTTCCGTTCAGTGATTTGGTATCGAGTTAAACAAAGAGAGACTTCTTCTAACTAAAGATGGAGAGAAAAATTGAGAGAGAGAAGAGAGAGAGAGAGAAAAAAAGGGATGATTTTCCTGTTTTCCTGCCGCTGGCGATGGTTGCCAGTACTGAGAATCGAACTCCGTTATTGATAAGAGCCGAGATATACGCTGAGTGACAAGGAAGGGATTATTTTTTTTTTGTTTCTGACGTCACACGCATAGCTCCTCCCATTTCGTCATTAGATGACGCGGACGTTCTAAAAGTGGCTAGCCCCACCCATCATCTCCTCCCTCCCCCCTCCCCTTAATGCGCTCGCGCTTAGTTTTCAGTATTGGCCGTTTGGCGTCGCTTGAGTGATTTCCCCGCTCGCTTCTTCAACTCTTTTTATCATTAAAAGAGTGTGCGGTTTGATAAAGGAGGAAATTGAAATGATTTTTAAAGAAAAAAATTAAAAAAAAAGAGAGAGAGAAAGGCGGTGATGTGGGTGTGCGAGACCGAGGGATAAGAGATGGGGTGGGTGTAAGTTTTCTTTAGGGCAAAAGAAAGCTGTTGCTATTGCTGCTACTCATCGTCGTTACCCCCTTGTCTCCTCGTCCTCCTACACTCTCTCTCTCTCCCTCTCTCCCTCTCCCCCCTTTTGACTAGGCAAGAGGTGCTTTTATTCTCTCGCTTTCGATTAATACATATTAAATTTTTTTATCAAGATGAATATTTTAACGTGTTTCTGAGAAAAATGCATTTTAATAATGAATGATGAAAGTTTATTTACTTGATGTAAAAGCGACGACGATGACGACAGCCAGGGACGACTCTCCTTCCTCTCATCCTCCTAAAAAAAAAAAGCCCTCTAAGACCGCCTGCTAACGTATTAAAACCCTGCGGTGCGCGAGCACAGGTACTGAGGGAGGTGTGATGATGATGATGATGGGGGGTAGGAAGTTTGTGTAAATGAAAATTATTCATTTAAGGCGAAAAAAAAATTTTATTTTAAACCCTGTAACTTACATGTTTCTAAAGAGAGGTAGGGTAGACAGAGCCTCGCCTCGCCCCCGTCCCTCGCCTCACTTCCTGTTTCTCCTTCCTCTCCCCAATTCGTCACGTCTCTCTCTCTCTCTTTTTATTTTCATTTCATTTTCCAAAATGAGAAAGAAATTAAATTAAATATCTATATATATATTTTGGTTTGCAACTTCGAAGAGCATGTCTTTTGTTTGGCGGAGCTTCACCAAGGTATTTCCAGTTCTCGTCTGATCATTGAAGTTAAACAACACAACCCCAGTTAGTAGTGACATAGGTGGGCACTTGGGAAAACTGGGTACCACTAATATCCAAAAATCGTCGCATTAGTGTAGTGTCTGTGTAGTCTCTGCCATCAGAACTATGCAGTGGACGAGGCTCTAATGACCTTTGTAGTTGACTGGTCCTAAACCACCAACAAACCAACCAAGGTACAGTATTTCAGGGTAGGTCTCTCACCCGACGTCGTACTAACAGTAGGAGTGGAGGGCTGGTGTGTGTTGTGGGCTGTGCCGGATTTAGATATTGAGAGGCCCTAGGCTATTTCAATTTCGAGGCCCTTTTCAAGCCCTTTTCTTAAGTTTTGAAGCCCACTAAATGTTGAGGCCCTAGGCTTCAGCCTAATTAGCCTATTGATAAATCCGGCACTGGTGGTGTACCGCAATGGAGAGCGCCCTCTCTAGTCAGAAAGAGGAATAAAAAAAGCACGCGCATTCCTTCCATTAGCCGGGAGTTGTCTCGTGGCGTTCACGTGACGCGCTCGCGCTGCCTTGTTCTTTTATCTGACGTCACATCAGCATTCGATTGATGCCAACGAGGCGTATCATGGCGTCTTCTCCCTTCTTCCTATCGGCGATTGTCTTTTTTTGTTTGTTTGCTGGCAATAATACATTTTCTCAGTTTGAATTTTATGTTTTTCAATATAAAGGACATCATCATGGGTGTAGTCATATACTGTATGTGCCTCATACAATCAAATGGCCTGTTGGTCGCTCCTCAGAATCGCTGACAAGGACGTTATTTTTCCCCCTCGTCCTCGTCCCTCTGCCGCCATTTACCTACTACGCGACTCTTGCTACTGTTGGAGATGTAAGGGACGTCCAGAGAATGACAGACAGGCACCCCTCTCCACAGTTTAGGGAGAGTGGGAGACAGACGTATAACAATTGCATGGTCACTCGTCACACTTGAAAAATAGCCAATTGAACAAAGCGCATGCCCACAGACAACTTGGCCAATACTCCCGCGGGTTCCAGATGCCTGGCTGAGGTTGACCCCGGTCAGAGCATGTTCAGTGGACCCACAGACCCGACCATGCCACAGGCGGGATAAAGGATATGTTGATGATGATGATGATGGACAAGGCGCATGCGCGAGAATATCGAACCAGC
Organism: Trigoniulus corallinus; assembly: GCA_013389805.1. Classification (NCBI taxonomy): domain Eukaryota; kingdom Metazoa; phylum Arthropoda; class Diplopoda; order Spirobolida; family Trigoniulidae; genus Trigoniulus; species Trigoniulus corallinus. Next base: position 3,337,556 of record JAAFCE010007744.1, read on the forward strand.
CCGGACCTTATCATTATAGTTGGACTTCTCCTGTTGGGAGGGATCGAGTCCACGGTCTTCAGGTGAGAATGAGGTAGTAGTGTGTGTTCCCCTAATTGTCATCATACACGAGATGGACGACAGGGGAAGAGGTAGAAAGGGGATGAACCCCTTTTTTTTTCGAGTCACTGTTACGGTACCCGATGAGAATCACCGTCCTCCTCCTCCTCCTCCTCCTCTAGGGTTCACCAGTTTCTTGATGAGGACCTTTTTCCCCCCAGTCCGAGATTTGGGAAATGGGATAGAAATGCATTTTGGGGGTCAACTTAGCCCTGCTTATCTCTCGGTCTGGTTGTGGGCCCCCCCCCCGAGGTAAGCCTGCCCTCAACACATCCTCAGCCCGCAGCGCCACTCGTCGTCTGTTGCTAACGGTCCGTTATCAGTTTTCGAGTCATTTTCTTTGTGTTGGGCCATTTGCTCTCTCTCTCTCTCTCTCTCTCTCTTTTTCTTTGGTGAAGGGAAGGGGGGCGGGGTCATGTGTGTATGGGGGAAGGGTGTTATTATACAAAAGGTGCTTCTTTCTCCGAATGACCAATAAGTCTCTCTCTATCTTTTTTTTTTCCTTCTTCTTCTTATATTTATGCTCTCCTCGTCGTCGTCATCCTCCTCCTTGCACCTCTTGCTCCTCAACGGCCCAAAAAATTAATGGGTCGGATAAACCTTTGTTTCCCTATCGAGCGACGAGATATCGCCTCTTTACTCAGTCACATACCCCTTCCCCACACACCCCTACACTCCTTTTACCCCCCCCCCCCCGTCCTTCCTCCTCTGCTGGTCTCTTAAGCCTTCTCTCTCGTATTTGTGGCTCAGAAGGAAGTCTACCAACCAACCCCCTTTACTTATTCGACACCACCTCTTTTATCCCAAATTTTTTTTTCAGCTTCATCTCCTTTTCTTCTGTCCTCATCTCTTAACACACACACACACACCTCAGTTGTCCCTGTTTACCCCCTCGCTCGTTTTTTTCCCTTTTCTGGTCCTTTCACCCCCTCTCCTTACACGAATCCTGAAATTTTTTTTTAAAACTTATTACTACAGTATTTGACGGGTGTAAAGTTCAGATTTGAAAACAGGGGACCGAGGATAGGAGGAGGGGTAGGGGATTTGTTGGTAAGATATGTGTGTGTGTGGGGGGGGGGGGAAGTCGTAGGGGTAAATGGGGGAAAAGAGGTGGTAAGAGTGTGAGGGTTCAAGACTCAAGAGATGACGAAAGAAATAAAATATAATATGATAGAAAAATGAAGGAGAGAGGAAGAAAAAAGACAAAGACGTGTTAAGAATGTGTAAAGACGAGGAGCTCAAAAAAACTGAAAAAAAAAATAACACACGCCACTGTCAAAAAAAAAAAAATGTTTCGTTCAGCCAACGCCTTCCTTTCCATCTCTGTAGTCACTGTTGGTGGACAGTGAGGTGTCCATCTAAAACAGGGTGACTGACGACGAAAGTTTGGAGGAGGTGAGGGGACAACGACGGCCCAATGGACTCTACTCCTGTTCTCCCTTCCTTCCTTCCTTCTTTCCTCCCTCCCTCAACAACCCTTTCCTTTTCGTCCTGAAGTAGGTGTCTTACATTTCAGTATTGGTGGGGACGCTACCGATACAACCCCCCCTCTTTTCCAAATTCAGTTTTTTTTTTAATGTGTGGATATTTGAATTTATCTTTATAGAGATAGTAAGTAGCTAAAGGTTGCCCCCACTACCCTTCTTCCTCTTCCCTTGTTGAACCTGGTCTCCCGCGGCGCCCGCCTCTTTTCCCAATTCGTGGCCCTATGTTTCTCTGTGTGTTTTTGAGAAGAGTTAGATAAAAAAAAACACCCCAAGACCGAGAAAAAAGAATTAAAGATTAAGAAAGAAGAAAACGTCTTAAAAAAAAAAAAAGATAATTTTTTTTTACACTTTTTTTTTATCCTTTACTCCCTCTCTTCTTCTTACTCCAAAATCAAAATTTTGATTCCTCTCGCTCTCTCTCCACCCTTTCTCTCTAGCTCCACTTCTTACTCCCTCTTCATGACACACACACACACATACACAATTTTTCTTTTAATTCATACCCCATTCCCCCTCTTTCTCTTACTTTCGCACCCCGTTTACGGAGCAGGGGGAAGACTCCATAAGCCCCCCCCCCCCTTAGACACACATCTCTTTTAAAACTATATATACGTCCCAGATATTCCTTTTAATAAAAAAAAATAATTTTTGTTCATCTTTCGCTTTGATTTCAAAAATAAGGAATAAGGAAGAGAGAGAAAGGAGGTGGTACGACAAGCAACCTGTTATATACATTTTTATTTCGTTTTGATAAAAATTTATCCATGAGAGAGAGAAATGTGTTTTACATGTGAAAAGGTGTAATAATGATCAAAAAAAAAGCCTTTCATCCACTGTGCGGTGTGGCTGCGTATGTATGGGTTATAGTGCGGAAATCGCTCAACAGAGGGCGGTGTGATTGACACGCTCCGGCGTGCACCAGACAAAAGTCAACTTCGTGTAACTCCTTTTTCTCACCGATGGCGCATTGTCGTCTTAATGCATAAGCCCTCTGGGCACTTGCCTGGGGGATCCTGTGCTTAACCTGTGTATCCCAAGCAGGCCCTTGGGCCTCGAATATAACGAAGAGGTATACACCCTATCGAGTCATATCCCCCCCCCCCG
>JAAFCE010007744.1:3347624-3361458 GCA_013389805.1 Trigoniulus corallinus
AGAGAGAGAGAGAGATCGCGCCCCGTTCGTCAGCCACCTTCCCTGCTCTCCCCTCCTACCTCCTCCGCTTCTCGTATTCGAGGGCAGTCTACAAGAAGTAGGACAATCCTTCGTAACTTAGGGTACACGCTCAGAAGAAGAACAAGGCGTTATTTAAAAGAAAGCTGGAGTATGCCGCTTGTCGTAATATTCGACTGACCCACACGCACGTGACTTTTTAGAACACCTCCATCTTTCTTCTTATCAACTATTTTGGGCGTTTCGATTAACGGGGGTCGATTCTAATCAGAGTGCCCTTAGCGGTGGTCCTGTGGTTCAATCCCCTGGACTGCCACATTTTAAGGTAGCGGCTATATTGAGTTGGTCAAACCCCGTTCTCTTCTGATCATTAAAGTTAAGCAACGCAGCCCCAGCAGCTAGTCCTAGCATGGGTGACCGATTGGGAACCCCTTGGGGCAGTGGCGTCGCTAGGGTTGGCATCACCCAGTGCGGTGACACCATGGTGTCACCCCCCCCTCTCCCGAAAAAAAAAAGCCGCTTCTTCTGCTTTGGTGTCACCCTATTTCTCATGGTGCGAGTGGTGTCACCCGGTGCGGCCCGCACCCCCTAGTGACGCCACTGCCTTGAGGTACTTGCTGATACCTCAAAATCGTCCTAACAGCGTAGTAGTGTCTGTGCAGACTGTGCGTTACAACTACGCAGTGAACGGGGACTCTAATGAGCATTGTAGTTGAAGGGTCCTAAAAACACCAACGAAACAAACAAACAGCCACATTCTAAAGGCAGGGTGAGAGTATGGTCCTTTTTTTTTTAGGCAATGCAAATTGTACGTGATTGACACCGAGTCCGCCGAGTGGCGCTGCTTTTGCTTAATTTTTTTTTCTACATCGATAACTTAAGATAATTTAAATGAAACCTCCTGTCTTTGTTATCTTAGTTGCTGACGGCAAGATTTCCCCTCCTCAAGAATAACGTGGGGGGGGGGGGGGAGGGTGGGGGGCTCTGGAGGGGGGGGGGAGACACTCTTCCCTCCCCTTTCTCAGTAACCACATTATTTCTATTGCAGGAGGAGGAGAGGGGAGAAAAGACAATTTCTTGCCCTAGAAATCAAGAAGAGATAAAAAAAAAAAAGAGCGAGGGTAGTCGAGCCCAGGGTCTAGAGGGGAGGAGGAGAGGCCCTCCTTTCGTGACACTACATATTAAGTTTCACTGTCATTTTAGTCACCCTCCCCTCCGCTCCCGTCCCACATCCAAATCTTCTTCAAATTTCATACTAAAGATAAATTTTTATTTGAAGATACATTTAAAAAAAAAAATGACACAACACAAGCGTTTTCTCAGGAATGCGTGCGTCAAGCGCAGTTGTATACACTCACACCGGTAGTTGGAGCGTCGTCGGTGACAATCGCGTCAGTCATTCAATTCGCCCAACTCTCCTTACGCCACTTCATCAAGTAATGGTACCAACTAGCGAGTCTCTGACGAGCGAGTTCAATCCTGACTGCGGTTGCTCTCGTTTTAACTCTCTTAACTCTCTCTCAAACCTTTCTTCCGCATTCTTAACGCCCTCTGTAGGAATTTTACGATATCAACTAACATTTGACTAGATCACAATGTTGCGAGAGAGAGAGAGAGAGAGAGAGAGCGAACAGATTGAGGTGATATGGCCATATGACGAAAAGAGGGGAGCAGGAGCATGGATAGGTCATCATTCGGATGCAGGCTATTGGAAGCACCCGTTTCGTTGGTGCTTTAAGGGCCCTCAGACATTCGCAGTAACCAGTGTTCCCAAGCGGCCACCCATGTTAGGACTAGCTGGGGGTTACGTTGGTTAACTTCAGTGATCAGACGAGAACTGGTGGATTAGTTTAATTTCGTGGGTTGGGGAGTAGGCCAAGCAGCCATAACAGGACGAACCCTTAGGACGCTGCTTGCGGGAGATGAGGAGATAGGTGAAGAGTATATGTAGGAGAGTGGAAATTTGCAGCGCACCCAACGTTCCTTACCAACCACCCATGTTGGTACTAACTTGGGCTTGCGCTGCTTAACTTCAGTGATCTCGCGAGAACTGGTGTGTCCAACGCAACTTGGCTGCACTTGGCTGTCCTGGAAGCGTGGCAGCAGGTTGTACGAAGGGATAGGATAGTGTTTGGGGTGAGGGAAGGGAAGGGCCCTGGTGGAGGATTGGCAGGAGTGAAGGACCAGAACTGGCAGGGCCGACCTCCTACTACAGCCGGGATAAAGGCATCATGATGATGATGATGATGATGGTTATGTAATAGAGATCACAACGTCCCAAGAGCAGAAAGTTCTCCTCACCCTTTTGTCTGGGTAGGCAACAGTGATTTACATCCGGGCGCGCGTTCAATAACTCAATAGAATTCGACAAGAAAGAAGTTGATCTCGTTGACCCTGTGACTTCAGGGCCCGAGAGACCCAAGGAGGATTGAACATATGGGGGAGGCTGATGGAGCCAGCAATTTTTTTTTTTTTACAGACGGGATTAAAGGAAAGAGAGAGAGAAGATGGCGGAAAATGAAGTTGAGGTCAAAGGGGACAATAGAGGGCGGGGAGCGAGAGAGAGAGATAAAGGGTGAAAGCAATGAGGAGAAGAGTGGCCATAGAAAAGTAGTGTCCCGCCGACAGAGGCGGTGCGAAACAGAAACTTGATCGTCATTATCTGTTGATGGTGAGTGAATGCAGTTAGTAGTGAAAGGGGGCTAGGGGAGACATTAATAATTTTAATAATGGGAGACAACGTTAATCAAAAACGGCCAGCAGCAGCAGCAGTGAGTGGGAGATCAGGGGTTAGCGGCGAGAGGTCGGGGTTTGTGTGGGGTCGACACCAGGGACATCATGTGGAGTAGAGATAGAGACCCCCAACAACAACAACAACAACTGTATCTTTAATGCAATGATTTATAAACCTGTTGATTTTTATTTACATCCAACGTCCATTTTATGTATATCTTTATATGACGAGATGAATTATTAAGAAAAGGGGTGAGGGGACGGAGAAGGAGGAAGGGGTGGGGACAGTCAACACCCTCAAGATCCTGACAAGACACTCAAAAGTGTTGCCGAGAAAACGCGATGGTGCATTCAGGTCCCCCCCCATTACCAAAATTAAACTTGGAATTTTATTGATAAGCGTTGTAATAAGACGCCTGATAAGAAAAGCTCCTTCAAGAAAAGGAGGCGGACAAGAACCCTTCAACGCACAATTAAAGGCCTTCTTTTAATATTAAGGAGGGGGGGGGAAGAGGGGAGTGAGGAAATGGAGGGACAGGGGAGGTCCTCTCGAGTGGCAAGCAACAACCAGGGGTGTGGGTGTGGTGACGAGAAGAAGAATCGAGAAAGAGACAAGCGGACGACGATAGCCAGATGAAAAAGATCAGTGGCCGGCAAACGGACGTAAGGGCAGAAGAGGGCGCGAACCCTAACCGTCAGATTTCTGTCGTCGTCGTCATCATCATCATCATCTCCACTACCACCACCATCTCATATGTTAAGAAGAGAGAGTATCTACCAATAGTCACAGAAAGACCTTGTCTACCTACAAGTATTTGTCGTCCTGGTGACAACTTCCCCCTCCCCTCACCCCTCCACTTGCCATCTGAAGGGTCAATGTGTGTCCTTCTTAGACAGACGAGGTTATCATCGGACCACTACCATCATCACCCCACCTCCTGCAGACCACCAAGTTATTTTATCATCACACCCCAACTTCTCACCTCCTCTACGTTATAGGCCTACAGTATAGTACCCAACCGAAAAAAAAACTGTGAGGTTAGTGAACCAATAATTAAAAAAAAGTGACCAATGGGCGCGATATTAAACAGTCAACTCTTGGAGACATCGACACACAACCTCACCCCAGAGGTGGGAGGGATGGAGGGAGGTGAAAGGAGATTATGGTAGTTGTCCGGATTAAGAATATATATCACCTCGTTTTTCCTCTCCGATTATCCTGCGGGTTCCAGACGCCTGGCTGGGGTTGACCCCCCAGTCAGAGCATGTTCAGTGGACCCGCAGACCCGACCAGTGGCGTCACTAGGGGGCGCTGGGGGTGCGGGCCGCACCGGGTGACACCACTCGCACCATTGTTGTTTGTTTGTTTATTGGTGTTTTAGGGCCCTTCAACTACAAGGTCATTAGAGCCCCGTCCACAGCCTAGTTCTTATACAGAGACTGCACAGACACTACACTAATGCGACGATTTTTGGGTATTAGCAGTACCCAGTTTTTCCAAGCGGCCACCCATGTCAGTACTAGCTGGGGTTGCGCTGCTTAACTTCAGTGATCATACCAGAACGGGTGTGTTCAACGCAATTCGCCGCTCCCCCACTCGGACCATGACAAATGGGGTGTCACCAAAGCAGAAGAAGCGGCTTTTTGAGGGGGAGAGTGACGCCAACCCTAGCTACGCCACTGGACCCTACCCTGTCACTGACAGGATGATGATGATGATGATGATGATATTCTCCTCTCCGATTATCATTTTCGAATTCAGTCAGTCAGCGCGCCACCTAGCACAGCAACCAGTGGACGGAGAACGGGGCTCTATGCTGCCATTAGCCTCCCCCTGGTGGTGACGATGACGGTGCGATAGAATATGTGGCGCTCCTGCTGCCAAACTCTAGCTTCCCTCCTTGCCCTATCAGAGCGAGATATCGGTTTTGCTTTTGCCTTTGCCTCCTCGGCGAGAGAGATGATAAACTGCTTGGGTAGGCTTCCTGCTAAGCGCTGATAACGTCTGCTATAGAGATAAGAAAGGGAGACGACGACGACGACGACGATGATGGCAAGGGGGGAGGGAGGGGGACTGAGCTATGGAGCACTTGCGGGGGGGGGAGGGAGGGGTTTGCAGGATGGAGGATGGGGGAACGGAAACCTTAAAAGCTGAGAGGAGGGGAGGGAAACACTGGTATCTTGAAGAGGGACGACCAAAAGGTTTAAAATATATCAGGAGTGTTTGTGTATATGAGGAGAGACAGAGAGAGAGAAGGGGGTGACCATGTCTCGTGGCTCTCTTTCACTGTGTCCCTTGACTTTGTTGGCTGCCATAAAGAAAAGGAGAGAGAGATTCGTATAACGTTTATATGCACATGCATCGAGTGAATTGGTGCGAGGGAGTAAAAAGGAAAAAGAGGAGGAGGAGGAGAGGAGAAGGCAAGGGTGAGAGAGAAAGGAGGTAAGCAATAAGGGAGAGAGAGAGAGAGAGGAGAGAAAGATGAGGGAGAAGGAGTGAGAAGGGGAGAGAGAGAGGGGGGGGGGGGTGTTTGGATGGCGTGAATATAATCTATACATATACACACACATGCACATATATACTCTGTGTATAAGAGAAACTTTTGCACCGAAAAGCAGAGAGCTGCTGAGGCGCTGGTGTTAGTGGTGGAATGAGATAAGAACAAGCGAGTATTGGAGAGATAACGACAGCGGGTGTTGGTGGGTCCTCATTGTGGGATAGGGAGGGAGGGAGGGTGAAACGAGAGAGAAGAGAGAGTGGAGCCTGGGGTGCACATAATAAATAAGGTTGCTGCTCAAAGCCTATTAAAATGACTTAAAACTTCAAGATGAAGTAGAGAAGGGTTCTGTTGAACAAGACAGAATGAGCGAAATCTGAAGAAATGACTGAGGTGAGGGAGGGAGAGGAAGAGAGAGAGACCCCCCCTACGTCACACATTTGGGACAACAGCAATGCCAAAAAAGAAATAGCAATAGTCCATACAGCTAGAGACGATTCAGCGGACACTAGACCTTGTAAAGGACCCTCTCTTACACCCTTTATTTATCATCATCATCATCATCATGATCACCCTCACATAATCAAAACGAAAAACATGCTGTAGCCTGAACACCTCCCTCATTGGCTCTACTTTCCGTCGGATAATAAGTAGTGCAGGTGTCCTACCACGTGTGGGGGGGGGGGGCGCTGTACACTTTCACCACAACACGTCAAACAACTTATTTTTTTTTTTTTGTTTTGCGGAAAACAGTTTACACCTATAAGGGCATCAGAATTTCCAGATGGAAGAGTTGTTTACTCCGTCCTTCTCCTGACGCAAAGCAACTCCTAACCCTCATCCCGCCTATGGTAAAGTCAGGTACCCATCTTGTCCCTCTGAATGAACACAAAGGTGATCGATTGGACAGTGTTTTTCCGCAGCCGGTTGCCGACGAACCCTGCAACCCCTCCTACTCCCTATGTTTATTTATCGTCGGCCTACTAATAATTGGGGCACTCTACCGAGCTCCTCCACCTGGTAATTTTTTTTCCTCATCTACCCGTTGTATAGTAGAGAGGGTTCTTTGACGTGCAAATGCCGTCGTCGTACACCACGCGGGACCTCGGTGTTACGTCTCATCGGGAGCGGCGAATTGCGTTGGACACACCAGTTCTCGTCTGATCACTGGAGTTAAGCAGTGCAACACCAGCTAGTACTGACATGGGTGGCCGCTTGGGAAAACTGGGTACTGCGAATACCCCCAAAAATCGTCGCATTAGTGTAGTGTCCGTACAGTTTCTGCATAAGAACTATGCTGTGGACGGGGCTCTAATGACCTTTGTAGTTGAAGGGCCCTAAAACACCAACAAGCCAAGCAGAGTACGTCTCATCCGAAGGAAAGCGCACTCGAGGCATCTCTCTCGCGCCGGCTAGTATTGAACCTAGAACCACTGACGCAGTTACCAAGCGCGCTACCCACTTTGCCGCCGAGGTGGGATCGTCCTTCTCCTGCCGTCGGTATTAAAAATTGCTCCCAGAAGAATAACGTTAGGCCATCGTTTAATAAGCAACGGGTTGCACACTTCCAGATGTAAGATTTCGTCCCACCCACCCCACTCCCTCTCAGACGTCAGTGAATCTTTTTTACCCCGGTCCAACAAAACCCGCTCGTGTGAATATTTTGGTTGGTTTGTTGGTGTTTTAGGGGCCCATTCAACTACAAGGTCATTAGAGCGCCGTCCATTGCGTAGTTCTAACGCAGAGGCTGCACAGACACTACACTAATGCGACGATTTTTGGGTATTATTAAGAGGTAGCCAGTTTTCCCAAGCGGCCACCCATGTCATGAACTAACTGGGGTTACATTGCTTGACTTCAGTGATCAGACGGGAACTGGTGTGTCCAAAACAATAAACCGCTGCTGCGCAGTTGCAATGGGACAAATGGATATCCAACTACGACGACCTATTGTCTTCGGAACGTAACATAAATAGCCTTTATAGGAATCCCAAAACTAGAGGCGAAAAATGGGGGAAGAACAACAAAAAAAAAGGACCGATGTGAGCTGGATGAGAATGGAGGGAGTGTCAAGAGTCCCCTCGTGTCCAGCAATAACAACGTCCCAAACATCGAAATACGCATTGCAAGTACAGTAGCATTATTAAAAAGTGACTGTGCTATTATTATGCACATCAAACATTTACGGTGACATATGAGATGGGTGGTTGAAGAAAACACGATGAGGCGAAGAGGGGGGCAGTAGGTCGCCGTATTTGCACTCCTCCCAAACAAGATATATACACACATACTGCAGAGATAGTCCTTATATCAAAGTGCATGGATAAAGATAATCTCTCCGTCTTATCTAGGTTTTTTCCCTCTGCCAAAGTCGATAACACTCCAGCTCTAATGGTTATCTTATGGTTACTTTTTGATAAGGTCATCCTCATCATCGTCGCCATCACCTTAGATCCAAAGCTCGCCAAAGATAGCGAGCCAGCGAACGAACGACCAAATGACGGGGTGCGCACCACATTGATGCAGTCTATGTACCTCTCATCCCATCCACGTGGAGGGAGATAGGGAGGGAGATGGAAATCCGGGAGAGAAAGGGAGTTAATACCCTCTCCCCAGTTCCCAACTGCGTCGTCCTCATCCCTCCCCCTCCCTCTTCCAACTAACATCACCAACACCACTTGAGCCCATGCCTACGTCACACCTTGTCATTGGCCTCCCCATATGAATATGTAATCCTTTGTGACGGATACCTTGCTGGCGAGATCTTTTCATGCTAGACCCATATGCCCAGATCTCCACCAGCACCCCAGCAACACCTTTGCCTTTCGCACCCATTCCAACCGCTCCACCCCAGAACCTCTTCCAATGTGGGGGGTTCCCCAACCCCTTCTGCAGTGATCCAGTGCTGGGCAGACCAGTATCAAATGCCTGACGTCCTCCACCTGATCCCTGCACAATCCACAGCGCCCTCCTCTCCACCTGTGATCTTTGCCATCCTCTGTTTCGTCTCCAGTGACCCAGCTCTTGCCCGAAACAGAAGTGAGCTCTCCCACGTATTGTCGTAGATTACCTCCCTCTCTATGTTAAGCTTGTTCCCATACACCCTCAGCGTTTTCTTTGCACCCAATATTACCTGTTGAATTCGTGTCTCACTCACGATCCCCTATACAGGGAGCGTCCGAGGAAAGGACAGAGAACGGAAAAGGGTAAAACGGACATTTTTTTTTTACTACATTGGTTATAACAGGCTACTCTGGGCTAGAGAAAACGTAGAAGCCGAGTGGTGGCTGCACCATGATGCCTTCACAGCTGAGAATTGAACTCGGTTTGTTTGTTTGTTGATGTTTTAGGGCCCTTCAACTACAAGGTCATTAGAGCCCCGTCCACAGTGTAGTTCTTATGCAGAGACTGCACAGACACTACACTAATGCGACGATTTTTGAGGTATTAGCAGTACCTAGTTTTCCCAAGCGGCCACCCATGTCAGTACCAGCTGGGGTTGCGCTGCTTAACTTCAGCGATCAGACGAGATCTGGTGTGTCCAACGCAATTCGCCGATCCCAAATTGAACTCATTCCACCTGCACACCATGCGAATAGCCGCGCCAATTGCTCCAATCGAAAAGTTGTAGGAGAGAGAGAGAGAAAGTGACCCTGAATTCCGACAGAACTTATACCGGGTACTGTGGTACTGACGCAGCTGGCTGCCGCTGACCTAACGATATAACCTATGGCCTATTTATCGCCGGCATATTGTTCGTTGGGGCATTTTTCCTCCACCACCGACACCGGGAAAGAAGGGGGGCGAGTTCCTACACCTGGGAATTTTGCCGATCGGCTCGTTGCACCATGCAGTGGTGACATCTTATATATCACACGGGGCTAGAGCTTTACTTCTTAGGTGGCGGAAGGCTCACTCGAGTCCTCTCTCTCTTTCGTCCGCTTGCAAGAAGTCAAACCACTTCGATCCAGTATAGAACCTGAAACCACTGACGCAGTAGTCGAACACGCTACACCTCTGTGTCTCACGAAAACCTTAATCCGGCACTGACCAGGAGGACCCTTAATAATCGACAATCTTGCGCCCTTTCTCTCCCTTTCTTTCTGCACCCTAGCATGTTGTTACAAGGCATTAATTGACCTATGACATCAGGCTAGCGGCCAGCCAGTGACGGCAACACTTATTATCTATGTAGACCTTCTTTTTGACTGCTTATATAAGACAGCACTTTTGAAGATAAAAGGCTGGTGTGAAGATTGATTGAATGATAACACTATCGCTCATAGATACTCCGAATTTGCTTGACGCCTATACCAAACACTGTGCCCTACACCCAATGTGAAAACTCGATTGAGAAACGACAGTTGGCTGATGCAGCAATGATTCGCCAGCAAACAAACAAACCAAGTTCCAAGTACTGTAGTAGTAGCAACAGCAGCAGTGGCGGCCTAAACCAACAGTACTTTTTCCTCTCCCTCTCTCAGCCCCCCCCCCTTCTCCCAGTACCACAATATCATCACAGCATACACGATAATCGATGACTTCATTAGATAAGAGAGTCCGAGAGACTCAGAAATGACCCAAGAAGAAGGCTGACGGGGAAAATGATGCATCATGAAAAGAAGAGGTCACTCTGTGATAGTGGCACGCGTTCAACTATGGCGTCGAGCGCAGAGAGAGCGAGAGAGCACATGGTGAAAATATATGTCATTATAGAGAACTAACTAACTGTCCATGTCTTGAATTTTGCGATAAAACACCTTTTTAGAGAAATTCGACATTATCAAACCAAATCACGCGCTTTTGAGAGAGAGAGAGAAATACATTTAAATTTAAAAAAAAAAAACGAGGATCTGTATATAAGAGAATGAAGTGAACGAAAGAAGGAGAACGAACATGTCGTCGTCGTCGAGCACGTACACAGTCATTAAATCTTCCTTCATCTATTACAAATTGCTTTCAGAGAGAAAAGACAGAAGCAATGCGAAAAAGAGATAGGAGAGAAACGAAAATTATTGTTGAACAATTTTGTTTTTTTAAAAAAAAAAAAAGAGGAGGAAAACGATAACAGATATCGTCAAGATGGACGTCAAGTTTAAAAACGTTCTATTACAATGACGTCATCGTCATCACCATGGCCACCTCTAACCTATTCTTTGCCTGCACGTGCCGCGTTCTAAATGGCCGGCTCATTCTATTTGACAATGGAGCCGCTGACAACATTCCCTTTTTTTTACAGTGGCATTTCGACACACGCATTCTAGTAAAAATTAGGGCAACTCCTAACCCTTTTCCCGCCTATGGTGGGGGGGAGGGTCAGGTACCCATTTTTGTCCCTCTGAATGGACACATGGGCATGCAGAATCACCTGTCCTAAGAAACACACACACAACAGACACAGAGTAGAACGTGAAGAATAAGATGAGGTGTTTAGCAACCAAGCAAGTAACTCCTAACCCTTTTTCCCGCCTATGGCAGGGTCGGGTCCCTCTGAATGGACACATGGGCGATCTATTGGACCGTATTTTGACACAGTCGGCTGCCGACCTAAGCTGCAACCCCTACACTAATTCATCGTCGGTCTGCTATTCGGTGGGGCACCCCGGCGAGCTCCTACACCTGGGAGTTTTGCCTCATCGACCTGTTGCTGAGTAGAGAGGGTTCGACTCCCCCCGATTTCCATTTCACCCGGTTAGGTTACGTTGGATTGGATTACTGGATTAATTTCGTGGGTTGGGGAGTAAGCCAAGCAGCCATAACAGGACGAATCCTTAGGAGGCTGCTCGCGGGAGATGAGGAGGTAGGTATTTAGGACATAGAGGGGAGTACCACCCATGGTGGTACTAACGTGGGCTTGCGCTGCTTAACTTCAGTGATCTCACGAGAAGTGGTTGTTGTTTGTTTGTTGGAGTTTAAGGTCCCGTCAACTACGAGGTCATTAGAGACCCGTCCACTGTATAGTTCTAATGCATATACTGCACAGACACTACACTAATGCGACGATTATTGGGTATTAGCAGTACCCAGCTTTCCCGAGCGACCACCCATGTCAGTACTAACCGGGCTTGCGTTGCTTAACTTCAGTGATCAGACGGGAACTGATGTGTCCAACGCAACTCGCCGCTCCCACGAGAACTGGTGTGTCCAATGCAACTTGGCTGCACTTGGTTGGGGTTTGCCTAACCTAGTCGGGTGAAATGGAAAGCGTAACTGAGGGTTGTTTTGGATGTAGTGGGTGACATTGTACACACCACGAAAGTAGGGCACCGGCTTTACTTTCCATCCGACGAAAGACGTACTCGACAGTAACCAGCTCACCACGATCTGGTATCGAACTTGGAACCCCTGACGCAGTAATCGAGAGCGCTACCTCCCTACAGCACCGAGGTGGATCACACACGCGTTCTAGTAACGGCAACTTTCTTCTCCTTTCGCGTTCAACACACTCATTTCCTTTCATTCCGAATAACAACATCCAGTAAACCTTACCTTATCTTGCTACAGTTTTTTTTTAGAAGAAGAACTGATAAATTTTTCTAAATATGATAAAAAAGGGAGAGGTGAGGAACAACAATGTTGCATCGTCGTCGTCGCCGCCTTTCTCACTCTCCTCCTCCATTTTGTTGAGAGCTCACCAAAGAGATAAGGGTTGCGTCCGTCTTCTTCTTTCTGTTTGTTAAGAAGCGTGTGTGGTGTTATTTTTTTTTTCCTTCCCCTTTTATCTCTCATATCTTTGTTGGATATTATAGATTCTACCAAAAAATCTTTCTGGAGCACACAGTCTATTAAGGGGGGGGGGGTCCGTCTATAATTGACCATAGAGTACACCTCTTTGCGTGTTTGTGTGTGAGAGACCGTTGTCCTAAGAAGCCATTAATATCAGGTGGTGACGTCACGCTGGCAGTTAGTCACGTAAATACTACAACCGAGTAGTAAATTCTCGATATCCTTTTTTTTTCTTATCTGTGAATTTCTATCTGAATATCTAGAATTTGGAAAGTTTTTCTTTCTTCCCTTGTCCCCCTTTTTGTTTTTGGAGGAATTTGGAGGTCCATTAATTGAGAAAAAAAGAAATGACCGCACAATAACAACAACAACAACAAGAACAGGAGTCAAATAGAACTTCGTTATTCTAAACCGCAAATGGAACGCACGCACGCGCGCGCGTGCGCCCCTTCGATGCTTGCGCACCCGCTCTCGTTCTATTCTCGCGATTGATTACGGTATCTGAAAAATGAACAAGCAACCCCCCAGTTGAAGATAAACTCAACGACAATGACGACGAGATGATGAAACGTAAAACGCATTTTATATTTAGAGATGCCAAGGATCACAAAAATATATATGTATAAAAACACCATCATAATTTTTCCTAGTTATCAGTAATCGCCCCGGAAATAAGTCCTTATCTCTCTCTTTTTTTTTTCCAAGATAACACCATCATTTTTAAATGTCATTTTCGTGCCAGAACTCCTCCTTCTCATCCTCCTTGCTCTTCATTCCATGCTTGGATATATATTTCACTGATGAAACTCATCCTGGGGCTGCCTGTGACGACGACAGTGACTCTCTCTCTCTCTCTCTCTCTCTCTCTCTTTCTCCTAATCCCGGAAAGTTAATGGATGTGGGGGATGATGGGATGTGAGCCCTGATAAAAAACTAAGATCAGGGACTTGAAAATGTGGATAAACCGAAATTCAAATTTCGACGACTGATTTCCACCGCAAAAGCTCGATTTAACGCTGTTGTTATTCTCTTCTTTTTACAATCAAATGAAGTATACTGCCGGTCAACAGTTTGTTTTGTGTTGGACACACCAGTTCCCGTGAGAAGTTCACTGAAGTTGAGCAGCGCAAGCCCACGTCAATACCAACAAAGGTGGTTGGTAAAGAACGTTGGGTGCTGTAAATTGACCCTCTCTCTCCTTCGTCCATTCACCAACCTCCTTATCTCCTGCAGGCAGCCTCTTAAGGGGTTCATCCTGTTATGGCTGCCTGGCTTACTCCCCAACCCAGGAAACTAATCCAATCCACTGAGTGACCACTCGCCCTCAATGGTCAGTCGGCTAGCTAGAGTTTGAAGAGTAAAGCTGGGTCCCGATACCCATCTTGTTCTCTCTCTGAATGGACCCATCGGACATTGGTTTTCCGCAGCCGGTTGCCGACCAAAGCTGCAACCTTGTTGGTTGGGGCATTACACCTACTCTTGGGGAGGGAGCCGAGCTCCTACACCTGGAAATTTGACCTCATCTACTCGTTGCATAGCAGGGAGGGATTTTTTGACGTGCCAATGCCATCGTACACCACACGCGACCTCGGTTTTACTTCTCATTCAGACAGAAGGCACACTCGGCCCCCCTCTCTCTTTCTCTCTCGCCCGAAAGAAGCCAACCAACCCATTTCGGTCCAGTATCGAACTTAGGACTACTGACGCAATTACCGAGCGTGCTACCCCACTACGAGGCGGGTCAGTATAGTTTGAAGAGTAAAGGACATGAATAGATTCGTTCGTTGGTGTTTTAGGGCCAGACACATTACACTAATGCGACGATTTTTGGGTATTCTCAAGTTCCCAAGCGGCCACCC
>JAAFCE010007744.1:3362741-3411282 GCA_013389805.1 Trigoniulus corallinus
TATTGTCCGGGGCAGGTAGGTGGAGCAGGTCGAATGAGACGGGTCAAAAAATGAACGCAGGAAACGATCAAAGAAAATCAATATTGCAAAAATATTTCCACAGTGGTGTCCTGGTAACGCCCTGTGTCCCATACATAATTTTTTTTTCTAGAGGTGATACTATACGTACATTAGAGGCAGCCTGGGGGTGGTGGACATTGCCGAAAAGATGAGGGAGAATAGGCTGAGGTGGTATGGACACGTTATGAGAAGAGGGGAGGAGGAACTCGCTAGATGCATCTCAGGAATGAGGGTGGTCGGAGGCACCCGGGGTAGGGGGAGACCGAAGCAGACGTGGGGGCAGGTTGTCCGGAAGGACATGGCAGTGTGCGGGGTGGACGGAGACCTAGTGGGAGACAGACGGGAATGGAGGGCTAGAACCCGCAGACCCGACCCTGTCACAGGCGGGACAAGGGTATGCTGATGATGATGATACTATACGGAAGTTCATCTTTGAGAGGTCATAGACATTCTCGAAATCAAACTGTTGTGCCACTCCCCTCCCTTCATGTTATCTATTTTTTTTATTTTAATCACCCGTTTTCAATCAAATTATAGTCGTGATTAGGATAACAACGAGGAGAGACTGACATTGGGTGTCCCGGGACAGTACGATTACACGTCATTGCTGATGGACTACACGGGGCGTTCATGATAGTCGTTGAATCTAATACTAGTCTTGGTAATAGTTGGGGATAGTTTTAATAACATATCGCCCACCTGGGATTTTACGAATCACAATGAGATGATAGTGGGGTAAGTACCAAAAACAACAATGGCCGGCGGCGGAACACCAAAAAACAAAAAAAAAAGTAGGGGTCTTCCTCGTACTTTGGGAGCTTTCACTTTTCGAGATAGATGACGAGAAGGCGTGGTGCAAAGTTGTGATTAATCATTTCTGAAAATTTTGGCGTTGTAACACTCAGGCAGGCAGGCAGACAAACTGATCAGGGTGGAATCATCCATCGACTCTTTGGGGCCCTTGCCGAATTAGCACCCCCCCAATTGTTCTAGTTTCGGAAACTTAACCTTATTCTAAATGGTATTGTTATTTCTGTTTCCAGGAGAAGACCTCTGGTGCCGCGGTGGCAGTTGTAGCCCTCACAGCTCCATGTCCGACGATGACCACGGAAGTACCGAGTTAGAACGTTTAGACCTGCGAGATCCTGGAGGTGGCAGCGGGACAGAGGATGAAGATGTCCGTTGTGGAAGTGGCGGAGAAGGTGACCACCACTCGAGTGTCACTTATGGACAGCGTGGTACTGATCCCGACATTGTTATGAACAACAACAGCAATGAGGCAGTGTCCAAACAGCGACTTACCGTTGGTGCTACTAATACCACCACTACCACTACTACGACCACCAGCAGGGGAATGGTATCCACTATAGTGCACCCATCTCTGGGTGGCAACGATGGTCATTCTGCTGATGGTCTTCACCCTCACCCCTCTTCGCTACCGCCACCTGTATCATGGTCACCATCACGTCACCATCAGCAGAACCACCCACGTCGTCGTCGTCGCCATCATCATCACCACCATCGACGTCTTCCACCAACGGGACAAGAGGACGACGGTGGCGGAGGTGACGATGACAGTGACGATGAGGACGGCTACGGTGACGAGATGCGTTGTTCGCCAGCTGAATCTCCCCACTCACAGACAGGTCCCGATGATCGTCACGGGACCACTGTCATAACGGATCACTTCAAACAAGAACCTATTCATTACGAAGGAGTTCAATCAACGCCACCGATTCTTGCTACTTCACCAAACGGCACTGGGACAAAGGCTAATTTAGGTACGCCCTCTCAAAACCTTCGTTTTTTTTGGTGGTTCCTTTCAGTTGTCTCTCCCTCCCGCCTCTCTCTCTACATAGCTTGTTTTGGTTTTGTAGGCTTATCGGCCGTTTACACCTCCAGGCGACAGAGTATCTCTTCGGAGGACACTCACCGAAATTTAACTAAGCAAGGTAGGCAACTGTTCGTTAGGTCCATTTCAGGAATGCAGATGGTTGGAAGTACCCGGGGCAGGGGGGAGGGGGGGAAGACCGAAGCAGACATAGGAGCAGGTTGTCCGTAAGGATATGGTGGTGTGTGGGGTGGACGGGAACCTGGTGGGAGATAGACGGGAGTGCAGGACTATTTTGTTGTTTGTTGGTGTTTTAGGGCCCTTCAACTACAAGGTCATTAGAGCCTCGTCCACAGCATAGTTCTTATGCAGAGACTGCACAGACACTACACTAATGCGACGATTTTTGGGTATTAGCAGTACCCAGTTTTCCCAAGCGGCCACCCATGTCAGTACTAACTGGGGTTGCGCTGCTTAACTTCAGTGATCAGACGAGAACTGGTGTGTCCAACGCAATTCGCCGCTCCATGCAGGGCTAGAACCCGCAGACCTGTCCCTGCCACAGGCGGGATAAGAGCAACTTAGCGGAGTAGACAACTGCAAAGGGCCGTTGTTCGCCAGTGGCGTCATGTGTTGGTGCGTATTTGCGTTCCGTCCCATCCCGTTGTGGGATAATTCTTACACATATTTTCACGTCAGAGGAGAGGTGGTCTCTTTCCAAGTATACGTTTTGGAACCTGGGAGTTACAGAACCCCAAGTTGGAGTTATAGAGTGTCCTGAACCCCTGAACTCCGCACTTCGCCCCTCCTACGATGAGAGAGAGAGTGTGGAGGGGGTCATTTTGCCCAACCTGTCCCCGGAATAAGCCGCTGCATATATTTTCTTACTTTCTTATTAGGTGGTGCCTATCACTGCCGAGCATGTGGCATTCGATTCAGCAGCCGCACCACTCTGGAAGCACACCAAACCTACTACTGCTCGCGTCACCTGGTAGCCTCAGGGTCCGAGGAAGATGGAGACCTGCAACCTCAATCCCATTTGTCACGTAAGTTGAAGGGATAAGCCCTCACCAGAAAAGATTCTGGTCTGTCTTGAAAATGATCTAGGTTTATTTGGCTCTTTGTAATTGTTCCTTACAGTTCAGTCGAATGGTTCGTGGGCCAACACCAAAGCAGAATCGACAACGGGCAAATCTGGAGATTCTGAAGATGGCGGAGATGCGGATGGTTCTCTAAAAGACAATGAATCTGTTGGGCCTCGCCCATCCTATGGTAGACAACCAGTGAAAAGCGGGGGTCGTGGAACTTTTGCTTGTCCCCACTGTCCTTACGTGACAGCAAAGAAGCCAGGATATTTGCAACATCTGAGCCTTCATCAAGAAGGCGGAGGAGGAGGAGGAAGCACAAGCTTAGACACCCCTGGAAATCCTTTACCAGTAAACGTCGTTCCTCCTGCAGCTCGTTATTGTTCCGACTGTGACATCCAGTTCTCTTCACCAAAAACCTATCAGGTGCACAAACAGTTTTACTGCAGCACCAGGCACGTCTTGAAACCAGCAAGCTCCACTACCATACCCACAACGACATTTAAGGCTGGACAGCCATCTCCCGTTATAACTACCACTACTACAACCAGTCCTGGTAGTAGAAGCACTGCTGGTCCATCACCAGTCGCCAGCGGGATAGTCCCCTTGAAGGGACCGTCTGGCATTTTGCCGACAGCACGCTCAGCAACTGCAGACGTCAACGTGGCATGTCCAGCATCGGCGGCTAGCTCCGTCACAGTAGGAAAAGAAGATGGGACACTGCTACATTCCGCTCCTGTCCTCACCTTTCCTTCAAGCCCGCTAATCTTGGTTCCCTATTCATATATTTCGGGCGCGAACGTAGGTATGCTACCAGCAACAACGGCTGGACTCCTCGTGCCAAATGCCAGTTTGTCGCCTGCCACACCCGCTGGACTGTTTGCCATTTTAGCACCTCCTCCTCCGACGCAGGCGGCTCTCAGCACTTCTCCCAGGAGTGCTCCTGCTCCTTCTACCACTGCTCATCCTATCATGACATCTCCAGGGAGCAATGTGACTAGTGTTCACCCCTCAAAGTGCACGTCAAGTGAAGGTGCTTCCACTACACATGTCGCTACCTCTAGCGCGGCGGGCGTCAAAATGACTTCTTCGCCGGTGAACGGCCTAGGATTAGATGCCAAAGGAGAACAACCTCTTGATTTATCCATCAAGAAAAACTCCACAACCACCTCTACAGGTGTCGATCATGCCCATCACAGCCCATCGTCATGCAGCGAAACATCCGATTCACAGGGTGTCAGTGTAGGAAGTTATTGCCCTGCTCCGGCAGCCAGGACGCCTTCAACGTCGTCCTCCGCTACGCCATCGCCAACCTTTGTTCCTGCCGGCGCCGCCTTGAACCCAGCCGCTATCTTTTTGACATCAATGGACGCTGCCTCTCAAGCTGTTCAATTGTACACTCATCCTGGACTGGCCGCTCGTCTCACACCGCAACAGCATGCACCAGCACTGGGTATCATTCCTGCAGCTCAGTGCATCAAGCAGGGCACCAACAGGTGTGTCGATTGTGGCATCGCCTTTTACAAGAAGGACAATTATCTGGTGCATCGAAAGCACTACTGTTCCAAGAGGCGAGACATTTCCAGTCCCACGTCAGAGGCGGCAGTAGACCACAGTTCGTCTCCGCCGCCATCTCGAAAGCGAAAACTGAGCCAGCAAGAGGACACCGACGATGGAAGTGCTCAAGAAACGTTTGCAGAGTCTCGCACTCGATCCATATCAGCTTCCTGCGTGAAACAGGAAGTCGATCGAGGAGTAGAAGATGTAATTCATACATCGTCGCTCATCTCCACGGAGGCCTCGCAACTCAAGGAGGACATTAGACGTTCGATGGCCTCTCCACAGCGAATCTTGTCAGCAGCCACGGGTCCAGTGTCGCCTATGGTGCCATCAGCTATTGGTGAACCAGGTCATCCAAAGGTCGGTGATCGTTCGACGCCACCCGGTGGGCAGGTCAAACAAGGTCGCTACGTCTGTTCGTCTTGCGGAATCCAATATTCGTCCCAGAGCAACTTGCAGGCCCACCAGACCTATTACTGTTTGAAACTCAAAGAGAAGGAACTGTTGGCCAGTCAACAGGCGGCTGCTTTGTTGGCACAACAACACCGCG
This sequence comes from Trigoniulus corallinus, assembly GCA_013389805.1. Classification (NCBI taxonomy): domain Eukaryota; kingdom Metazoa; phylum Arthropoda; class Diplopoda; order Spirobolida; family Trigoniulidae; genus Trigoniulus; species Trigoniulus corallinus. The sequence goes on from JAAFCE010007744.1 coordinate 3,367,828, forward strand.
ATGGCAATGCAACGCTCAACAACGTCCTCCTGGAGTCTGCAACACCTTCAGTGTCTTCCAAAGGTTCTCGAGGTCGCACCGTGGCCACGCGGTGCGCCAGATGCCAGAACCAGTTCTCAGTGGCGGAAGATGATGTTGCAACATCGAATTTCAAATGTCCGTTTTGTGACGTGGCTCAGAGACAACTGGAGTTGCACTGTGGTGCTAGGACCTTCCACTGCACCATTTGTGGCTATCGAGGTAACACTCTGCGAGGAATGAAGACTCACATCCGTATGCATTTGGACAGAAGCAGTGACGTTCAAGAAGAGTGTTTCATTGCCTGTATGCCACAACAGGCTTCCGTGGTCGCGAACGGAGAACTTCCGTCAAGTGCAGCTACCATTCAGCAATTGCTGCCAAATAACGCCGCTTCGACAGGCCCCCAGACCCTCTCTCCAGGAACTCGCGAAGGTCTAGATCGAGATGGAACTGGTAGTAGTCCCCGATCTAACCCCGATTCATGTGGGTCCGAACCCAAAGTGGATAAAACGACCTCAGTGGCCAACACCACTCTTCACTCCTGTGATTTCTGTGGCTATGCATCATCCTATAAGGGAAATGTGGTGCGACATGTCAGACTCGTCCATAAGGAGGTCATCAACGCAACTGCAGCCACTAAAGCAGAATCAGGAGGAACAGGGCGACCGCAGGCACCTAGAACGCCTGGCAGTGATACAGCAAGTAGAACGACAACGACACCACCACAGACAGGAAAGAGTCCACAGGTGCCATCTAGCACACCGCCTTCTGATGACGAAGATGGAGGCCAAACAACATCATCGACGCCTGGTACGGCTGACAACGCGGTTCAAGATGACAATTTAAATGAAGGATCTCCTGAAACACTGTCACAAGAGCCACTGCAAGGCGGTGGCAGCGGTGGGGGTGGTGGTGGTGGTGGTGAGGATGATGACGACGATGATATGGATTCAGCGGAACCCTTAGCTGCTGCCTCCTCTCCAGTGGCAGCACCTACACATTCTCCGACCACCAGTAATGGTGCTCAAGGCAAAAGTAGTGCAAGTGGTGCCAATCCTGCCACAGCCCGCAATCGCCGTCAAGGTTCCAAATATTGCAAATCGTGCGACATCAGTTTCACTTATTTATCAACTTTCATTGCTCATAAAAAGTTTTACTGCGCGTCTCACGCATCTGAAAACCTGGGCCGAGAAACTCCAGTTCAGTAATTGTGTAAGCGTCGTGTCGTTTCAATTCTGAACAAATAAAAGGATATTTCCTTTCTCTCTCTCTGGTGGCCTGGTGCCACACTGGATGCAGGCAGAGATAGCAGCCATTTCTCAAGGAACTCTTGGAGAAGGTAGTGAAAAGACGAAAAGAAGAAACCAAAAAACAAAGAGTCTGGTTCTTTTTCTTTTATACCTAGTCAACAGTCATTAAAAACGACAGCAATACGGCTGGCCAAGCCCCTTGAGACGGCAGATGATGGCCTGAAGCAAAGCTCTTCAAGAATCCTTTTGTCAATGGCTCTACCTATACAGTTGATCTGATTCAACAAAATCCATCAGATGGACCAATATGCAGTAGAGTGCCATTCTTGCTCGCTCTCTCTCTCTCTCTCTCTTGTGGAAAGAAAGACTTCAATTTTAACCATGACTTCAAATAGCAATGGTTCTCAACAAGTGCCAATCACAAACGAGGCAATACAGCCATTGGGACACAACGCACCAACTTCTTTTTCTCTCTCCTTCAAATGTTTCAAATATATCACCTGTATATTGTGTAAAAAAAAAATTTGCACTTCCTTGTTCCCAAACAATCTCTCAATGCTATATACACGTCTCCAAAAAAAAAAACAAAGTTCACCATCATCTTTGGAAGATGAAGGAGGAAGAAAACAAAAGACTGGAAAAAAAAAGTGTGCGATTCTGAAGGTCATCACATCTCCCACACCTCAGCACCAAAACATCTCTCTTGTCTTATATATATATATATATATCTCTAGTTATTCGCATAACTGTTTTTTATGTTTTTTTTGTATAGATATTTTGTTGTTTCTGACGTGCACGGTGTCCACCATTTCCGACATCATATTTGTGAAAGTAGATGCTTGGAAGAAAAAACAAAAATAATCACACGTTCACGCTTGATTTGAAGAAATTATCAAAGTCTTGCAAAAGACTGACTACGTGTCAAAAAAAAAAGTGATACTATCGTTTTAAATGTGTGGACATAATGTTTTGTAGTTTTGTATTTTTTTCTGTGCAGAAAATGAAGTCTACTAGGTCATTATTAATTAGTATCCACAGCAATTTCCTTTACAGACTTTACATTTCCACCAATCACTTCCAGTTGCCTCAATGAAAAAGAAAATTTACGATTAAACAAAAGTATGGCATCTTAAGAAGAAGAAGAAGACAAAAGTTATTAGAAGAAATTGAGATGCTGTATATTTTATAGTTAAACCTCCTCTCCCTGCCAATTTCAAAACACGACATGCACTACCCGAGTGTCCTCCTACCTTCTTGCCCACGATTTTAAATAACTTTGATAAAACACCCGTCATTTGTTATTTTTAGTAAGTTACTTTCAAATGTGATCAACACCATATAATACAGAGATAATGGGGGAGGTCATTATGAAGAATTTAACGTTTTCTCATCATCTTCCTTTCCATCTTTTTCTGTTTCTTTTCATTGATTTCGGGTGGAGACTGGAAAAACCAAGGTCCCAAGATATTCGTCCACAATAAATAAAACGCTCGAAATGGCGCCAACAGCCATAACAACCACAAATAGTTCGATATTAGAGTGAGAACTTGACAAATGGCTGTTAGTATGGTCAAGTCTTTCACATGTCTTAAAAAAAATACAAAAAGAGAGTAAGCACTATGTCAAAAATTATCTGGATCAATAAACCACAGACACACTAATAAAAAAATGTACAAACTCTGAAATCCCAGATTCCATATTCAAATCCAGACCACCGTCCAACAGCTGCCCGTTTTCCGAATATGTTGGTTTGGCCATATAGGTCATAAACTGGACAGACCCTACGTACACCGATGTAGAGATCAATAATATGAACTAGAACAACAACACCACACACAGAAACGGTGAGTAGTTCAAGGCGATTGAAATTCAAATAGTGACCAATGAAACCGAGAGGAAAGGCTGTTACAGAACGAAACAACGGTTTGCTGATTTCCAACAGGAAAAAAAAACAAACCGCTATCATCTTGTTAGCAACTGCATTCACTGACTGACTATGTTAACCATCTACTGATTGACTAAACTCTTCATAAAATTATTCAAAATCTTGTTATTTTAATATTTAAATGTCAGCGTTTCCAGACAACTAGTTTTTCGTTCCATGCTCTTACACCTCTCTCGACTACAAACAAGACATGTTCAACTCACCCACGACGCCAGGCTGAAAGATTCGGAGAAAAGTAAGTAGCTAACCAGTATATAGATGGCCTGAGAAAAGAGAAAAATAATAACCCCAGAGAAATTATTATTCTGAGTTGTTGACTATTGCTTCCGAACGTTCATCATCGGAAGGGTATAAAGTGCGTGCGGGGTTGCCATTCAAGGTCCATTCATACACAGTGGTTGTATTTACGTACGCTAGCTCCGGCTCCCATGTAAGTATAAAACCGTATCGTTTGCCTGTTTTCATCAAAAATCTGCTTCTGTCCTTTGGTACCTTGCTTTCCTTTTTGTGGCTAAAATAAAAACCGCCAAAGACATCGACAATTAGGTTTTGCAGAACGGCCAAGTCAATCGGATAGAACCACCTTTCCCAATACAAGCATATACACGATAAGAAGCACTATTCCAATTTAAGAAATATTAGCCTCATTTATTCTTCAATTAGACTTAATACGTTTCTACCAAACTACATTTTTGCGAGTCTGTAATTCAATAAATACTCACTGGCATTCTTCACTCAATAATCAAGAACTGCCGAACCAACTTGACAACCACACGAACGAAGCAGAAACGTGTCACAGCAATGAGATCGATTCCAAAAAAAAAAACTATCGTACGTCACCCTAGCAACCAGTCTGCTTTGCACCCGATTCGCGCACTTCCCAAAGGTTCCTCCTCCTCCTCCTTGGGCTGAAGCGCCACCCTACATACAATGGTCCGTCAACAAACCAATGGGTCCAAAAGACATCCTTCACAGGTCAGTACGTCACCGGTCAGCACGTCACTGGTCAGTCCCCGAACTCCTCCACAGTAAACGTCACTCTCTCTCTCTCTTTCTATTACGGTATCAAGTGAGTGCCAATCTTCAACCCAAAAACAATTAGACACCTCAACGGTCAGGGGGACACATTAATAAACTACCAACCCATATCCTGCGTGCCCACCCCTCACTATATGCACATCTACCTACATTAACGTCTACCTAAAAATGATGGTTAAAACTCAGGTAGAGAGACGCCAATGAGAGTTAAGTAAGGAATGAGTTGAGGGAGCGAGAGAGAGAGAGAGAGAAAAGGGGGGCGGCTATGAAACGTCCGATCATTTTGTGAACACCCCTTACACTCCCAGATCTCATTTCCAAGACGAGAAGGGACGCCATTAACGCGGCATCGCGAAGGTACGTGATCTCGTTTTCCTTCTCCATTTCTGTTCGTCTGCTAGATGTTATTCCTTCTTTTAATTTGTATGCAAACGTACCGTTTCACTTGCCTTACTACAATCTCTCCTGAAAATGCCTCATTTAGGATAAGATAGGGAATCTTAAAAGTTCAATACATTTATGATAGAAAACAGGCGAAAAACATGGCGAATAGCAATCTGAGGAATAATCGCCATAATACACTACATTACGACGTATTCCATTCTCAGTTTTTTGGCATTCTATGCAAGCAGACGATCCAAAATACATGCACTACGTATCACTCACTAATTTCAATCCTTCGCTGCTTTCACATTTTGATTATTGAATTCATTTGAAAGAATGTCTATGAAGAACGTAATAATAATGACCAATAGGCCTGTCTCCACCGCATATCTAATCTACAAAACTGCGTCATTCTCTTTCCATTCTATAGATGACATCAACATTGTCTTCAGTATCGTCCTTAACTCTGGGAAGCATCACTTCTACGACTACACGTAAGTTTTTCACAAAAAAAAAAAAAAAACGATTGCATCCATCCGATCTACGCATGATACCATAGCCGATAGGATATAATAAGCCCTGAGTGATTATAAGACCATTTGGTACCCCCACAAGTTATCTATACAGCACTTGTCAAACGAAGTAGTGATCCAGGAACAAAGTGCATCCCTCCTAGAGTACACATACAGTACATCTAATTATCTGTCCATTAATTCAAATTTACGCATGGGTGTGTATACGATTTATTTGACAGAAAGCAAGCATCTACGTGAAGCTCTGGAAAGAGCAAAAAAGAGAGGAGGAGTAGTTGTTGTCGACTCTTTAACGTCCACTAACCCTCAAGTCATTGCTGTAGAAAGCTGTTACACATCTCAGGACGATCATATTGTGATTCTCAACAACGGAGTCGAAGATGCCCACGAATATCGGCCACCTGCACCCAAGAAGTACAAGACAGGACCAGGAGATTCTGAAGATGTAGAAGCCTCACTTAAAGTACATTAACATCCACTACACTACTATAAGACATATGCGTGCTAGATTTCATTCATTCGTCAAGTGCCTTTCATTAATGCCATGCATTTTTAGGAAGTACTAAGAAATATTCACAAGGCCATGATTCTGCGATTGGACAGTATGGATAAAAAACTGGATAGCGTTGCCCTACAATGTGATCTCTTAGAGGAGAAAGTTGAAGCTATGTCTCAACATTTAATTTCGAATGGTATTAAAATTGAAGAAGTTGCAGACACTTCAAACAAAGGTGCTATTCATCGGCAACCTATCATCAACACCTTTATTCAGTTTATCTTATCATATACATTATCATTACAGTAAATTTGGGGACCTACATCACCCCATCAAAGGTGACGTTAATTGCCCTCAACTCTGAAAGTAAGCGACTTTTATCCCAAGTGACTTTTACTATCGCACAAACGAATACATGAAATATCTTTCCTAGACGACTATCCAGAGGGTTCTTGGCTTGGCGACGAAAGTAATCCTGAGATGAGAGTTCGGTGCCCCATTGCACCACAGTGAGTCACAGGCTTGTTATTTTTGTCAGTAACCAATTACAAACTTTCACTAAATCCTATTTCAATCACTTCTTTACCATATTTTAGTGATCTGAAAAGCCTCAATACTGTCTGCCGTACACCAGAAAAGATGGCCCTGACACTTTTAGACTATTTATTTGATCGAGAGACCCAGGCCTGTTCAAACATATCAGGACACGGAAAACATGGAAAGAAACAACTTGACCCTCTCATGATTTACGGAATAAAATGTGCGACAAATCAACTATTGATAAATCTATTTTGATGTAACCTTGAGAGCCCTCAAAAATCCAAGTTTTCTTAATTTCTTTCAGGTCATCTGATGCACAAGTTTAGCATTACAGAACGAGACTGGCTTCGCATTAAAGTCAACCTGGATTCAAAATGTCGCACCGCATTCCGTCGCAAGCTCAAAGGGATGCCACTGACTGTTAAAGCCTTCAGAGACAAGTGAGTTTAAAAACACTGATGACAAATACTTTAAACCACTTTAGTTATTCCCCCCCCCTTCCCCCAGGAATAAGAGGGCAATAAAATCTTATCTCCTCCCTAGATTACCCCTAAGTTGTAACCAACGACTATTAAATAACAGGTCACAAGATTACAACCAGGATTTATGCAACAGTGACAACAGAGGACCATCGCTGCACCTGCCAGATAGCTGTACAGATGACCACCAAGATGTTACAATGACCACCATGTCTGCACATTCTGAAAGTATAAACTTAGTGGAAGAAAATGGCCTCAATACACGACAAGTTCAAGCTGCAAGAGTAGTTTTCTCTCACGATGGAGAATTGGACCTGGTGAACCACAGGTTCGATGACACTCCTAATGTCGTTGATGCCTCCATGGTCGGATTGGACGACAAAGAAGCTCTAGTGGATCTTGTAGAAAGTCAAGGTGTAGAGATGGAACTCGGTCTAGATTCTATTGCCGTCAGTATCGATCCTCATTCTCAGGTGAGTCAGAGGGCCAGAAGGAAAAAGAAAAACCACCTCCATCAGTGCATGTCCTGAATGACCCAATCTCAAGTGTATGCTTCCTTCTAGATCATTCATACCATGCAAGGAGATATTCAAGTAGTCCACGCAACCCCAGAACAATTAGCTGAAATCCAGAGAGCAGGGAAGATACAAATATTAACAGATAATAATTTTTTGCACGAAGTTCACGATGTGCTCAATTTAAGCACTTCTTCCAATTCAACGAGTGTAGCCAACGTTGACCTCAACAGCTGCATCTTAGAAGCTGATAAAATGGACCCTCTATCAGATATAACTTCACCTTCACCATTACCACCAAACAACCTTGTGGACCTCAAATCTGATAACGAACCAACATAATACCTTCAAGAAAAAAAATATAATAATAAAAATCAGCGACACTACCATCACTACTAGCAGGAATTTTTTTGAAGACATACCTCACACGAAAGAGAATAGTAATAACATTTTTTACACATCATGTAAATACCGTTTTCTTTCTTCATCCTTTTGTTTTTCATTGTATCCATTAAGACAAAATAACAAATTACGAAAAACAAATAAGTCTTATCATTTTAAATTTTCGGATATTGCTCTTCGATAGAAATACCATTACACGTTAAATCGTCCCGTTATTATCTGGCAACTACACCTTATCAACAAAAAAAAAATAACAGGATTTTGGCTCCTGTAAAAGAGGCGCGCTGAGATTGGATAAATAATATGTGAGCACATCGGACCAAAAGTCAACAACAATTCACATCACTGCTTCAAATAATAGTTTTTTTTCATCACCACAAGATAAAATTCGCCTAAAATTTCAAGACAATTAAACATCATTGAGAAAAACACTGAAAGATATATAACATTTTTGAAAGAAGTAAACTCTTATCTAATATTTGATTTGCTTTCAAAACACGGAGATGGAGAAAGAAACCAAAAAAAAAAAACCTAATCCGTCACTGCAACTTTGCTAACAGCGATAAATGGCCTTTAAATGACAGGTTGCAACAAAACTTGCATGCTTGTGTTGTCGTTGTTGTTGTTGTTATGATTTGTTGTTCTGGGTATTCAGCAGCAAATTGCGACAGCAATAGAAGCAAAACATCATGACTTGGAAATCATCACTTGGAAAATGTGACAGAAAAGGGGTAAGAGGACAGGCAAAAGGAAGACTATCAATTTATCAAACGATTTGTAATAATAATAATAACAATAATATGATTTTACAGATTAAGACAAATAAACGATAAGTGCTTCCTCCCTTCAAGAAGAACAAGGTTACAGGAAGCAGCAGTAGCAGTCATTGAAAAGATTACCACCCCTAGTTCATCCAGTATTTGTCCCCCACACACGCATACACCGATCGTGAAATTAGTTAATTCCCCCCTTTCTAATCTCAATTTCCTAATCGTTGACAGCCCGAAGGAAAGAAGACAACCAATACTCAAACACTTATCAGTATGAGATTGCAAAAAAAAAAAAGGCAGTCATGATAAAAGTTCTTACCAACCAATGTCAGCTACCAAACAAAATATCATGGGCATTAACCTACATTCCAGCACTTGGATAAGTATGCACAACCTGTAGATGTTCCTTCGTATAAAGTGAACCCCCGTCACAGAAGCCTAACCACTAGAAGGGGACTCTCTTCTACCTCAAGTTCCTCCAGTGACCAAATTCATCGACAATGACGATTTTCAAACTCTGGAACTTCCACCGCCATGGAGCACTGAGTTACGCCTGTTGCTGCTTCTTGCTACTGATTATAACAACGACAACAGCCGCAAGGACTGAGGAAGGATCAAGCGAACAAGATATTCAACATGGTCCCATCATTGAATTTTATCCAGAAAAATTGTCCATCTTTCAATTTAAACACAAAGAGATCGCAGTCAGCTTCAGAGTCAATTCCACCGACTTCCCGGAAAATGATCACGATCTAGACGAGAAGGTAGAAAAGCCAGTATGGCTTCAATGTCCGGGAGAAGTGAACATCGTAGCCGACGACAGCAACCACTTAAAAGTAATCAACGGCACAGGCAAGTTCAATGTGACTCCAGCCGATTTTTACAACTTCGAAAACTTCACTGTCATTGTGCGAGCAAAAAATCTCGGGTATTCCAATTTATTAATAACATGGACATCCCTAGTACCGTTGGACATGTGTGAGCAGGCTTTATACAACGCTACTTTATCAGCCGTCCTAAAATCAGAAAAGCCCAAAAACATCACAAACTTAAGTGACACAACGAAAGCCACCGACATACTGGAAGTTCTCACTGAAAACGAAGAAGAAGAAGAAGACCTGGAGGACATGGAGGAAGAGGAGGAAGAAGAGGAGGAAGCCACCACCACTACTACTAAGAAACCCAGAAAGAAGCCTAAGAAACCCAAGAAGCCCAAGAAGGACAGGGAGTCAGAATCTCACGATGATTATTTTAACTACCTGAAGCAAAGTAAGGAAATGGCAGTGGCACAAGTCGATCACGCCACTATCATTACGTACGACTTCTCCAAAAATGGCAGCAATTACCGATATCAAGTAACCATCTTTCGCGATACGGGAACCGTGGACATGCTGTTCGTCATCCTGGTCACTGCATGCGTCGCCCTCAACACTTTATTCATGGGGTGTCAGGTTGACTTAAAAGTCATTATAGGAGTGCTCAAGAAACCTATTGGACCAGCAGTTGGATTCGTCAGTCAATTCGTATTCATGCCTGTCGTAAGTACATTTTTACTTTTATTTTTTCTTTGGTTGATTGTGACACCGCCACAGCAATCAAAATTAGATTTCATAAAGTTCAACGAGAATTTGAAAACGCACCATTGATAACAGCGATATGGAACAATTAGAAATGGTACACCTGGTATTCCGACATTGTTCATTCCCAAGGCCACCTGGGAGGGAACATCCTCCCCCTCCGTCCCTCAATCTGCCCTCCCTGAAGTGGTTTCACACACACATGGGCGACCAAAGATCATTATTGATTGAACTCATGCAGCGTTCGTGTCCCGATTAAAAAAAAAACTTCTGGTTATGATACTCCTCTATCAAATCGGAATTCGAGTCTGACAGAGATACGCTGTTAGTGTCTACCAAGGTTAATACAGATGAGGTCAATGCTAGTTGACAACAGTCCCTTTACCTATAACAATTTTTTAATCAGATTATATTTTACTTATATCTCTCTCTCTCTCTCTCTTTAAATTTCCGTATCAGGCATCCTACATATTATCTCAAATTTTATTCACCGAAAGTAACTACATGCTGGGACTATTTGCTTTGGGATGCTCGCCTGGAGGGAGTGGCAGCAACTTTTGGACCCTACTTCTGGGAGGAGACCTCAACTTGAGTGTCACCATGACTTTCATAAGCACCGTATGTTGTATCTGTAAGTATGTGTTGCACAATCCAAGAAAATGACTATTTCCATTCAAACGCCTTCTTATTATTCTAAGTTTGAAATCCATTCTTTTATCTCATTTAGTTATGATGCCATTTTGGCTGTTCACATTGGGACAAAGCATTCTGCGACGAGGTCGAGTCTCAATCCCATTCTCAAATCTCGTCTTCTCCTTAGTGGCTTTCACAGTTCCGTTAGGACTAGGACTACTCATTCAACGATTGAGACCAACATGGGCCAAATTTGCGACCAAGCTCATCAAGCCATTCACCTTCTTTATCATCATTGCCTTCAACGGTGTAAGTATTCCTACCATTAGGGTTTATACAAAAACCGACATCTTATTAAAAAAAAACAGTTTTCTGGTTTTAAAGCCTTCGTTAACAAATGGGTGTTGAAAACCGGTTTTCAAAACCGACAAACCCTACCTACCATGATCAAGGACGGATATGCACTTGCTGAGTGCATCCATCATATGTTGAGGACAGGGCTGGGGTCTGTGTCTGTGGTTGAAGGTTGGGTCCTGACCGAAGCAGATAACTTCTTTACCGAGGGAGAGGGAAACCTCAAATGCGCCTCCCGTCGCATGAAAAGTGTTGGGCTCTGCTAATTATGATGACCACTATAATTCCCCGCAAACTCGAGAGTTTTTGGGCCCGGCATGCACAGCCATTCACCATTCCGGTTGAATGTACTAAGAGCTCACTCTCTTCTCCCTTTTGCAGCAGCAAAGCTGGGCCAAGGGCAGCGTCGACAGGAGAGGGGATGATGAGGCAAAATTCCTTCAGGCCCGAGATTCCCACAATTTGTTTTGCTGAGTAACCATTGAATTTTCCCGGGCCTGGCGACGTCTTTCGATGTCCCTGTTGGCGGGTGGGATTCATCTTGCCACATTACGAGAGTGGGACAGAGCTTAATGAAACGTTTCTTTCCACTTATTTTTGTTATAGTTAGCCATTTGGAACAACATGTATGTCTTCCGAATGATGACCTGGCAAATGGTTGTAGGAGGAATAGGCATAGCCTGGGGTGGTTACATGTTTGGAGCAACGGCAGCCTGGCTTTTCAAACAAGGAAAACCTCAAATCATTGCTATTTCCATCGAAACAGCCATTCAGAATCCAGGAGTTACATTCATGATTCTGAGAATGACACTACCACAGCCAGATGCTGACATGAGTACAGTAGCCCCGGTGGCACAGATATTCGTTACCAACATGCCCCTATTTCTCATCTACTTCATATACCGGATAGTTACTGTCATCAGAAATCGGTGCTGCAAGACTGAGACCAACCCTAAGGAAGGTATGGAACTCGAAAACTTACAGCCACTTGTCGGAGACCGGATTGCAGACCAAAAGAACCGAGATTCTCGACCACCAGAGCTGCTCGCCTGGGATCCTTCATTGAAATCCAAAAGAGAAACTCAAGACGAACCACGTTATGTCGCTGTTCAGATGTACAGCAGTGAAACGAAAGACAACGACATGGGCAACCCGTATATATCCAAGCCCATTTATCCCGTCGAGTTATCGAGCGCCAGCTCAACACCAGTGAGCCGGTACAAGGATCCAGTCTATCAAAATTTTTAAACACTGATATTTGGGAGGACTGATCCCAATTTCCAGATGTCAGCCAGCTACTGCTACAAATTACAATTGCCACGAGTGACCATTAGTCATAAACAAAGTCCTTTTATAGAGGAGCAGGTTGTTACATTCCGGTAGACATACCTCAAGAAGGAATTAAGGACCTACCCAAGTCAACTGAGTGTCATTATAGACAATTGCCTGATGCAGCGTGCTGGTTCCTCTTGCAAAACCTCGTTACCAAGGCAAATCCACTCCTGAGATGCTATTGTCGTTTGCAGTGCGCACTCACGCTAATTTCAAATATTAATATATGCGCGATGTTAGTTAAAATAAAACAAAATAGCGGCACATGTGGGGGGGAATAAAGTGAACCTATTTTTTTTCATTTCGGCTGTCCAAGAAAAAAATGTCTGGGAGAGGGGGGGGAGAAATCAAAGGGAGGACAATGTGGTTTGGTTATCATAAATTACGACATACCCACTCTTAGGATGTCTTCAAAGTTAGTCTTTCAAGAGGCACACATGACAACCCGCTGTTAACACGCCCCCCCCCCCCCCCCCATTGGGGGTTGGGATAGAGAACCCCCCATACCGGGGCATTTTTTTGCAGAACTACACCCACTACCCGTAAATGTTCATTCCTATATGTAGACGATAGTTCATTTTGCGTGCAGGTGACATGTGGACCCTGGCTTTACGACCCTCCCAATTTATGATCCAACCTGCAATCCTGAGTATTGGTTGCCATCACCGTAAAAGTTACATGGAAAGAAGGGGCGGGAGAAAGAAATTGAAAACGGAGAATAGGCACAATAATTCAAAATAAGAAAGCGTGCTATAAACAATCCCCAGTGCTTCTGAAACCGGCGGACTGCTATTATTTCGTTCATCCTCGAGTTTCAAAACATGTTATTATCAAAGAGGTCACGCAAATGTCCTTTTCTTACTCTGATGCCAAATTCCCACCCCTTGTAAAATTCCCACTCCTTGTAAATGTGACTTCTGTTTATGAAATTCTCGTCCTCTTACAATTGTAACTTAATGAGTCGCCGACATTTTGGCAGCCATTTTTTAGGAATTATTTACAAAACATTCAAAGTTTATATTTTTCAACATTTCAAACATAGTGAACATTTAAATTTCTAAGAATGTTGGTGACGCATTACAGTCCAAAAAAATATCCTCTATAAATATTCAACAAGCAACTCCAAACCCTTTTCCCGCCTATGGCAGGGTCGGGTACCCATCTTGTCCCTCTGAATGGACACAGGGCGATATATTGGTCATAGATTTTCTGCAGCCGGCTGCCGGCCAAAGCTGCGAAATATTCAACAAACATTTAAATTTAACAGGAATAGTCCAGTAAAACCTCTCTATGGGTATACACACTCCTCTAAGGCAAGGCGTAAAATGAGACGCAGGTGGCAAAGGTGATGCAGGGTGTAGCAGCCCTGCGAAATTCTGCTAGCAGGCAATCACCGCACATTGAAGCGCAGTTTTTCACCATGCTTGCATCAAATAACAAGAGAACTTCTGTGCTTCGCACCGCTTTTTGTTATTGTCACGCCAACTTCACGCAGGAAACTGCGGCATTGGCACTGCGCTCCGCAGGGTCACGTGGCGCAGGCACTGAGTCACGTCACCCTTCGACTTAACATGCGCAATTACATACTATCAGGTGAGCCACAGAAATTTATAGTAAGTCACCCTGCGTCTCATTTTGCGCTGGGCCTAAAGGGTACACCCCTCATATCGGTACAAATTCTTCAGGCACCGATTTTTCACCCATTGGCTTTATGTGATTACTAACGTTCTAAACGGTACACCTCTCTATAGGTACTCCTAATATGTCACGATTTTCAGAAAACTGCCCCTGTAATGGGTACATCCCACCTCAATGGCAGTGTTTAATGTGCTGCGTAACTGCGTCAGTGGTTCTAGGTTCGACACTAGACCGAGGTGGGGTGGCTTCTTTCAGGCGAGAGAAATGTCCCAAGTGTGCCTTCCATAAGTAAATCAGAGGTCCTGTGCTGACTCCTGCCTAATATGCAACAGATAGATGAGTCAAAATTTCCAGGTGTAGGACTCGCCCCCCCCCCTCACCCTGGGGTCGGTGGAATTCCCCTACGAACAGTAGAAGCATAGGGGTTGCAGCTTCGGTCAGCAACCGGCTGCGGAAAAACAACGTTCAATAGAACGCCCTTGTGTCCATTCAGAGGGACAAGATGGGTACCCGACCCTGCCATAGGCCGGAAAAAGGTTAGGAGTTGCTATACCCCTCTTATGGGTACACTTTGGCCGGGTCCCACAGGTGTACCAATTAGAGATTTTTCACTAACGAACAAAGTCCTTCACTCCAAACAGTGGTTGTCATCGTGCTGCCCCCATCGACAGACGATAGAATTAAAAAGGGGGGGGGGTGTTGGCAACATTGTATAGTCCTGCCACCTGGCTGACGATCGTGATACCAACTTTCCAAGAATCGAATATAAAGTGCAGCGCCCAAGTCTTCCATACGATACTTAAGATCTATTACCTACTTCGAATTGGAGAAGGAAAAAAAAACCTTGTTCTTCATCAAGTTAAAATAGTTTTCACCAACTTTTCTATCGCAGATAACGGAAAGAGGAGGAAGCCATTTTGTCGCGATTATTGGCATTTAATTGATAATCCAAACTCAGAAAAACGATATCGACGATCGTATCATCGAACGCGTCGTCGTTCTAAGAAAATCTCGGCGGCTTAGAATTTATTTCATCATTCTTTTTTACGGTTACTCAAAAGGGTTCCTCCTGACAACGGCCAAGAACATCCGGTCGCCAACTATTTCATCAACAAAATTATATTTTAAAACATTTGGATTAATTCGTTTTCTTTTTCAGGTATGTTAGTGTGTTGATATTGTAATCTTTTCCTTTTTTATAATCCTTTCACTTTTAACCGTTATCTAAATATCTGTCTCGTCTCATTAAAACTTTGCTAATGATAATGCATGCATCACCACCGATACCATACTGGCGATTGACCTATATGGCAATCGCGGTCTTGTTTATTAAATTGTGCTAACTGACCAGTGGTCAACCCTGGCTTTAGGACGTGACGCATGATGCACCTTTATGCAACAACCTTCAGTTAAAAAGCTGAAAGCGGAGAGAAGAGGGGAGAAAACAAGCCAGTCAGAAAGGGTGGAGTGGGGGAGGCCAGTCATCGACGACAGCATCACTCGAGCTTATCCACTTTTTTTGGCAGAAATACGACGGCAGTTACCCAAATGTGCATTTTGTCAGGTCCTCAGCGAAGAGAGGGTGGAGGATACGCTCTTTAGGCCACCAAGACAGGTGAATACACGTGGAAACGACCTACTTGTTGATGCACTCGACCGACTGTCCCGTCCAGTGCTCTACAAAGTGACCCCAATTTTAGTCACTACTACCTCTTATCCATCAGTTTCTATCTCTTTTTTTTTCCTGTTATATCAACACTAATTCGTATATTTGAACAGGTTAAAGTGGAAGATTAGTTAGTACAACTTCGAAGAGTTTATTTTAAAAATGAATAATAATACGAGAGATAAGAAGATAAGTCACTATTTCAATAAGAGTACCTAGCACGAAAGTCGCTCACATCCGCCTAAAATAAGCCAACAATTTTAGCCGCTTCGGTGGTGCCGGAGGTAGCATCCTCTATTACGGCGACAGTGGTTCCAGGTTCGATACTGGATCAAGGTGAGTTGGCTTCGTTCAGACGAGAGAGAGAGACCCCGAGTTCACCTTCCGTTAGGTGAGAAGTAAAGCCGTGGCCCCATATGACGTACGATGTCATTTGCGTGTAAAAGAACCGCAACTTCTAACCCCTTCCCCCCCCCCCGCCTAGGGCAGAGTCGGGTACCCCTCTTCTCCCTCTGAATGGACACAAAGGTGATATATTGGACAGTTCTTTATCCGCAACCGGCTGCCGACCAAAGTTACAAATGCTTATTTATCGTCGGTCTACCGTTCGCTGGGGCACTCCACCGACGTCGGGGGGTGGGGGGGAGCGAGTTCCTACACCTGGTAATTTTACCTCATCTACCCGTTGCATAGTAGAGAGGGTTCTTTTATGTTCAAATCTCATCGTATACCACATGGGACCCCCTGTTTTACTTCTCATCCGAAGGAAGGCACACTCAGGGCCTCTTTCTCACTCTAAAGAAGTCAACCCACCTCGATCCAGTATCGAACTTGGAACCACTGGCGCAGTAAATCCAGCACGCTACTTGTTTGTTGGTGTTTTAGGGTCCTTCAACTACAAGGTCATTAGAGCCCCGTCCACAGTGTAGTTCTGAAGCAGAGACACAACACTAATGCGACGATTTTTGGGTATTAGCGGTACCCAGTTTTCCCAAGCGGCCACCCATGTCAGTACTAGCTGGGGTTGCGCTGCTTAACTTCAGTGATCAGACGAGAACTGGTGTGTCCAACGCAATTCGCCGCTCCCTGCTACCTATTGCACCACCGAGTCAGGTTCTATTATGCAGTGGGTAGACGAGGCAAAATTCCCAGGTGTAGGAGCTCGGTGGAGTGCCCCAACGAACAGTAAACCGATTATAAATAAGCAGAGGGGTGGCTGCAGCTTCGGACGTTAGCCGGCTGTTCAAAAATATCGCCCATATGTCCATTCAGGAGGACAAAGATGTGTACCCGACCCTGCTACAGGCGGGGAAAAGGGTTAGTAGGGATATAGTACGTAAGGGTATGGTAGTGTGTGGGGTGGGAGGGTACGTAGTGGGAGATAGGCGGGATGTAGGGCCAAAACCTGCAGATCCGACTCTGCCACAGGCGAGAGAAGGGTATGGTGATGATGAAATAAGCAGCAATTTCCTCCATTCACCTGTTTTCCACCCACGTCTTGTTGTTGAATGGGGCACAGAACACGCAACCGGTTGCCTTGAAAAATTCAAGTTGTGCGCATCTTAGTGAGGTCAAAGGTAAAGTTTTTTTTCATGAACTTGAAATGGTTCGAAGATTAGGAGCAGCTATAGAAATATTGATATACGACACTATATTTAAGTAACAGATGGGTCTGTTTTCCTCTTCGTTTCTTTGCCCCGCCTATGATAGGTTCGGCTACCCATTGGGACACATGAGCGATCAGTTTGACGGTATTTTTACCAGTTGTTGTTGTTTGTTGGTGTTTTAGGGCCCGTCAACTACAAAGGTCATTAGAGCCCCGTCCACAGCATAGTTCTTATGCAGAGACTGCACAGACACTACACTAATGCGACGATTTTTGGGTATAAGCAGTACCCAGTTTTCCCAAGCGGCCACCCATGTCAGTACTAACTGGGGTTGCGCTGCTTAACTTTAGTGATCAGACGAGAACTTGTGTGTCCAACGCAATTCGCCGCTCCATATTTTTCCCAGGCAGCCGACTGCCGACGTAATGCTGTAACCCCATTGCTTAATGATCGGCGGCCTAGTGTTCTTTGGGACACTTTCCCTTCACCAAAACCAGGTGAGAAGGGGGTGCCGGGCTCCTGGACCTGGAAATTTTACCAACACATTAAATTATAAATGTCACTAGTGCCCAGTAGATCCAAAACCACAATACCGATTATTGATGTGTATTTTTTTTTCTTGGTCTTCCTCTAGTTTGGACAAGCGGTCTGACCCATCAAAGATGGCCTGTCCACTGTGGCCTCTGCACCTAATGTTCATCTACATCATGGCCATGTGTCCTTTATGGCTCATGTTTAGCGGAGTTGCGGCAGCTGTTGGCAACGCCACGTGGTGGAACGTGACATTTGACCCCGTTAAAGTGAAATTGGTCGAAGATAATCACCAGACTATTCAGTTTTGGACCTACGAGCCGCTCGGCCCAGAGTTTCAAGACGGTTGGCTAGAAATCTCTGTCAGTGACAGTAACATTGCCTCGTTAAAGTCCGATTCCTGCTCAGACCACAATTCGTCTGATTGCAGTGCGGCCAAAAACGAAAACATTTGTGACGGGGATGCTACGAAATTTATTTATTTGAATACGTCCAGTGAACTGACCAGTCTTCCTCTCAACTTATCCTTCGCCCTGACGGGTCAATTCTTGGGTTACACCAAGGTACGAGTTCGTGCCATGTCAGGATCGTCCGAGAAACCGCTGACATTGACACACGAGGATCCATTGCCAGTCAGTGTGATACGGGCAGAAAGATTGGTGGACAAAGTGTTTATTTGGTCAGTGGCCATCATGATGGGCCTAAATTATATCAACATGGGATGTTCCTTGGATTTGGAGGTGGTTAAGAAAACACTCAAATTTCCAATTGGACCAGCCGTGGGCCTTCTTAGTCAGTATATTTTCATGCCTCTGGTAAGTAAACATTTAGTATACATTTTTGGTAGCATGTCCCGTCCTAGTCTGGAATGGATGGACCAAGAAGTTGAATTGCCCCTCCTACCTCTCCCAGAGTATGCGCGCCGGTATGTATCTTCAAAAAAAACCAGCAATCTCACTCGACCCTGATTGTTCATTCTTTGAGAAACCAGGCCAATGATTTTGAAGAAAAGGGGGTTCAATTTCACACTTAAAAAAATTTTGTGGGACGGTGACGAGATCTACCTTTCTAAGAGTGGCAAATGTACTTCTGCGAAGACGTGCGAGGAAAGAGTTGCAGTAAAAAACCACACTACGTAACCAACCAACCAATTCCAAGGTGGGACCCGTTCCCACAATTAACTAATTCCCCCCTCCGTTGTCTTCCTCTTAACCTCTCTCCGCCTATCACCCATTGTAATCAAAAGCACTTGCTGGCACTATTGTGATTCTTAAACGGGGCGACGGTGGTACTGTAAGGGTAACCTTAATCTAAAATACTTTTTTTCGTTATGAAGAATGAGGACGGAAGTTTGTAGTTGTGATGCTCAGTGCTTAGCACCAATTGCTCTTTCAACAATCTTCAATGATAAATATTTGGGGTTTGTCCAACGTAAGTTTTACGTCCCCGTTTTCAACGATTAAAGCCACGGGCAGGGTGAACTGCTACATGGCTCATCCCCAGGTGGCGGATGAAGGAGTCCTCACTACACATGGATTGTTGTTGGGAGCGGCGAGTTGCGTTGGACACACCAGTTCTCGTCTGATCACTGAAGTTAAGCAACGCAAGCCCAGTTAGTACTGACATGGGTGGTCGCTCGGGAAAGCTGGGTACTGCTAATACCCAATAATCGTCGCATTGGTGTAGTGTCTGTGCAGTATATGCATTAGAACTATGCAGTGGACGGGTCTCTAATGACCTTGTAGTTGACGGGACCTTAAACACCAACAAACAACAACAAAAAATGGATTGGTGTCTGTGCAGTCTCTGCATAAGAACTATGCTTTGGACGGGGCTCTAATGACCTTGTAGTTGAAGGGCCCTAAAACACCAATCCATTTTTTGTTGTTGTTTGTTGGTGTTTAAGGTCCCGTCAACTACAAGGTCATTAGAGCCCCGTCCAAAGCATAGTTCTTATGCAGAGACTGCACAGACACCACACTAATGTGACGATTTCTGGGTATTAGCAGTACCCAGTTTTCCCAAGCGGCCACCCATGTCAGTACTAGCTGGGGTTGCGCTGCTTAACTTCAGTAATCAGACGAGATCTGGTGTGTCCAACGCAATTCGCCCTTCCCACTACACATGGAGGAGCGAAATAAAATACCTCCCCCAGACCTAACACTAGGGAAGGGTACATGATTAAAAAACCCCAAAATCAAAAATTAAAACTTCCGCAGCAAGGGCCCAGATCCCCAGTCCTGGCGGTTGTCAGGAGTGAGCGAGCGGGTCCCGGGCCGTCGTCATCATGCATCGGCAATGCCATGGGGGGGGGGGGGTGAAGATCTTAGCTCACATGGAAATAATGCATCGTGTCTTTTGTGGGGTAGACCAGCATCTCTCCCCACACAACCCGTTCAGTATCCCTGCTGGTTCCAGACGCGTGGCTGGGGTGTCCTCAGTCAGAGCTGTCTCACCAACCAAAGGGGTAGATTGCAAAACTTAGGTGTGGGGTGGATGAAAACCTGGTGGGTGATAGGCGGGAGTGGAGGGCCAGAACTCGCAAACTCGATCCTGCCACAAGCGTGATAAAGATATGGTGATGATTTCAGCGATTAAAGGGTCCTAATAAAGAAAGGGGGGGCGAAGACTACCGACCTAGAGCCCGAAACCGTTAAACACATTACTTCACGCTAGGCCTTTAGGGCTTTACCGGTTATCATGGGGCTTTACTTTTCATGTAATATACCTTCTACGTGGCGTGACCTACTCCAGGAGTCTTCGCTCCTCAACATGGTAACCATAAGTCTCGGGGGGGGGCCGACGAGCCACCTTCCTCTCTAGAGCTTCTCGATGGGGCAGCCCATCTGCTATAGATGATAAAATATGTGTTGTGTTATCATCCGTCCCTAGGCAGAACGCGCACTGTGGCGAGTCTGTTCTTCCCATCCTGTGTAGATAGGCGTAGTGCAAGGGCTTCCCAAACTTTTTGGAAGCGCGACCCACTTCAGCCGCGTTCCGTGGTTTTGAAACGTCCCGCGACCCTACAAACTTAAAAATCTATTACAAATATTCGCGTGCCGCGACCCACTTTTGGGAGACGGTGGTGTAGTGTAGTATCCTTGTCCACTCTCAAGAATTGGGTGAGTTGTACCCAATTTTGACCCATGCCTCTTCCCGACCAATTGCGGACCGAAATGGGGGATCAGTTATTTATGAAGGAAAGCGTATGAAACATATTACTACTGTCCAACGCAAAACAAACGTCATCTGATGCTGATGGCAGCTAGAAAAATGAATTCTGACAGATCTACTTTTGCACAAACATGATTTCGACATTTTTTGAATGAATATATATTATCAAATTTACTTCCTCTGCAAATCGTTTTCTTTATTTGATCCCTGACATGGAAAAAAACCACAAACCCCATTTGGTATAACCTCTGCCACGTCAACCTATCATGTAAAAATATCTTTATTCGCCGGCAGACGTATTAATCACCATTCCTAACCCCTTTTCCCGCCTATGACAGGTTCGGGTGTCCATTTTTGTCCTACTGGGTTGTTGTTGTTTGTTGGTGTTTTAGGGCCCTTCAACTACAAGGTCATTAGAGGAGTCCACTAGATGGCGCATGGTCGGATACAACTGAATTTTTGTGCTCCGGCATTTTGTTTTGTGCAGTGCCGTAACGGGAGTTGTAACCCAACCCAATAATAACAAAAAACTTAAACATTTTGCGCCCCAAACTCAGTTGCACCCGGAGCGGCCGCCTTCTTCGCCACGCCCTCGTTACGGCCCCGGTTTCGCCTTTTTCAAGGCGGCTACCTGCTAGGGTCTGGTGAAGGTAGGGCTGCGGACGGTGGTGGGGCGTTTTTCTTGCAGTTCAGGGAAGTGGTTGTGGGGTCGGCCTGTTTAGGCCTAACCTCGCGTCCTTTTCTTCTTTTCTGCCGTGTGGCAAACCTCATCGGGCTGCAGCGTGGGGCATATTATTCATCATCATCATCATACCCTTATCCCGCCTATGGCAGGGTCGGGTCTGCGGGCGCACGAAACATGCTCTGATTGGGGGCACCCCAGTCAGGCGCCTGGAACCCGCAGGAAATATTGGCCAAGTGACTGTGGGGGGATGCCGACCTACCCCACTGTTCCAACACTGCAGCATACAACCAAAATAGAAATTTTTGGCAGGTAAATTAATGTTTTGTTGGTTACAATATTGCATGGTGTCTGGCCCATCGCACAATAACTATAATGCAAAAGGACTCAGGCTCATGCCTCGTGGGGCATATTATTATTAACCATTATTTTTACTTTTATTTTGTTGTTGTTTGCTCCTCTTATTGTTTTGGTGTTGTGGGTGGGTTGGTGTTTGCTGCTGCTGCTATTGTTTTGTTGTTGTGGGATGTTGGGGGTTATTTTAGTATTGTTATTGCTTTATTTGTTTGCTGGGGGTATGCATCTCCACAGTGTAGGGTGTGAGGGGTGGAGTGTCATGTGAGTGTGGGACCTCTGTTTACATGACAATGATGGATAAATTATTGAGTGTCTCCTGTGGGGTAGGACGGCACCCCCACACAGGTAACCCTGTCACTATTGCTGCAGGTTCTAGGCGTCTGGCAGGGGAGCCCCCAGGCAGAGCTGTCCCACTAAGTAAGGGGGCTAGGCTATGGTTAAGGACGTGGAATGTGGGGACCCTTACAGGAAAAACAGGGGAATTAGTAAACACCATGAAACATACAAGGGTTAGTGTCGCCTTCCTCCAAGAAATGCGATGGAAGGGAAACTGATCATGTGCACTGGGTGAGGGATACAAATTACTATACACAGGTAGTGAGGAGGGGCACAATGGGGTGGGTATTGTATTGAGTAGGGAATTGCAGCAGGGGATCACAGCTGTCCATAGAATAAACAGCAGGATTATATTAGTTACTGTAGTTTGGCAGGGTATTGGGCTCTACCTCATCAGTGCATATGCACCCCAAGCAGGCTGTGATGAGGCCACCAAAAGGGATTTTGACGAGTTGGTTCAGTCAGTAGATAACAGAATTAGACAGGGAAATGGATCTGATCGTCTGATTATTGGAGGGGACTTTAATGGTCATGTGGGTAAGGAGGGACAAGGATATGGGGACGTCCATGGTGGATGGGGATATGGCCAACTCTCAGCAGAGGGACAAAAAGTCCTTGATACAGTGCAAGCACATGGCCTTGCATTGGCCAATACGTGGTTTCAGAAGAGAGAAAAGCACCTCA
The DNA here is from genome assembly GCA_013389805.1 of Trigoniulus corallinus. Taxonomy (NCBI): domain Eukaryota; kingdom Metazoa; phylum Arthropoda; class Diplopoda; order Spirobolida; family Trigoniulidae; genus Trigoniulus; species Trigoniulus corallinus. The sequence goes on from JAAFCE010007744.1 coordinate 3,390,772, forward strand.
TCACCTTCCAGTCACCCCTGGGGAGGTCTCAGATTGATTTCTTTATGGTCAAGATGCAGCATAGTGCACTAATATCAACACTATCGTCCTTTCACCTACCTCCTCATCTCCCCCAGGCAGCCTCCTAAGGGTTTGTCCTGTTATGGCTGCCTGGCTTACTCCCCAACCCACAAAACTAATCCAATTCATGGGGTGCAGTCCTGTGTGATGGGGGGGGGGGGGGTTCCCAATCAAGTTGAAAGGGATGTTTTACAGGGCAATGGTTAGGCCCGCTATGCTATATGGCAGTACTGCTATATGGATCAGAGTGTTGGGCAGTGAGGAAGAGCCACAGCAATAGAATGCAAGGAGCCGAGATGTGAATGCTGCAGTATATGAGTGGGGTGTCAAGAGCTGAAAGAATCAGCGGAAAAACGAGGGAGAGTAGGTTTAGATGTATGGACAGGTAATGAGAAGAGGGGAGGAGGAGCTCGTTAGGTCCTTTTCAGGAATGCAGATGGTTGGAAGCACCCGGGGCAGGGGGAGACCAAAGCAGACTTGGGAGCAGGTTGCCCGTAAGGATATGGTAGTGTGTGAGGTGGTTGGGGACCTAATGGAAGACGGAAGTGGAGGGCTTGCACCAGCAGACTCAACCCTGCCATAGGTGGCATAAGGGTATGATGATGATGATGACATTGCATCTGGTCCAACTTTTACATCCCATTCGACGGTAGGCGCATCCAGGATCTCTCTCACGTCCGAAAGAAACAAACCCACCTTGATCCAGTATCGAACCGGAAACCACTGACGCAGTAATCGAGTATCGCTACCTCAGGGCTACCGACAACAAGCAAAACGGACACCAACAATAAATACTGTACCATGGAAGTCAATCTGTATCGTCTTACAAGAGTCACGAACTACCCACCTACACTCTGTACCGGATATCTTGGGGTGTAGTGAAAAATGGGTTCTTCCCGTTCCCAGGTTTTCCCCAGCTAGGAATGCGATGAGCAAGTTGTCCCGTGTCCTTCGTGCAAGAAAGCAGACAGTGGGTCGGCTTATAAACCTGCAACAGCAGGATGATTTTGGAAGGGAAGAGAAGTGGCGATCAGTAAACGGGGACGAGGGACCTGGGGTAGTTGCTCATCCTTCTTGAGTGACGTCTGTATTTTTAACAAAGAGGAAAAAACGAGAAATATTTGCCGGAACAAGTTTTCTTTGAATAAAGTTGCAGATATCGTATAGAATTCTGACAGTAGATATAAAATGAAAATGTATAACCTTGGCATCAAAAGAGAGAAAGAGGAAACAACCAAGAAAAAGGAGGAAATGCGCCTCTTGAAACATTAATACACGTTATTAGTCTGGTGGAAGAATCAGAGTTACCGTCAAGAAACGCCTCAGATGTTACTAAGTCGAAAATATCGATATTGGATCCAGAAAGGGGTCGGAAGGAACCTGGGGACGTCCCAACCGCCAATTCAATTTAAGACTATTGTCATAATCTGTAATTATGTGGTTCGGCTTTTTTTTTATCTTTGAGCTTCTTTGATGAAGAATTAGCCAGGCTTGTAAAAGAGAGAGAGACAAGAGGAGGCACAGCTATGACACCACTTCCTCTCAGCGCACCCCTTTCATCCCAATTCAATTAAATGATATCGAGAATGGCCTTCGAATATTGCGCCATCATTTCAGGAAAGACGTGTACATCCGAAATGACAACATGGTCATCCAATTAATATCTCAATCACTAAATCTGTGTGTAATTAATAATTTTTCATTATCATCATCATCAAAGCAAAAGAAACACTTAACCCTTTCCCTCCTATGGCCAGGGTCGGGTACCCATCTAGCCCCCCCCCCCCAATAAATACTTCTTTCGTTGGTGTTTTAGGGCCCCGTCCACTGCGTAGATCTAAAGCAGAAACTGCACAGACACTACACTAATGCGACGATTTTTCGGGTATTAACGGTACCCAGTTTTCCCAGGCGGCCACCCATGCTAGTACTTACTGGGATGGCGTTGCTTAACTTCAGTGATCAGACGAGAACTGGGGTGTCCATTTTGTTGTTGTTTGTTGGTGTTTTAGGGCCCTTCAACTACAGAGGTCATTAGAGCCCCGTTCACAGCATAGTTCTGATGCAAGGACTGCACATACACTACACTAATGCGATGATTTTTGGGTATTAGCGATACCCAGTTTTCCCAAGCGGCCACCCATGTCAGTACTAGCTGGGGTTGCGCTGCATAACTTCAGCGTCCAATGCAATTCGCCGTTCCCCCTGGTGTGTCCAACGCAACACAGCCGTTCCCCTGAATGGACACACAGGGGGTTTTATTGGACGACATTTTTCCGCAGCCGGCTGCGACAAAACCTGCAATCCCTATGCTTATTTATCGTTGGTATAGTGTCCGTTGGAGCCCTTCACCGACGCCACTGAATGAGCTCCTACACCTGGGAATTTTGACGCGCAAATGCCATCGCACACCACACGGAACCTTGGGTTTACTTCTCATCCGAATGGAGGCGCACTTGGGGCCTCTCTCTCACCCAAAAGAAGCCAACCCACCTTGATGCAGTATCGGGCCTAGAAGTTCCAGTGGCGTCACTAGGGGATTGCGGGCCGCACCGGGTGACACCACTCGTGCCATGAGCGTGCGTGGTTCGTGGTGCCTGGAACCACTGACGTAGTAATAGAGCACGCTACCTCCTGCACCACCGAAGCGGGTCATTATCATTATCCCACCTAAATAACCTAACTCTTTGTATTTTTCTCTTAGTGTTCCTTCGGCCTGGCCTATTTATTCTTTGAGCAACCAGATCTAAGATTGGGACTCTTCACTTCCGGCTGCAGTCCTGGAGGAGGAGCAAGTAACATGTGGACGTTCTTATTGGGTGGCAATCTTAATCTTAGCATCACCATGACGTTCTTCAGTAATATCTTCGCCTTTGGTAAGTGGTGGTGTGTCCATTTTGCTATCACACCATGTCCACATCCCCATCACACCATCTCCAAACATTCAGTGGGAGTTGAGGGGAGAGGGGTTGCTGGACACTTGCGCGGTACATTTCAGTTTAACAAAGGGTGTTGTTGTTATCGTACCAATTTTTGGGGGAAGGCTACTATACCGGTTACCTGTCAGAGCCATTAATACTTTGTATGTAATATTAGAATATAAAGTCTTGGGACGCCTGCAATAAGTTTGCCCAGGGTATTAAAACGATTTAGTGCGGCTCTGCCTATAGGCGCAGTGTGTAAAATGGATAAAGTGGATACAGATCTCAAAGGATCAGATCGGAAGGTCCCAGAGACACTTAATGGGGCATTCTGCAGAGGGGCAGTGGTTAGGACAGTTCTCCAGTATGGGTCAGTGTGAAACAAAGAAATGCGCATGCTGTGGTATGTGTGGGGTTGCCGAGTGAAGATAGGGTTGAAATTAATATTTTAGGGGTAGGCTAGGAACAGGGACGACACTGTCCGATTGTCTGTTTTGTTCCTGTGTAACTTTAAAACAACTACTAAAATGAATCTATTTATTTGTTTTCGTTTGGACCTATAGCCACGATGCCGTTATGGATCTTCACCTTAGGAAGGGTGATCTTTCAACAAAGTAAAATCACCATCCCTTATTCCAACATCGTATTTTACGTGATCGGCTTAGTAGTTCCAGTAGGTGTCGGTGTCCTGCTTCAAATCTACTTTCCTAAAGTGGCCAAGGTGTCTCGCCGAATCCTTAAACCCTTTTCAATCGGCATGATCTTATTTATCGTCGTCTTTGGAATCTACACAAATCTGTTTATGATTCACGTGTTCACCTGGCAAATATTCTGCGCTGGATTAGCAGTTCCTCTTTTGGGATATTTATTTGGAGCAGCAGCTGCACGACTGCTCCGGTTTCCAGGGCCGGACATTACGGCCATCTCCGTCGAGACGGGTGTCCAAAATACCGGAGTGGCCATTGTGATGCTACGTCTCACTCTCCCACAACCAGCAGCTGACCTTACCACCGTCATTCCTGTAGCTCTAGCCACTATGACCCCCATTCCTCTCTTAGTGGTCATCCTCGTTCAAAAGGTACGACAGTATTACAACAAAAGTAATAGCCGAAAGTACACCTTGGCGCCGACTTCCTCGCCTACCCCAAGCGACGAAGAGGCTGGGAAACCGACTGCTGTCCAAGACGGCGCAAACGGTATCGAGGGAAAATCGCCAGAGTCGTCCAATTCAGTGACTTCTCAAAATGGACTTCTTCAACCTTAGGAGAGACGACAACAATTACACCTCTTCCCTTTCCTCTTTAACGTCCCACATTAGGATGTAGATATGCAAGTGCCCTTTCCCAAAGTCTTATCAACAGTACGTTCTCCCACTGCTTCGAGGGTGCTGCTGGAATTCCTCTAACCTTTTTCTACTGATTGACGGCTGAGAAGGTTAAAGGTCACATCTGTTGCAGTTGAGTTGCTCCTGAAGACCTCCCCAAATGGCCCTTTTGTAGAGGGGGTGAAAGGAGCATCTATGTAACGTCATTTTCGAGAAGGATAATATGTAGAATGTGTCTCGCATTTAGTAATATTTGGCATGCTGTACACCTCTTATCCCAAGACGTCCTAATTCCGTCCCATTTCTGTCCCTATCCTTGCCTTCCATGTTCGGGGCCTTGAATGACGCTGCAAGGGTGGCGGTTTATATTGTGATTTTTAAGAAAAAAGATCAAAAAATATGTTATTTTCAGTTTTATACATTTATTAGACACACCATGATTTGGAAGAAAAATGGATGTGTCTTACCAATTTGAAGATGTAAGAAAAGGAAATAAAAATCTTATTTTCTGAGAATTCTGTATAGTGTTGATATTTTATTTTTTCAGGGGAAAATAACTGCTAAGACATCATAACACCCTTAAAAGAGCGATATTTTTCACTCCCGAGAGAGAGAAAGTTGAAAACCAAAATATCCTTCTCAGGTGCTCGACCAATAATACAGTATGTGGCAGTGGCTTTAATGATCATAACTTGCGAAACCTTACAAACGACCCGGAATTCCTAGAAGAAAATGCTTCACTACTATACTGACTGCTTTGTGATTGGGAGTATGATGAATCAACTGTTTCTTTCGCAAATTTAACTATCAAAAGGTGTTGAATTATATTTAAAATCAATATTATTATAAGTGTTATGTTAAGCCATTTAAAAGGCGGGAAATATTTCGTGACTTATCAATAATGCTGCATTAATTTTTCCTGGTTAACGGAAATGAAGGACATTCATTATCTCTCGTAAATAACTGACAGAAAAGGCAATCCAAAATCATTAAAGTAGCATAAATATATACCTGTATCCAGAATGCGCCTTATAATTTAGGATAAAACACCACATTTTTTGGTTTAGAAAGGAGAAAGAGATAACGACCATAAACCGATAGAATAGGGATCTTGCAGGTACACGCGACGTGGGCGTTTCCAAGACGAAAGACGAGAAGTGAGCAACCTTCTCGTCTCGTCCCATCCATGGACGGCAAAATCTAAAATACACGTCCTTGTTTCTCGCGACGAGTTGGCCTGCCTGCTATTGGCCAAACGCTTGCGCATGCGCAAATCACTCTTAAGCTAGCTATCTGGCATCCATTTTTTTTTACACGAAGCGACAGAGAGATAAAAATACAAAGAAATGAAAAATAAAAGTGATGATCCCCAACACCTGTTAGTGCACATATAATATATGTTATATTCAATGTTTTATAGAATGCAATAATTATATGGGACATTATTTTAAGGAGATTTTAATACATTTTACTTAACGCTTCTACCATATAGCTAAAATATGTTTTGTCTGGCAGTCACTAGATGGCACACAATTATCTGAAACGGATAACTGCATGTTGCCAAACACAAGCCGAGACGAAACATAAAAGGACGAATTTGAGACCTGAAATTCGTCTCTCGTTACGTCCGTCCCTTCTACATGCAAGATCCCTAATATCAAAAAGAATTCGAATGCCTTTTCTAATTTATGACCTGATGTAACAGCTCGAATCCGGCGCTCTAGCTCACGCCGTTTCAACTCTACGAAGGTGGCATAGTTTTTAGCACGCTCGGCAACTATGTCAATAGTTCTAGGTTCGATACTGGACCAAGGTGGGTTGGCTTCTTTCGGGCGAGAAGTAAAACCGAGGACCCGTGTGGGTGTACGACGTCACTTGCACGTAAAAGAACCCTCTCTACTACACAACGGGTAGATGAGGCAAAAATTTCCAGGTGTAGGAGCTCGCCCCCCCCTGGCGTCGGCGTACCGAGGGGTGGGCTGAGGGGACAGATGTTCCCGGGCGCAGAAGACAGGGGGTGCAAAAATACGCAAAATATTAATTCACATTAAGTTTAGCGGATGCCAGAGACATTGATTTCGGTCTTTGTCCCTGGGCGCAGAATACCCTCGTTACGCCACTGGCTCGCCCCCTGGCGTAGGTGGAATTCTCCAAAAATGAACAGTAGACCGACGATAAATAAGCATAGGGGTTGCAGCTTTGGCCGGCAACCGGCTGCAAAAAAAAAAACTACGACCAATATATCGCCCTTGTGTCCATTCAGAGGGACCAGATGGGTACTCGACCCTGCCATAGGCGGGAAAGGGGTTAGGACTTGCTTTAGAGCAAAGCACCTACTAACCCCTTTTGCCGCCTATGGCAGGGTCGGATGCCCATCTTTGTCCCTCTGAATGGTCACATGGGCAATCTGTTGGACGACCTAAGGCTGCCGACCTAAGCTGCAACCTTTTGCTTATTTTATCGTCGGTCTACTGTTCGTTGGGGCATTTTACCGAGCTCCTACACCAGGGAATTTTGCCTTATCTACCCGTCAGTGGCGTCACTAGGAGGGGGGTGCGGGCCGCATCGGGTGACACCACTCGCACCATGAGAAATGGGGTGACACCAAAGCAGAAGAAGTGGCTTTTTTCGGGAGAGGGGGGGTGACACCATGGTGTATCCGCACCGGGTGACGCCAACCAAAGCGACGCCACCGCAGTACCCGTTGCATAGTATGACATCGTATACCACACGGGGTCCACGGCTTTACTTCCCATTTGACGGATGATACACGCACTTTCTCTCTCTCGCCCGAAAGAAGCCAACTCACCTGGACCCAGCATCGAACCTGGAACCATTGACGCAGTAGTCGAGCACGCTACCGCCTGCACCACCGATGCCGGTGAAACGTCATTTAGAGGAACCCACCAACGGAAATTGTAATAATAATTCATGGGAAATTTAACTTCAAATTCGAACTAAAAACTATTGAATTACTACCAGGATATTCGGGTACATAAAAATCGATTCTCAAACAAAAAAACATAGTCTAGTTGCTGTTTTGACAGTTTCGAATTGGAGGATGCGCAATATTTTGAAGTAATATTTTCAATTCAAGAAAATTAATCATGCATAATCATGATGCAGAAGAATCATTAAAACCAAATATTTAGAGTAAACTTCCTACCTTGGACTTGGACAACAGGAAAATCCAAACGACATTTTAGAAAAACATCGCGTATAGACGTTACTTCCTTATTGCAAAAGATGTTAGAAGAGATCTTTACGCCAATAAAATCAAGACCAAAATTCCAATCATGGCTAGTAATTGAACACTATAATCACATCCTGATTTCACTTGCCGCGACACTATTTCACTAGATATATTTGCTTCATTATATTTGTAAATAATCTGTTGTTTAATTAAATGATTGAAAGTTTCATTATGCAATGGTGGTGCTGATGCCACATGCTTACACTATTACGCAAGAACTTTTCAATTTCAAAGTTACTGTAAATATTACCACATGTAGTAGTGTTCTTCAGACTTTTTATTCACCTAATACTGTTGTGCTAATAGTATGAAATTTACTAATTGCACTTTAAAAAATTTACCCTAAAAAACAAACGATTAGAAATTCATTCTCCGCCACACTTTTTCGCGCGCAATTCTAAACTTCGATGACGCGTTCGAAAAAAGAAAACGTCACCGGAAGCTCGACACCAAAGCGTCATTGTAGTGGCTTCGAACGTGACGAACGACTTGCGTGAGCTGTGAACCCCATACAAATCACTTAGTCCACTAAGGTGACATGGTAATTAGGCTACTTGCTATCGTGACAATTAAGTTACCGATAATGATGATGATAATAATACCATTTGACATTTTTTGAGAGATATAAACAATTTATGTTTTTCTCCCAAGGGTGAGGACAGTAAGAACATAGGGATTACAGAATTACATGGTTGAAAAAAACCTGAAACGCATTTCAGAGTTCCCCCTCCCTATTATAAAATACTAAACAAAATTTTCGTTGAAATTGATGTTATAACCCAGGGGGTTTCAAACTGGCGGCCTGCAACGGTTTTCAAAAGCTTGTTTGAAGGGTTTACTTCCTGTAGACAAAGTATACGACAAGTGCCCACTTATGCCAACAATTGGGTTCAAACATGAAACATTATAAAACAGGTTACAGATCAAGCAAGAGTAACTCCTGAAAACCTTCTTACCATTTACGTTTTTAACTTTTTTTTTGTTTCCACGTTGTACGTTCATAATCATTATCTCCACATCTTAGAAAGTTAACTTGACTGCTTACCAAATGCCACAAAATCAATTTCCATGTTTGCATTCTGACATGTCATCAACTCTACCACAGCAGGCTGCTATCATAGAGGGCTTCTCATCACAATTCCCCTCTGTCAGGCCATTTGTTCATTTCATTATTAGAAATTTACCAACTCTCTCTCCCTCTCTCGCTCACACACAACAAACTGGTAATAATAATATGGATGCAAATACGACAAACAATTTCATACACAGTAACTAATCAACAAGGCAATTGTAACGTTTTTATAGCGTTTCTGAGGCGGATGAAAACGCCATTATTTTTGTTTCCCTTGCACTACAAAGTGTTGAAATGTTTAAATTCTTCTCGGATACATAGACAATTTATGAGAAACGATGCCTGAATACATAAGATTTAATCAAAGTGAGTGGGTGAGTGAGTGAGTGAGGCGAATGAACAAAGGATGAAGAGAAGAATGAAGGGCAGAAAGAGCGAGAGAGGGAGAAGGAGGAAGAAAGATATCTTAACTAATTATTCATTTGAATTTCAAGCAATCCACAAAAACACACAAAAAATGACTTTCAGTGCGAATGTATGAAAAATGTATGATCCCACTAACTGAGGAAAATTTCAATTTTATACAAATACGCTGAATTCCGATTGAAATTTCTACAAGGGAAGAAGAGGGCATCGTTTTTTAACCTTATAACTTTTTTTTTCTTAAAAATCCAACAGGATACGGGTCATTTCTAGAACTTAAAAAGATGTCTCCTTTAAATTTATGTCTTAAAAGAGAGAAAGAGAGGAAAAATAAAGATAATCGATAGAGGACGTGAAAAGAGAGAATGGAATTGAATAAATAGCTCAGAGCAACAGAAATTTAAAAAAAAAAATTATCACTGCATTGCAATAAGTGGACCCCTTAAAACATCCTAAAAATTTTAAAATACAATTGTGAGAAAAAAACAGGGAGTTATTATAGGACAGTGGAAACAAAAAAAAACCTCCTGGGCACATAATTACTCATTTCAACCGAAGGGAAAAAAAACAAATTAAAGCCTCTAAAAGAAGAGAAATAACAGAGGAAAAAGAGCGTGGATGGAGGAGGTTAGAGGTCAAAGTCAAAATTATTATATTTTCTCTTGTATGAAAGGATGAGTTAGTGCTTGATTAATTGAAATTCGTTTGGATGGATCTAACATCAAAATCTTTTCAATTAGGTCACGTAACTGACCCACCTTTCTCAATTGTTCTTCAGGTAAACGTTGATAGCCTACAAGATCCACTAAGAGATCCTTGGTAGGATTTAAAGTGCTCATCACGATTACCTTTTCCTGCAACAAACACATTTTTGATGCTTTGTTATTCCTCAATCATTTACAAAAAAAAAACAAAAAATCTCGTTATAAAACTTACTCTTTCAGTAACTTTATCAACCTCGTGATATAAAAAGTTACAATTTGAATCGAAATGTTGATCTCGAAAACCTCCTTTTCGTATTAATTTATTAGGCATCTTCCCTTTGAGGTCCATAAAGAATTTGAGCATTTGGTTATTTGTTTTGCCAGGAAACAAAATTTTTCCAGTGTAAAGTTCATAAAGAGTGCATCCAACACTCCACATATCAATACTGAAATCGTAGCCAATGCCCAAAACTGAAAAAAAATAACGCACCATCAAATATTTATCAATAGTAAAGGATTGCAAAACAAAAACAATAAAAAAAATTGTACTAATCCTAACTTACTGATTTCAGGTGCACGATAAAAACGACTAACTAGATAAGGAGTGATATCATTTTCAGCAACGTGTGATGCTGACCCAAAATCGCATAATTTCAAAACTAATTTACTCTCATTCACCTGAAAAAAAAATTAACGGTTTAACAATCAGTAATAAGGATGGAATCATCACCACTACTGCGACCTGTAACTGCTTACCAAAATGTTATCAGGTTTAATGTCAGCATGCAAAATATTGCAACGTTTGAGTAATTTCAAAGCCAAAAACAATTGTTGACTGTAAGATCGAACTGCTTTAATATGTAACCCAACATCTTTGCCATATTTTTTCAAAACTTCTCTTAGATTCATACTACAAAACAAAACAAAAAATTAAAATTGTATATTGAAATTCCTGTAAAACAGTGGTCTCAAACTTATATATGATCACGGGCCACCCAAATTCAGTTTAAGGAGTCTGCAGGCCACAAACATATATCTGAAAATAACTCACTAAACTCTTACATGGACCAAATTCTAGGGTCTTATGGGTTGCATGCGTCCTCTAAGCCACAGACTTATTAAAATCTCATATCGGGTCATGGGCCACAATGAGGTGGGTGCATGTGGTCCTCAAGTCGTGTGTTTGACACCACTGCTCTAAAATCCCAACAAAATACTCTCTAACGATTATGGATTTAAGTTATTTTCAGGCTCAATTCAGTGTGAGGCAATAGTGGAGCGCACCAGTCACAGAATGGGGGGGAGGGGGGTCAGTTGAAGTCTCAGGCCAAGTTTAAATCAGCGAACACAGACAACACCACCACTTTGGAGGCAGGAGAAGAGGACGGCGACTAGGAAACTTCAAAGAATCCCTAAATCCATCACTATCAAGATCAATATCATACCTTCTCAGTAATACTCACCAAAGTGGTTCAAAAACAAGGCAGAGATGCTGTTTATGAAAAAAATGACGAAACAACCTCAAACAATGAAATTTGTCATCCGGATCGGCATCATTTAATCTTTTTAGCATGTCCAGTTCTTTCAGACCAGTTTTGTGCCTAAAGGGAAAAGGTGACTCAAATTTGAATCATCGTATATCCCCCTTCTCGACACACGATGACCCACAGACAGCACTTACATTATTTCATTATTTCGAATTATTTTGACAGCTACTTCTTGGTTACCACGGGCAGCATCTCTTGCCCGTACCACATTACTGAACACGCCTTGTCCTGTGTATCCATAGACAGTATACCTACTATCCAAAACTTCTCCTATCCTAACACCTGCACCAATCAAAATCAATAAATAGTGAAAGGAGAAAAATTTTTTTTTTACAGAGAATCCCAAAATCAATAAAATAAATAAATACGGTAATATCCTTCAGCATCATCCCAATTATCCATAAGGCTCGGATTCTCCTGTGGACCTCTTGGTAATTTTTCTACCAGTCCCGGACTCTGGGGGGAAACATTCCGTATTTTGGGGATTAACAACAGATGCAGAATCTTAACAATGTAAGAGGATCTTCCCTTAATTTTTACTCACATTATATTCTTCAGCAAACATATCAGCAGTTTCTGAAAACATGTCTACTTTTCGTCGTTTGGTGTCTGACAAGAAACAAAAAAAAAAACAACAACAATTATATATTTTAAAATGTTATAATAATAATAGTTAATCATTTTAACATCACAAACAGTCTTAATTATTTGTAGAGTAGACCGGCATCACCTCACAGACAACCCGGCCAATATTTCTGCAGGTTCCAGACGCCTGGCTGGGCTGCCCCCAGTCAGAACAATCCCGAGTAGAGGGATAGAACCCGCAGACCCGACCCTGCCACAGACGGGATAAAGGTATGATGATGACGATAATAATAATAGTAGCACCATTCCTTTTACACATACCTTGTGAATTCTGCGAGCTCTCGTCTTCATTCTTAACACTTTCTTTACGAATCTCTTTTTTGCTTTCCTTAGTCTTGACCAACTGCTCACTGGGATTCTGCAAATCTTCTTGGACAGTGTTATTTGGACTTAAATCCTCAGAATCGACAGAAGTGCAAAATTCAAAATTGCTGAGTTTAGCCTTGATCGATTCTTCAAAATCGTCCACATCTGAGACTAAGGCAACGTCAGCTGCGACTGCTTCTTCCACAGCCACGGAATCCGGTGATGATGACCTGCTAGTGATTGGCTCAGAAGTTAATCCTCCACCTATATTGCTGAGGTTGCTATCATCGTTTGTTATCTGTGCTTCTGACTGCAACTTCTACACGCATTTAATTAAAAATAAAATATTCTTAATGTTTATAAACTTTGGAAAAAAAAAACAAGCAACGGTGGGGATTGTAGTAGGTAGACCCATGTGACACTCACCTTGACTAATTCCAGTCTTTGCTTTCGCCGCCTTTCGATGATGGTTTCTTCATCTTCTTCCTCTTCTGGATCAATATCTTTAATACTGCGAAAACAACTTTGCTATAAGAAAAAGATATACTCAAATTTATTTAGAAAACATATCAACTGACTAGCTAACGCAATACCTTTCTTCAGAACTCTCATCAATAACAACAGCTTGACCTTCTGAAAGGCTACCTATGTACTTATCTTCATGGTGACGATAAGATCGCCGGCCACGCTTTCTGTCGACAGAACGAGACCGGTCTCGATACGTATCACGTCTACTAGGTGACCTAAAAGCCACGCAGTTGCAAATTGTTAGACCTACAAACTGATTTAATACATAATTGGATAGTGTGTGTGCATCAGACAAACTAAAAGAGTAATAAAAATGCCAACTCCATCGAGCCTAGCCACTGACCTGCCTCTTTGAAATCTTTGATTGGTCCGACCACTACTAGTATAATAGCGGTCATCAGGCGAGCGTCCTCTGGAATGAGATGCCCATCTACCACGATCTACGGACGAGTGACGTCCAGACGAATTGTGAAAATATTTGTCCTGGTCTCGGGAACGGTGACCCTGAGAAGGCGAATAGCGCTTCAAGGCAGACGAAGACGAATTATAATGTCTAGATGAAGATGATGACGACGACATGCGTTGTGGAGACCTCGATGATCGTCTACTGATGTGGGCTGTAGAGGAGTGCTCGCGGTCAGGGCTGTGGCGCCTTTCATGAGGAGATTCACTCCTTTTACGACTTGAATGAGCTTGACCACTGACTCTAGCTTCATAATCATTACTTTCAAACATCTCTCCTCTTCTGTCTCTGGAGGACGAAGACGGCTTCTGGCTTTCACGGTAAGAAAAAGCTGGAGCTCTGTTTTCTTTGTTTTCACGAGCTTCTCTTCCGTCCCCATGAGCATTGCTGTGTTGGGATGCCGATGGAGTAAGAGATGAACTTCTCCTCTGATCCTTATCACTTCCACTATTTCTTGGTCTATGAGAAGATGAATGTGGCATGTGCGAACCGTAATTAATCGAAGGACGACTTTCATCATTTCCAGAACTGTTCTTATGCCGTGATCCCATTCCAGGCATTGGTGATGACCGTCTTTCATTGCCACGTTCCCGGGTCTCAGAATCCTGTTCGAATCGTCTTCCTGGCGGAGAGGCATTTGTTGAACTGCGAGTTCTTGCTACAGAATTCAAGTCTCTAGAAGTTTCTCTACGCCCATGAACATTCTCATTACTACGCCTGTGTTCTTGGCGGTGATCAACACCTTTTCCATGTCCTCTACTAGCCCTATTATTTCGATTTAATTTGCTTTCGTCCTTCTCTATAATTTTTACAACTTCACAGTCGTCATCTGACGTACCGTACCCTTGAAGGATAAGGCCCATACTGGAATTGGCTACAACTCTAGCATCAACAATATCAACGCTGTTGCTATCATCACTCTCATATGCCAGCCTAGCCTGCAAAAGAGCCTTTTGTCTTTCTAAGTCTTCCAAATCTAAGTTTGTGTCATCAATCTCTCCATCCACAAGCATAGTACTAATATGAGAAGATTGAAATTTTGATGAGGAAGGTGAAGATGAATTTAATCTTGCAGTAGAGGCGTGGAGACTTTCTTGCCCATTAGCTTCATTTTCATTTTTATGCCTCTTATGCTTGTGCTTATGATGCTTTTTCCTGTCATGAATTAAAGCCACATTTTGTAAGCAACAATACTTAAAAAACAAAATGAAACAAGCACGAGGCTTATTAAAAATACACCAATGCTAATGTTTTGCTCACCTATCCTCTTTTTCCTTGTGCCCAGACGACCGTTTATGCTTTCTTTTGCGATGATGTTTCTTTTTTCGCTTACGCGAATGATGGAGTGCAATCGGACTGCTATCACTTTTGTCATCATCATCATTCATGAGGCCGTCATCATCATCAGAGCTGTTGCTATCGCTGAATACACAAGATATCAATAAAAAATGTTCACGCTATAAGTAAGCATTTTTCCAAGTTAACCACTAGTTTTATATATTTGTGGGGAAATAGCTAATTCTACCCACACTACATTACAATCAACTTGAATCATCACCACGTCTTTATTCTCCACGACAAATAATCTTCATCTCATTTATATCAAAACCCTTACGTTGCAGATTTGCGTAATTTCTCGTACTTCACCAGCGTCCATTCTAATTTCAAATTTTACAGAAGAGGAATACGTCAATTCAATTCAGAACCAATTCTTAAGTCTTCCATTCAAACCAATATTTCTTAACTATGAATCAACTCCAATGTATTTTATAAAATTTTCCACTCAGCAGCACAAATAAAACTATTACCATGTAAAAATGGGTTGGCCGCCTTGTAAATGTCTACACTTTTTCACGAATTTCTATACCAAGTCTGTGAACTTTCAAACTCCAAAGACAATGGTAGATTTGCTTATAAGATATTATCAATTGATCTATTTAAATAACGCATCGAGAAACCTTAAAAATAAACCTTTACAATACATACGTATCAAATGCATCAGAAGAATGTAATAATGGTTTAATCTTGTCCACTTTCCTGGAACCTAAAAAAACAGCTCGATCGGCAGCCATGTTGTTCCTCAAATCTTTTGATTCGTTTTTTAATCGTAACTCAGTAGTTTACTCGCCAGGTGGTGCTGCTACCAATCATTACGTTTCATTTCACCCAAATAGGATTTAATTCAACATCCTTCAAATTCATATTTAGAATAAAGAGTTGCTTAGCACGACCGCTAATCACACTTATTTTCGTTAGATTTAAATATACAATCCATCAGAGAGTTGTCGTTTTTTAAACTTTCGCTTCCAGTCCGGAAGTTGTAACTCGAGAGCAGCTTCGAATGGTGTCGGCTACGAGAGCCATATTGTGGGCATTAAACGTCTCGATAATTGTATTTTCTGGCTTTTGACTGAAATTCTATCATAATTAGATCACAGTTGCTAAGAAATTTCCCCAAGTTTTGATCTTATTCGATTACTACATGTTATTTCTTTCAAGAGAAGTTAAGCCAGTTAGCAAGTTAATAATCCATGCTGTCTACAGCGTTCCTATGTATAGTACATGCTGCCCATTCGCTTATTGCAGTGGTCTTCAAACTTTGTCGACTCAACGGAACCCTTAGAACTATAAGATGTTTTGGAGGGAACCCCATTCCACCTTTAGAAAAGTACATCTTGCCGCTGCTAACGAATTTTCCTTTTCACTCCCGGATTTGTTGTTATTTTCGGGCCCTTCAACTACAAAGGTCATTAGAGCCCCGTCCACAGCATAGTTCTTATGCAGAGACTGCACAGACACTACACTAATGTGACGATTTTTGGGTATTAGCAGTACCCAGTTTTCGCAAGCGTCACCCATGTCAGTACTAGCTGGGGTTGCGCTGCTTAACTTCAGTGATCAGACGAGAACTGGTGTGCCCAACGCAATTCGCCGCTCCTTGACTCCCGGAGCCCCCAGAGATGTATTGCGGAACCCTGGGGTTGCGCGGAACAAGTTTGAAGACCGCTGGCTTATTGTAACAATCGCCGAGAAATCCACTAAACATCGGCATTGTTCACTGTTTTCGTTCAACTTTGCGACATAAACGTGTAATTCTACATGAACAATACTATCCAAACTGTGAATTTAGTTTCAAAATGATTTATTCACTTTAGATAAACTTTAGAATGGAGATACTACAATACTTTATACACTTTTAAATAGCACAATCTTCTCTCCGCGAAAAGACCGTGAAAATTATGGATACTATCCTTGACTACTTAGAGATCAGGACGTACTTTAAAGCCAGGACCATATGGTGGTTCAGTCAAACTGGTTAACCCACCTGCTGGTTCCGACGCAAAACGTCCACTCCTACCGAAAATAAAACATCAATGACGGATGGACTTTTTAAGAGCATCATCAAGTCAGCACGTAATCATAAAATCTGACGGTACCTTGGACCAGCTTTGGGATTCCTACCAGCTTTCAAATCATCCAAGATTTCTTTGCAATCTTTAACAGTTAAGTCCTCCTAGCGAAATGTTATAAACAAAGTTCAAGATGCAACTTAGCAAAGCATAAGATAAACAAAAGATAATTTTTATACATAATAATTGTCGTTGATTTGGATCATAGGTGCATTAACACAGGCTCCCAGGCATTCCACCTCTGAAAGCGTGAATAAGTTATCTTTCGTCGTTTCACCAACTTTAATACCTGAAAATAATGACCAATGACGCCTAAATGAAACATGAAGTGTGTTTCAGTCTATTTAATTTAGACGTGTAGAGACAAAACCTCTAGTTACCGAGATGATTCTTTATTGCTTCCAAGATCTCTGTTGATCCACACAACCAGCAAGGTGTCGTCGTACACACTTGAACGTGATATTTTCCAACAGGGTTTCTATAATATTAATAACACGATAATATTAATAGCAACTTCTAACCCTTTTCCCGCCTATGGCAGGGTCGGGTACCCATCTTGTCCCTCTGAATGGACATAGGGCGAAATATTGGTCATAGTTTTTTCTGCAGCCGGTTGCCGGCCAAAGCTGCACCCCTACGCTTTGTTCGTTGGGGAATGCTACCGACGTCAGGGGGCGAGCTCCTACACCTGGAAATTTTGCCTCATCTACCCGTTGCATAGTAGAGAGGGTTCTTTTACGTGCAAGTGACATCGTACACCCACACGGGACCTCGGTTTTACTTCTCATCCGAAAGAATGCACACTCCAGGCCAGGCCTCTCTCTCTGTCGTCCGAAAGAAGCCGACCCACCTCAGTCCAGTATCGAACCTAGAACTATTGACGCAGTTGCCGAGCGTGCTAACCACTACGCCACCGCGGCGAGTAAAAATACCTCATGAACATGGTATAAAATGTAGCCACTTCATAAACTCGCATTCTGGGCATTTCCAATACTTCAGCTACTTTATGCATTGCAGAAATGGGCAACCATCCTGCAATATAAACAACAGGCTCGGTGATACTTCAAACTTCATTATATACTAATCCACACGTAGTTTCACAATGACCAAAGAGAGTTACCATGTTGTCTCTGGGCCAAATCCAAAACTGGGATGACTGCAGCTGACTTATATCCAATGGGATAGTTATTAATAATAGCATTCACTCTCTGTAATTAAAAGCCTTGAGATGACTGGTGGTTAAAAATTAGGTATACCAAAAATTAATTCAAATACCGTAAACCTCAAATTCATTCCGGCACTGACCTTTAAGTTTTCTGCACTAAATTCAAACGGAGTATTTTCATTATTTGATGGTGTATCTCTATGCTAAGAAAAGTGATACGAAAAAATGTCAAATTACGTTTCTCTCCACAATGACCATGGGAAGTTCTTAGTTTACTTACGACAAACAGACTACCTTCGCTTCTTCGATGCGGTGTAAAGCTTAACGGACGAATAAATGCAATCTGTAAAAGATACAACCTGTAATAAATATAGGCAAATGACTGACAACCTGATAAACTTACTGCTGCATTTTTAAACGATCCTGAAATTCCCACTTTCGTAGCCAACATATTCAATTCCAATATTATATACTCCACAATCTGCAGAAGAAATTCGATAATCTCGTCAGTGGCATAAACGCGCCGATGTCGCCCTCTACAATTCGCACACACGTCTAGCATAGGACTTATTCACCCCTCAACATTCCCCACCTGAGTGGATTTATTTTCTGTCCACTCCGCATACTTCCACGCCTCGCCTTATAACTGGCTTCCACATTCCTTTAGAGCCCTACAGTTACTCAATTTGGCATCTTTCTTCCTCTTGTGCCATGCCCGTGCCACCTCCTACGTCTAAGTTTTCATGGCCAATGCATCCCCTTGAACCCAATCTTCATCATCTCACCCTTCTCCCGCCTGAGGCAGGGTCGGGCCTGCGGGTTCTAATCCTCCACTCCCGCCTATCCCCCACCAAGTCGCCGTCCACCCCGCACACTTGCATGTCCCTTCGAACCACCTGCTCCCACGTCCGTTTTGGTCTTCCTCTACCTCTGGTCCCCCCAGTTACCTGCAGTCCCATAATGGACCTAATAAGCTCCTCCTCATTACATGCCCATACCACCTCAACCTATTCTCTCTCATCTTTTCCGCGATGTCTTCCACCCCTTAGCTACCTCTAACGTAATCGTTTCGGACTTGAACCCAATTTAATAATCGTAATTATCACCAGTGCCGGATTCACCACTAGGCTAAGTAGACTGAAGCCTAGAGCAGTGGTGGCGAACCTTTTTTGAAGACGGTTCACAATAACGTGAAAAAAAAAATCCCAAAATGATGTCCGCGGGTCAGGTGCAAGCACTATTTAATTTTATGAATAAAAACATTATTATTAATAATGAATAAATTAGTTTATTAAAGTAGCAAATAGAGAACATCATCATAATACCCTTATTCCCCATGTGGCAGGGTCAGGTCTGCAGGTTCTATTCCCACCATCTACCCCACACACTATGAGACGACAAACTAGATATGATTCTCCTTCGGGTCACTTAAAATTACACAGTGGGTCACAGGTTCGCCCCCTCTGGCCTAGAGCATCAACATTTAGCGAGCTTCAAAACTTAACGTCTGAATCACATCTAGTTTATCGTCTCATAAACAACAGACGTGAGAGCAGGTTGTCCATATGCAGACCCGACCCTGCCACAGGCGGGCTAAGGGTATCATGATGATTGTCTCTATTTGCTACTTTAATAAACTTCATTCATTATTATTAATAATTTATTTTATTCATATAATTAAATAGCGCTTGCACCTGACCCGCGGACAACTTTTTGTTTCGTGTTATTGTAACCCGTCTTGAAAAAAGGTTCACCACCACTGGCCTAGGGCCTCTCAATATCTAAATCCGGCACAGATTATCACACACACAAAAAAGGCGATAAATTAAAGAACTTATTCCTTTATTAAAGAACAAATTTGGTAGTATCTCACTGCTGCAAAAATATCACATACTTTATTAAAGATGTCCCAAAATAGTAGAAAGTTATAATGCACTCAACCGAGGAAACAATTATCTAGCTGGCACATTGCTGCCTATTATGAAAATTGGGAGAAGAGGGAGCACAGCATCCATAATATACAGTACATCTTCGACCAAAACAAAATCTCTAAACTCAAAACAAAAAAAAATTACTCAAAACACTTCAAATGTCTATCTTCAATCCCGCAACGATTAAAACATCCTTTAAAATACACGACAATTAAAAAAACTCGATCATACTTCCATCGCACCTGTACTTCATTTTGAGAGACGGGATAAACACCCCCTAGCAGAAACAACTCATAAAAAATATAAATCTACATACAAGACCAGATGATATGCAAGACGACGGACGATGAGTGCAGCAGCCACAATTCTTCTATAAAAACGAAAATTACTAATGACAACGCGATTACATTTCAATGGAAGGAATTCAGTAGTATAATAAACGAATTCACGTAAATATTGCACGACAATTTCTGGTAATAAAAAACAAAAACGAGGACGGTTAGGAAACGAGGTCAGTGCAGTCTTAACGCCTGGGGCCGTTGGTCACTTACCCGGGAATTTTGTTGTTGTTTGTTGGAGTTTAAGGTCCCGTCAACTACGAGGTCATTAGAGACCCGTCCACTGTATAGTTCTAATGCATAGACTGCACACACACTACACTAATGCGACGATTATTGGGTATTAGCAGTACCCAGCTTTCCCGAGCGACCACCCATGTCAGTACTAACTGGGCTTGCGTTGCTTAACTTCAGTGATCAA
>JAAFCE010007744.1:3411382-3481521 GCA_013389805.1 Trigoniulus corallinus
CGTTGTTGTTTGTTGGAGTTTAAGGTCCCGTCAACTACGAGGTCATTAGAGACCCGTCCACTGTATAGTTCTAATGCATAGACTGCACACACACTACACTAATGCGACGATTATTGGGTATTAGCAGTACCCAGCTTTCCCGAGCGACCACCCATGTCAGTACTAACTGGGCTTGCGTTGCTTAACTTCAGTGATCAAACGAGAACTGGTGTGTCCAACGCAACTCGCCGCTCCCCTTACCCGGGAAGCCCCATGCTAATCTGTAATGTCAAGTGACCATTTACATATTATTCCTGTGAATGGTCGTCGTAGGGTAGGGTTGCGATCGGAATATGTCTCGGTTTTGAGGTCTGTGTCCCCGTCAGACAGTAATTTGTCCCGTTTTAGGGCCCTTCAACTACAAGGTCATTGGAACCCCGTCCACAGTGTAGTTCTTATGCAGAGACTGCACAGACACTACACTAATGCGACAATCTTTGGATACTAGCGGTACCCAGTTTTCCCAAGCGGCCACCATGTCAGTACTAACTGGGGTTGCGTTGCTTAACTTCAGTGATCAGACGAGAACTGGTGTGTCCAACGCAATTTGCCGCTCCCTGTCATTTGTCCTGGTCGATTTAAAATTTTCGCATATTAAACAATTATTTTCCGATAATATCATTCCATTCCGTAGTGGGGTAGGCCGGCATCCGCCCCACAGACAACCCTGCCAAATATTCCTGTGGGTTCCAGACGCCTGGCTGGGGTGCCCCCAGTCACAGCATATTCAATAGACACGCAGACCCGACCCTGCCACGGTCGGGATAAGGGTATGATGATGATCGCTGCATTCAGCACTGCTCATATACATGCCTAGATTTGGTACAGACGCGTCCACAAAAAACACATCACATTTTGCCAGTGAAACTGACTGTTCGGAAATGATCCACCATTGATCCCAACTTTTTTTTGGGTCCTCTAAAATATTTTATACTTTAATTAATCAGTGAAAGGATTATGCAAATTTTTTAGACTAAAGTTACGAATGCTTATAATATGAACTCTTATTATTTTGTTGACAAAATATTTTTAAGGTGGGGGAATGTCCCGGTCGGTGGTCCGACAATTATAGCAACCCTATCGTAGGGGCCCCAGGACATTGCTTTGTCCAGAGGCCTATAATGCTGTTAAGACTGCACTGAGATGGTTCCTTCCTTTTGCAAAATTACACTTTAGTCCTTAAAATAAGGAACTTAAAGTCGGTAATTTCTGGCAACTATTTAACCAACAGATCAATAAAGTTGGACGGAAGTAGATATTATCAAGGCAAGGAATCATCTGAATCTTATCTTGAATTTCAAGGCAATTATTTATGCAAAACAAGGCAAAAAAACGCCAAATATTTTAAAATGGAATGTAATCCAATGTTTCATAAAATATATAATGCTTCACCACGGTTTGGGGGAAAAAAATCCATGGCTTTAAAAGTATTATATCACTTAAAAGGTGTTCATCTTTAAAAAAAAAAAAAAATAAAAGGGAAGGAGAAAAATATCAACCACAATCAAACCTTCAACTAAAATCTCGTGGAAGTTCCATTCAAGGCGGCAACAACATTTTGAAAATAAAAAAATAGCTGCAATATGAATATACAGCAAGGAAGATTAATCAACCGCACAATATTCCTTAAAAGTTGTGTGTATATGTGGAGGGGTGGGTGTATTTGAATATCCTACAACGTTATAATACCATCGTCGCCTTTGCTAGGATCATCTTCCAAGTGTAAAATGTCATCTCGATATCTGGCACCATCAGAGTCTTCCGCTTCATCTAAATAATTTCCAGCTGTCAAGTCTCTGATTTCATCCTGATCGTATCTGTCATCATCTGAAGGGATCGATTGAGACCCTTCTTCAGACACCTGAGAATTTTTACTAAACGAATTGCGTAACACTGGCTGACTGGAACCCGATGCATTCCTCTGGTTGGCCGGTTTCACCGTAATTATCAAATTCGAGCTGTTGGCCACCATCATATCGGTTACCTGATCCAGGGTCCTGGAAGCCACTTCAATGCCGTTCACCTCCAACACCTCATCGTTCACCGCCAGCAGACCCGTGCTCTCTGCTAATCCACCTGGCACTAGTCGAGATATGAAAATTCCGGGCACTTTTTCCAGTCCATGAGGAGTCACTCTCACGCTGGATCCATCACGAATGTAAAATCCTAACGGCTTATCCGAACCGTGTTTCAACAGCCTAACTCGACGATGAGTCTCTGGTACAATATCAACATCAATGATGGCAGATACTTGACGAAAATCTTCTGGTAAACCAATATTAAGGTGAGGCCGAGTTTTCGGAGAACCACCTGCCAGAACTTGACTGATGAAATTCTTCTTCTTTTGCGCAGTACCGTACCCATTAATTTCTTCAAAACTTTCACCTGTCACACACACAGACAGAAAAAAAAAGTTAGTATACTGATGGAAGTGATGCCACACCCAACTGCAACCATCATAATACCTTTATCTCGCCTGTGGTAGGGTCGGTCCTCCACTCCCGCCTATCTCCCTCCAGGCCCCCCAACCATCATACCCCTTCTCAAATACAGTAATAGAGTGTTCTCGTTTTACAAAACTGTATCCCAAATTTAAAAACAGTAAAGAACAACTTCAGCCCAATACATGACTTAAATTATTCAAATTTATACCGCCCTTATTTTGAAAGATGGCTAATCCCACGCGACGAGACGATTACAACAGCGACGCCTAATTTTAAAGTGGCAAGCCCCAAATCACGAATCTTAATTAAGTACGTTTATAGCATAATAATAAAATATTGGAGTTAACTGCCCCTAAGTACAATGTACTACTAAGGCTTGCATAATATGGTTAAAAGCTGTAATGGGCCAGGATGTCAGTAGGATGAAATTTAGAGAAAGATGTCAAATAATTTAATAAACATAAAAACTTTTAATAGATTGCTGGATTACTCACCTTTCCTCTGAATTAAAATTCTTAACAGAGGTTTAGCAGCCATAACAGCACGGGTATAGTTGTCCTCGTTGTTAATTGGTAACAGATCTCCATGAATTGGATCCGTGTAGCAGATATTATGCGGGATATCATTAATGTGATGAAACGTTTCCAACATTTTCGCAAATTCTTCAAATTTCGGTAGTTTGTTGCGATTCACCGAGAAACGTCTAAATTCGGCATCAAACTGTCAACACAATACAATTAAATGTCAAGGGCTATTATTTAACTACCACATAACACCACCAAACACATTAATAGTCGAAAAATGATAGCATCAGTTAGCTAAAAAGCTCTTTCAAAGGCATTTAACTTACACAATGAAGAGACAGAGAGAGATAACTCATTAAAGAATACAGCAGCGGATATTCTCAATTAGATGTTTATAATTGACTTGAAGGAAGTCAACACAAACATTTGAGTTACCTGATGACATCATGCGAAAAGCATTCTCCTTTCTTTCTTTCTTCTTCATTCACTGTCACCTTATAACGTCAAAGGCTAATGTCATAAATACCTAACAGTTATAGACTCTATTTACACATGTCAAAGTCTAGTATTTTATCAAAACAAGAACAAAAAATGAAAGGATTTTTATCATCAGCTCGCAATTTGGCACATGGTTTATACCACGCCCTCCAAATTTCGCCTCCTGTCAAAATTTGGCTGAGGATGTCAAACTTTCAAAACTCAGAAATGCAACACTATTCTATTTTTTTAATATTAATTGGGAAAGTGAATGTTAACAGCATGATTTTAAAAATCCAATGCCAAATAGACTCTACCAAAACTTTAATTCTGAACTTTATTTCAACTTTAATTCTATTGATGGTCCCATGCATAAATATAGGTTCAAAATTTACAAGTTGGAGTAGTAGTATATTTTACAGATAGCACCGAGAAACATACGACCTATTATTATAGTATAGTGTATTCAGCCAAAACACCGAAAATTTATTCAGACTATTGTAGTTTATTTATAATAAAAGGAAATATCGGACAATGGAATTAATGAGCATATCTAAATTGAATTGTAAAATAGTTAGCGCTACAAAGCGCAAAAGTACGCTACCCAATATCCTAACGTGTTTTCCAATGAGTAAGCTCTCGAGCAATCCGTTCAATGAAATTTATGGCATACCACACAGTTCTCTTACGTTACCATTCACTATCACCACTAATGGAATAAGAATTTCAACTCACCTTACTTTTAACTTCCACAAAATTACTGTCTATTCGAGGTGCGTACTTGCTACTTCTCGACATCTCGAAAGCATTTACATTCAACCCAAAATGCTTTAAACGATAGAAATTAAGCAATCGTTTCCAACATTCGCTGTTCACATTCACACCTCCTCCACATCATGGCTTCTGTAAGCTTCTTATTCTATTTTCCGAAATACAAAACGATGACGTCATCGCCAATGCTGCATAACAACGCAACTCGTTAAACGTGCGAGTTGACAGATTTCTTCCTCATCCATTACTAGAATATAAACTTCATTTCTTATAAACTGTTATTATAAATTCCAAAAAAAAAAAGGTTTTATTGGAGAGTGAGGTAAAGTAAGTTATCTACTGATCAAATTCCAACGTGACATATAAAACGATTATATAAACAAGAACTGCATGTTGCACTGTGGATGCATGCGGGGTCGAATGCCGCTCATGTCAGTCGCCGCAAGAGACTTGAATTCGACAGTAAATTGAATTAATTCAGTATCAATAGACTATCATTTTTATATCCAGAACTCTCCGTTCTCAATTTTGGCTGATTGAGCCCCAGCAAATGGGGTTGGTAGAGGAAACTTCTCAATCAAAGAAGTTTGCCGTCTTTATCCAAAAGTATCATGGTTACTTGACAGCAGTCTGCTTCATCGTTGGAAGTATATGGTTTGCAATTTTAGCCGATCACAACCACAATGCAGGTTAGATTTCAGATAAAAGAAAATATATCTTTATCACTCTTCCATAAATGTAACACAAAATTTCTTTTACCAGGGACCTATTTCTCCGAAAATGCCCTTTTACCAGGGTTAGTGGATGGAAAATTTAATATGGACCATGAAGTTCAATTTTACTTAGAAAACTTACAAGAAGAAATTGAACGTTATCAAGGGTAGGATGAATTCTCTGATAAATTTTTATAAAAGTCCAGCTATTTGATTGGTTATAATACTGTTTGAACGTTATATAGTGACATGCCAACTGCGTGGTTGCGTTCGCAGTTCACGCAATTAGGACTTGAAGCATATTTGCATAATTTTACCTTACATTACCCATTCGGATCTGGTGTCACCATTGAAGGTTACAACGTTTATGCAATTCTCCGAGCTCCTAGGACAGCTAGTACTGAGGCACTGGTGTTATGTGCTCCTTTTAGATCTGCACTCAGTGTCTACCCAACTACAGCTCCAGGCATTGCACTCATGTTAGCCTTAGCCAAATTTTTCAAACGTAAGTCGGGCGTAATCACCACAGTTGTTTCCTCTATAAACGATAAACTTACTTAAATTCATGAATTTATTTCAAAGAACATACTTACTGGGCTAAAGACATCGTCTTCTTGATCAGCGAGCATGAGCATTTGGGAACTAAGGCTTGGCTTGAAGCGTATCACAGTTCCGGGACCTTTGATGGAGGTATGAAAGGCTTACAACTTAAGCTGAAGTAATCAGGTGGAAAAAAAGTCGTGGTATTTTGTAATAATTTCAGTATTGGATGCTGGTCTTCTTATACATCGCAGTGGTGCTATTCAAGCAGCCATCAATATCGAAATTCACAGTAAACAGACATCATGGGTGGACCTAAAGATTGAAGGTCTGACTGGACAACTGCCCAATCTGGATCTTTTCAATTTAGCTGTCAGATTATGTTATCGTGAAAACGTCCCAGTCACTTTCAAGAATCGAGTGAGTGTTACAGATTTAATAGGTTTGTGTGGGTCATTAATACTTACTTTAAGCTGGAATATATTTCAGCCCAATTATTATAATCCTCAAACACCCGAAGGTTGGCTACATAATTTGGCTACAATGATGGCAATGGTCAGAAGTCAAGCAACTGGTATTCCTACTGGAAATCATGCAATATTTTTACAATACAATATTGAAGCACTTACTTTAGAAGGACACACATCTAACAAACGTGGTTCAAATTTAATTTCGATGGGCAGGTAAGGATATCTTTCTGTTGTGAAAATTTAAAAAAAAAATCGCTGAAATTTGGTCACTGAACTTTAGGGTCCTGGAAGGAATATTTCGCAGTCTCAACAATCTTCTTGAATCATTTCATCAGTCTTTTTTCTTTTACTTGTTGCCATCAACTGACCGTTATGTATCCATTGGTCTCTACATGCCACCATTTGGTTTCATTTTAGCAGCGATTGCTATAATGGTACTGTTTATATTAGTTGAATCCAGAGCAAGACTCTTCTACATATTTCATCTAATAATAATAATACTTTCAGACGTTAAAGCTTCGAATTGAAAGTCAAAATCCTGATTCATTTACTTTGAAGACGGGAGACACAAGTGTTGACAACTCCCCATCCGATGATGGAGAAAATTTTAAATTGATTTCTGTCATTCCCTACGTGGTGTTTTCTCATGCGATTGGCGTTGCCTTATTTTTGTCTCCTGTGCCTTTGGATTACATCGGTCAAAAAGCAACACTCAATACTCAAGATGCAATATTTTATGGTATTCTCGTCATCGTTGCATTGGCTCTTCTACTTCTTCCCAACTTTATTCACAGGTTAGACAAATAAAGTTGTCTATATTTCTGCAACTATTGAAACAGTACTTTGATTTCCAGTATTTTTCCATGCAGATTTATCCCTCGGCGACAAATTTTAAGTTGGAAAGTATTGAAATACGTGACATTGCTGGAAATCGGTCTCTTATTAGGAACCGTCTCTTTGGCGAATTTTTCATTGGCTATTTTAGTTTCATTCTTCAGTGTTCCGGTGGTTCTAAACATCTCGCCGTCATCCTCAAGGTACAAGAATTTATAGTTTGGAAATATGTAGTCTGCCAAAATATGAAATTATGATTGTCTTTAACAGATGCTGTCGATGGATTAAAGGCATTTTCCTATTTCTGATCTCTCCACTTGGCTTGGCATTTTTAGCCGTTGTATACGACACTTACAAAGTCCATCCTGAAATGCGGTTTGATAGAGTCCTGCAACATGCAGTACTAGCTTCCAAACGGGCTCTTCTATATTCCATCACTGACAGTTATATTTATAACAATTGGATGTTTCGAGTAGCGTGTATTTTTCACTTTCCTACTTGGCTCCAGTTATGGTGCACGTTACACATGCCACTAACAAATATCAAAACTAAAACGTCTTGAATTATTGTCAATAAACTTCTAGTGTTTCAAGTTATTAATGATTTCATTGTAGAATTTATCAACGTCTTGTATCTTATTAGCGTCTGGAAGAAAATTTATGCAAATAATTGTCGAGTAAGCGATCTGTCCACCACAAGATGGATAAAAATTCACAGGATCGAACCTTATCATGGGCAGGATGGCCACTGCTGCGCAAGTTCAACCCGAGTTTGTTACTTCTATTGATATCCTGTAAACAATTGATATACTTCTACATCGTTTTTAAAATTTTTACAATTCTCTTTTAAAATGTCACTTTTTTACTACATACATCACACACACACGTACTTTTCAGAGAGCGAGAGAGAGAAAGAGGAAACTATGCAGAGGAGCAGGTAAGAATAACTCGTTACAGGAAAGGGGAAGGGGCGAGAAAAATGGCACTTGAACGAGTTTTTGAAAAACACAGCTTTTCATAGAAAAAAAAATGATGCAGTATCGATTTCTAAATTAATACAAAAAAGGAAACATCACATACAATTCTCTCTATATATATATACACACATCAACTTCTACTAAACTGTCAAACAGTAGTACATAAAAAAAACGAATCAGGAGGTTAACAACAGACAACTTACTGTAAGCCATGTTTTTGAAATGTAGAATAATTTTAGCTCTTTGATCGTTTGACAAAATTAAACCATATTTTTCAAATATACATTTATATACACATAAATAACGTATATATTCTCTTTCATAGTCCAAGATCATACCCCCTTAACACATTTCAACAAAGTAGTTACGTAGTTAGCTTTTTTTTTTGAAGACGTTTTAAAAATATTTTTGTTTCTGTTACAAACACACGGGTGTACAACTTATAAGCTCGGATAACTGTGAGAAATGAGTGGATCATCATCAGTAACTCAAACTAACCCCTCGAAAAAGTTTTACACACACACAAGCTTAAGATAACAACCTAAGGTGTTAACCAGACAAGATCCATCGACTGCTGAAAAAAATCCTTCAAGTATTAAATAACAAGAATAGGAACACAGCTACACACACACACAGAGAGAGAAAACTAATAGAGAGAGGGGTAGTAGAGAAATGAAGATGAAAACACAAATTGAAAAACTTAAAATGCGGTTTTTTTTTGTGTAGCAAAAGAAAAGAAACGTGACGCCTGTGACCCCTCAAAATGTCACATGCTGAAATTACTACAAGAGTCAACATGTCAAGTACAAATCAAGAGCTCACCCATCATTTCTTTTGGCTACATTTTAGAAAAGACGTTGCACTCTTCCAGAACTGTCTTGAAACGCAGGTGTAAAACGTTTCCCCAAACTATCTTATTAGTGTCAGACGAACAGGGACAGGACATATTTTTTGGCTTTATCGTGCAAAGTGGACAGCAAGAAGATTTCTTCCAATTAACCACTCGCACATAAATTTGGTTCTACATAAAATTAGTAACTAGATCAAACCTAAATGTGTGTGATGAGTTATTTCATACCTTTTGTTAAATTCCGAAAACAACACATTTTTTTTTTCAAATCACCATTAATATCCGGAATACCAAGTCAGAATCTAAAACGGAAAAAAAAAATATCCTAAAATATTATTTAAATATTTAAAATGAAAGACACCTAACCATCAACACCCCATTTTAAACGAGCTTCTTCCTTTTCAACAATACAAAGGTGACTGATTTAACTTCTTGCCATAAGAGATCTGAGATGGAAAAGGAATAAACTCTGTTGAAAATATAATTATAGAATTAAAAATTAATATCCCAACCTTTCATTCAACGGAATATCAAAAGACAAAAAGGATCATGACAGAAAATAGAGAAAGAAAAGAGAGCGAGAGGCACTTGAGAGCTGCTGTTTTCTTTTTATTGTTTATCCCATAACTGAAATGTTATTAATATGAGAATATACCAAATATTTGATGCTCATACCAACACGGATATGAATAATATAAAGTGCAACAGTGAATAAGTACTTCTCTATTCAACGACCGGCAGAAGAGGGGGGATTGGAGAGAGAGAGAGAGAAGGGGATGGGAGATGCCACTCTACAAATGTTAACCCAAAAGACGAAGTTAGGAGTTACCAGGTTACGTACCACAATCTGATAAAAGTTCAAAACTGGATCATGCACCACAGTTCTTGAGTAAAAGTAGTAGTAGTAGTAGTAGCAGTTAATAGAAGTACTAAAAGTAGTAGTAATAGATGATGATGATGATGAAGACGCGACGTAACGAAAAAACCTACATCCTTACTTCAGTTTTCACTTCAATAACAAAGCCCAATATAAATGCTGTTGACTTTCTGCGTGGAAGAGACACACAAGTACAAGATGACAACAGACAAGAAAATATAGGGTTGACAAACTATCAGTTAACACAGAAAAAAAAAACAAGCTTTTGGTACTGCGAGTGAAAGACCAACACTATCTGACTTAGAACCCCATTATTAATTAATGAAACAATATATTTAGCTTAAAAAAAATCAAGAGTCAAGTTGAAAAAAAAAACAATAACATTTTTTTGTCACTCATACCAACACAAAATTAAAGATGCGAGGCACAAACACGTTTTGTTCCAATCTTTTTTGTTTTCCTTTAAATTAAGACTCAAATCCTGTAGTGTTATAAATAATGTGTTATTTTTGTGGCACACATCACGACTTTATTAATGATGTTGTTGCAAAATTTCCCCCAGATTTCATTAATTATGCCCTAATATACTTACACTGTAGACTGGACGACCTCTTTTAGTGGCAGTGCTTCATGCTTATCATCATTCTCCTCCTCCTCCTTCTGCTTCGAGATGACCATTGTCCCCTCCTACGTCGTCACTCTTCAAGTACAACATCCCATTATTCGTTAGCAGCACACACACGCACAAGCAGCTATAGCATAACACATGCACAGCCAACCTCCAGGTGTGTGAACGAAAGGGTGTGTAAGTGTGTACGTACACACAAGTCATGTAAGTGCAACAGTAAAATCACTTCCGTTACACATCCCAGATCAGACAGAGAGACAGTGAGAGAGAGCCAGGCCACTAACGCTTATAATGATATGCGGCAATTTCTCCACGAAAATTTAACCAAAGACGACTCTGTTATCAAAGTTCACTCGCATCCATCCAGGGATTTATCTCCACGGATATAAGAGAGTTCAAAATGACCTTTAAAAAAATTAAAAACAATTTTATATATATATATTCACAACCTCTGATAAGCACAGCAGTCTGACTTTTAACTACAAATTCCACACTTTTCTCACCTCCTTTGCTGAGTTCCTCCATCGTCGTTTCCGGACATTCCAAACCATGATGACCAGCTACACCACAATTGTAACACGTCGATTTCTGCGACCGCAAAGTAGGATTGAAAGAAACGTGAGTCGCAACAATAGCCACATGTGGTGCCGTCATAACAGAGGTATTATTTCCACAAGCAGTCATGTTTCCTATAGGTGACGGTGGCATTTGCGTACCGTGAAATCCAACATTGGGTGTGGGCCCTGCAACGAATCCGGGAGGTACATTATGCACCCTCTGTTGCGAAGATGGCCCACCCGGTTGCTGTTGTTGATGAGGAACATGAAAAGGATTATTTAAACTTGGGTAGGCTGCCAGTTCGGGAGTCATGCCGTCGGGGGAATGAAGAAACGGAAAACTGGGTGGCGCAATTGCATTTGCTGTTGGAACAAAGCTGCTTGTGGACTGCGTCGACATAAAAGCAGCAGCATTGGGCGGAAAAGCTTGAAACACTCCTATGGGTAAGTGAATAAACGGAGTAGGTGTGATTGCGGGATGGGACTGAGTCAGTGGAGGAGGTGGTGGTGTGGCCGAACCTCGTGAACAAGGACAAGAAGTACACATTCCAGTTGTCGACGATGGAACAGTCCTGGAAGCCATCCGTTGTACATGAACACTAAGTCCCTGCTGCTGCTGTTGTTGTTGTTGTGTGAGAGTCTGAGGAGCGACAGTATAGTAAGGCAACTGTCTCCCTGATACAGTTTGGTTGATGAGCATTGGAGAAGTAGTGGATGAGGAGGACGTTGACAGTTCATCTGTAACGTGTAAAGTCATCCCACTAAGAGGAGTTGTAGTTGGAATGTTGCAGTGTGAATGAGAACGAGGTCTTGAATCTCCAGCCTGCAAAGTGGATGTGCCCGATTCAGGCTCACAGCCATTATTTTCATCACATCGCATAGAGTAGGACGGTTTGGAAGCATGGGGCGAATCTACAAACATCTTCCTACACTCTCCTTGTCGACTCAATGATTTCCCTTTATGTTGTGCGGTGGAACAACCGTTCCCATTGTTACTCCTGCTTCGAAGGACTCTCAGATCCCTAGTATCACTTCCTATAGCTAAAGTACAACACAACAATAATATAGTAAGAGGAATACTTTTAACGGCAACCCACTACATGGGGGAAGGGACGGACGGACGGGACTGGACTGATGAATTTATTTATTCAAAACATATAACTTACCTTTTGAATTCAATTCATCTCCAGGATTTTTTGGCCCTTTAGAATTTTCAGAAACCACAGCAGCATTATTTGATGATCTATCTACGGAAAACGACGATTCTAAAGTCTTTGGGCAACCGTCATTTATGTAGTAAGGTTCAGGTGAAGTAGCACAAGACAATGAACACGACGTAACAGGAGACGTGCAAGACACAGGATAGCCTTCTGTAAATTTGGAGTTTGCACTCATCTTCGGAGTCATATAATGAACTAAATCATTAACTGAACCACAATCAGGCATGTAAACCTATGAATCACACGCACCACCAAAAAAAAAAAACAATAAAATTGCAGATTCATCAAATTAATTTTGACATTGCATTTAAGGAAACTCACCTGAGTTTGGACGGTACAACAGCTATTGTGAGACGAAACTAATGGTGAAACTGCTGCTGGGGACATGGAAATAGAGCGAACTTTGTTGGCGAGATGTTCAACCGTAGTATATCCATTTCGATTTTTACGCAAAATATCATGTTGATTTTCTTTTCGCAATCCATAGTCAATCCGCGATTCCTCTTCTATTGAATTTGAACAATACGACAAACTTCTCAAACCACCACAAGAAGGCTGTTTAATATTTGAAGAAGGCGATAACGGTTCTGGCGAAGAGTTTACTCTCGTTTTTGATGGCACACTGCTTGTCGTCGTAACTTTTGTGATGCCATCGTTACTCCCACGATGACAGGTATACACATTTGCTAATTAAATAAAATTAAATAAACTTCTAATCTCAAAACAAAAAAAAAACTTTTAGTAAATGAAACAAAAAATCTTTACGCACTAGATGCTGTTGTTGCTGGTTGAGAAGGAGGAGGTGAAGAGGATGAAAGAGATGATGATGAGGACGAGATATTTGATGCGTGCTGCTGAATATGCGACAACGAATTCTGGTGATGTAAGACAGGTGACCCTGGTGATAAGCATACATTTGAACTCGTATCACAAGAATTAACCACCACTTTGGACTCATTACTATGTGTCACTGGTAGTTCATAACACATTGGTTGCTGACAACTAAAGAAACTGATGACTGCGTCGGAGTCGCGAATATGTTGGGGAACTTTGATAATCAACTGGCGTAAATAATCCGACATTTTGCCCACAAAATCGTCAGAAATATCCTCTCCTCTCTGTGCTTGCTTGGGTCCTACAAATACATGTTACACAAATCGCTTGTTACACAACGGTTCTAGTACCACCACTTGAGTGCAAGCACTTGTCCAATTGAAGTAACGCGATAGACTAAATACTTACCGATGAAATAAATCATTTGCCGGTCCCTGTCCTCCCCATTCACGAGCTGAAATACAATTACCAATTTGAATAACAGCATTCATGGAGAGCCTTTAAGCGAACCATTTGACGTCAGTTTCTCACCTTCTGATGAAAATTGAATAAGTCTTGATGAGTCTTCATTACTTCCGTGACATCACCATTTGACCAAGTCACCTACAAATTCCAACGTTAGAGCATACTCGCGTTCAAAGTGCTAATTACCATATTATAGCAGTTAAAAATAAGTGTCCAATTACCTGTATTCTATATTCTACTCTTTTATCACCTTTCTTCTTTTTCTTATGGGCACCTTTCAATTCGAGATTTTTTATTTGAGCTGAAATTTCATTAAGACATGAATAAACACCCAAAGAAAATTTATAAAATAATAATAAAAAAAAAGAGCTGAAACTCCAACCTTTGGGTAATGTTAAAGACATAACAGATGACTTTGCTGAACACGCATTCACTCGGGAAGGTTGACTTGGAGAAGACTGCGTTACTGACGAAGTGGACACAGGTGTTATACTGTCATTTATAGTTGAAGGAGGAGTAGCAACTGGACAAGGACTATACTCAGCAGCGACTGACGTTTCACAGACAGGATCATTTATAGGCACACCAGCAAGACTACTGTCTTCAACTATGTCCAGTATGAATTCGCCATTCGAGGCTTCGTATGAAGACGTTTGGTTATTCAGTTTAGTCTCCTCCCTTAAAATCTGAAATTATTTTGAATTATCAACCAACTACAGTTGTCAATCAGCAACTGTATATACAACAATAGTGCCGATGAAGATAATAATATGATGATGATGAAATCAAGAATGCAATAAGTAAATGCCGACAGATAAGAAGCCTCAATTACGCATCATCATTTCTACATCCTAAAATTATAAGAAAAGCTACATTCATATGACTTTTTTTTTTTACTAGCAGAGGGCTTTAATATATAAATACCGATCACTTTCTGATTTTTGCAGATATAAATAATTTGTTAAAATTTCTTGGTATAAACATAGGCAATCAGTACAAATAAAAAAATGTACGGAAATTATCACCATATCTCTATCAAAGCCGAGATTGCACTTTTTCAAACATTTAGGAGGGTAATTAATTTCTTATAATGCTTGTTTAAGAATAAACAGTAGTTAACCATATCTTGACATAACATTCATGAAATGTTTACTTATTTTATGACTTTAATAGTACGGGGGAGAGAGAAAAAAATGTTAACTAAGAAATGAGGTCACTTCACCCTCGCCTTCGTCAGGTAAAGCCAAACCACAAACAGGCATTATTTATTTCACAGTATTACCAATCAACAGTATCATATACGCTCGGTGAAAAGTGTTTTACTTTAAATGGCTATGATTTTTGTGAAGAAAAATTCAGAAAAAAATACTTCCGCGTACTGCAAAGATGCAAACCACGTTAAATGTCCCCCTCTAAACCCTAGCTTATATACAGTGAAGCCATATTGGCCTATCGAGAGACTGTACGGAAAAGACAAATGAAAGCTTTTAAAAAAAAAACTTACGTTAAGTATATTTTGTCCATAATTTTCTTCCAAATCTTTTAGATGCATTTCTAACGCCCTTTTTTGTTCGAAAGTAAATGCAGGATGCCTTAAAGCTAAAGTAAAAAGAAGTGCAACTTCGTCGGCTACAGAAGGATTCGCCATCAATGACAGCAGAACATTAATTTGCGTTGCCAACAGATTAAAAGTAATATTAGCACACGTCCTATTAGATGAATGTAATAATGCCAAGGAAATTATTAGAGTACTTCTCATCGGATTTTCACTTATACTTTCTAATTTTCCAAGTTCGGTGGCATTATTAGCTATATATTCCCATTTCTTTAGATGTTCATAACTGCTCTTGCACATATCTTCCAAGCAACTTCCCAAGAACCGCAATTCCCACGGCACACACTTATTCAAAAGTCCGTGTATTACATCAATACGACTTGCACCATTTAAATTGTTGAACCACAGGAAGACATCTCCCTTACAAATCATCGTGTAAAGGTTGACGCTTTGGCCAAACCCAACTAGTTGGACTTTAAAAATATTCTCTAAAAATTTCAAATAAAACTGCAGATAACCCTCACCTCGAATCCATCAGAATTAAAAATGTCGTTTCCACCGTTATACACGCACCACTAGGAGCGCTTCGTTAAAAACATTGGGTTAATGCCCATTCAGCTGCTACCATTCATCCTATTAAAATTTCGGCACCTACCGAAAACAAAATTAAAAAATGCATAATCCCACGTCAAATAACTCACGCTGCATACTCTTGCATGCCAAATCAACATCTAATACCCCCGTTAGTAATATGACAAAATGTTTTAACTATTACATTGACCGACCAAGCACTAATAAACATACATGTACAACTTTATATAAAAGCGCCGTTACTTCATTGAAAACATGCGTAAATTGTGGCTATTTGCCGAGATGCAACGTTATCCAAAAAATATTTCCAACAACGAACGATTGAATATTTTTAAATATCACTGTTTGATTTATAATAACAGTGTACACTGTGTCGTATTGTCATATACCGATAGCAAAATGTATCGACTTTCCCTTCACCATACAACAGTATACAGTAAAACCACAACTACTTTTCCCCCCCATGCGTCGAGGTGCTTTTTCGCATCTTTAACTCTCCCTTTTGTTTTACTAATAGTTCGCCACTTGTAATTAATTAATTCCCGCTATCATAACATACTGTAGTTGAATAATTAATGTTTATGTCAACTCGTAATTTATAACTTTTATTACAAATTTACGAAACCGGAAACAGCCTAGGATTAAAGTTCAATGCATTAACATTTCTTTCTGGACCAGACGTGCAATAGTATCACTTGGCATTCGATATGGAACCATTCCTCCAAATGTGATCAAAGTTTGTGCTTGTTTCCTTAAACCAGCAATGTACTAAAATAAAATAATCAAAATACTGGTCATCGTTTAGAATGCATTAAAAACAACAACAATAAGGGTGTTTTACGCTACCGTTTCACTACCCCCGGTTCCATCACCTCCTAATGGCTTACTGGCGACTCCTGCTTTCATTGTAACAGATCTAATGAAATCAATAAAATAAAAATGTAAATGTAGAAAGTTGCTTTGCTATAATAATACTTATAAAACGACTGTAATTACTTTGCAGCAACATAAAGGGCATGAAGGCAACTCATCGTAGCAAGCAAGATGTCTGGAAGGCAACGTCTAATTTCATCAGCAAAGTCACGAAATTGTGCGACATAATGATCAACTTCTTCAGAGTCAAATGGTATGAGCTTTAGTTTCTTTAGTATCTATTAAATATAAATAAATTATTAAGGGTGCTACTCACGCCTAATTTCGACCAAGAAAA
Source organism: Trigoniulus corallinus (assembly GCA_013389805.1). NCBI lineage: Eukaryota > Metazoa > Arthropoda > Diplopoda > Spirobolida > Trigoniulidae > Trigoniulus > Trigoniulus corallinus. Next base: position 3,427,958 of record JAAFCE010007744.1, read on the forward strand.
CCAAAGTGAAACAACACAATCTACATCATACGTACATCTAAAGCTTCTTGATGCTTATTAGAGTGGAAAGTATCAAAAAATGTCATGATATCCAAGATGAGATAAAAGGTTGCAGATGCATCACTACTGCCAGAATGACCTTGCGCTTTGTATCTAAAAAGTAGACATCTTCTGTAAACAAAACATTGGTTACAAGAGAATAATGGGCAATTCAAGTTAATAACCTTTCAGCAACTGACAATGCCATGCGTTGTAATCGATCTCGGTGAGACATTGCCACGTTTGGTTGCGAAACAACTTGTCCTAAGAGTTTTATTAACAAGTCCAAAACTTTCTCGTGTTGCTACAACAACAGCAAGACAATTGCATCAAAATAAAAGAATAAAACAAAAAATGATATCAACATATGATACATACCTTGGCTAAGTCATATAGCTGCACAGCATCTTCTAACATTCCTTTGTTTTCGCTATCTACAGCAACAGCCTCAATTACTTTCTGTGAATCTCCCCCAAACTTGTCAATCAGTCCTGGTTTTCGACACCTATCAGGTTCCAATTGTCCCAATAGCATATCGAACTTCAGTAAAACAAAAACCAAGTAAGGATGAAAAAAACCACCAAAATAATATGCATTTCAGAAACCAAAAACAAAATGTTTTCATCACACCTCTCTCGTTTCTAATACTAACTCGCTGACACAGGTCATAAACAGATTATCTTTTCTTGTGCCACGTAGATTTCTGTGAAATCAGAAATATACATTCTGAGTATCTTTTGATCTCCAAACACAATTACTGCAACTCCTGTAACTAGTATTCATGAACCTTAACCTGAGAAAATAGAAATAATGGAGTGCTTCTCGTGGATCAGTTGCTTCAAACTTCTTAGTATAAACCATGATCAGTCGAGCAAAATTCAACCGTCTAATCGGAGGTTGATCAGCAGGATCTTTGAACACTATAAAATACAAAACTTTAAAAACTGACAACTCCAAAAACTCCAAACTATCATCACCATCTTACATAATTGAGCGTTTATGTCTTGAGGAATAGCCAATAATTTTGCTTCGTACATTGCGAGAGCAACATGCACCGCATGGCAACGTAAACGGTCAATTCTTGCCAAAAATTCTATGGCAGCTTCAAATTGTGCAGTTAAAAACAACACTTGGAAATAAAGAAATGGTTGCTGATAGGCACGGAAATGGCTTTCTCCTAAAAATATTACAACAAATTGTTGATTTTTATCGCCAAGACATCATATTTCTAAACAGTATAACGCTAACAAACCATATTCCTCAAGTAATTTCGTTTGGAATTCTTGAAATGTTAATATATCCCCCGAAGCATTATCTCGAGAACCAGTTGTGTCAATTTGACATAATTTGATCCAAAGATAATCATCAATCTTGTCGGCAATTTCAGAGTGATCCTCCTTCACGTCACAACAACCAACGATACAATAGACAGCTCTAAAATTAATCATGATATTTAAAGTTGACAATGAAAACCAAATAAACATAAGACATTCAATATTTAATACTTTTTGAAAGGATCCGTGGAAGCATGAACAGAACGGCGATATAATATACGAATTAAACTTTCACTTCTTGGTGTTAGTCGACGTTCATCATTACGGGCATATTCAACTAAATATGGACGAAATTCTTCCAAAGCAGGTCTACGAAAACAATATATTTTAGTAATTAATTTAAAAATCACTGCTCCACTAACATTACGGATTCTCACCCAGAACTATTAGATACGGAAATTGCTGAAACAAGATCTCCAGTTCGTAAACAATAATAAATCATAGCCCAAACAGGGTGCCCATCCACGTTCCCATCTTCAAGGCCCATAACATCGCCGGGTAATTTTACATTTAGAAAGCTGGCAATGAGTTGCCGCATTCCAGGTACTCCACCTAACGCTGCTTGTTGCAAATGCCCGTAGACTGTCAATCGCACATATTTCGTGTATCTACAGAGAATGAAGATTTAAACATTTATCTTTTAAAACTAGCTCATGTAGTTAACTGATATGCCAACAAAAAAAAGACGGCGAGGTACTCACACACTCTCTAAATATTTCCTAGCTTGGTTTACAAAAGCAGCTTGCATCGTAGGCGACACTCTAGCAGCCAACGTATCAATTCCGATCTCAACAGGGACATTAATCATGCATTCTACCATGGCCCACAAGTCCAAAACATTCTGCAAGTGAAAACATCAACGTTAATAATAAGTGTAGTTCAATATGAATTCATATAACGTGTAGTAAACCCTTTTAGCACCTTGTCGTCCGTCTGATCTACAACACCTGCGAACATCGTAGCCAAACTCGGTTTTATTCCACCTTGGATCACGCGTTCATTATATACATACACCTAAAATAAATTAACATCGCATACAATAAATCAGAGAACAACACATTATTTTTGTCATTATAGATATAGACGAAATAACAATGACCTGTTTGGCATACATCATCTCAATGCTGTCCATCGCACTTCTGGTTTTCACATTTGAAGGCTCACTTACTAAAGTCTAAAAATGCGCGATGCAAAGTAACTTTATAGCGACGGGCGTTAATTTATACTCATAAGTCAACAGTACTTTTACCTCCATATTAATTTTTATGTCAGAAACTTCCTGCGAACTACCAACAAAAGAGTTTAAAATTTTTTGCTTTTGTTGTGTCCATTCTTGCTCCATATTATCCCAAAACATTTTCTCTGCTTGAGCAAACGCCTAAAACGTAAAAATATAACATTGGTCGAATGAATGAAGAGTATTCTACGCATGTTCTATATCAATTAAAAGATACAAAAACGTCAAACTCACGGATTTTCGCGTCTCTTCAATAATAGATAATATTATATTTTCTCTTTCATTATTTAAAAACCCCTATAATATGAACCTCACATTAATGCAACACACCTCTAACCGAAACAAATATCTAATTTTAATAAAACAGTTATCAACCTAGAATACAAAAGTAGTCGGCAATTACCTCAACGTCGGTCTCTGACAACGGTTCTATGGGTTCCAATGTTTTAGTAACGCTTAAAGCTTCTAGCTTTGGTGAAATTTTTGGCAGACTGAATCCTTTAGAGCCTAATAATACGGACCTGAAAATAAAATTACGAAATCCATGAAAGAAATACGCACTGTTACCGGATAGAGGTGCCATCATTCCGCAATCGACAGATTCCTCAACATCTTATTAGCAGCATGACTACAGTAAATTCAAGTGAGATGGTCAATAAGGAAGCTTACGCTTTGACATCGGTTGATTCTCGGCCAACTCCTGTATGAGATGTCTTGGTCCATAACTGTTGTCCCACTTCTAATAACTGTCTTAAATTTCTTTCAACTCGAGGTAATTCACCACTACTGTCAATAACAGAAGTTAACTGATCGGCTTGGTCTAGCAATTCCGCAAACCCACTTTCGTCCACCTCCATGTTTTCTTATAAAGAAGTAACTTCTGTACTATACAAAGTTAAAACGTTGCTTTCTTTAGAGACAGGGGGATATGCCATTATAAAATACAGACATCCAAATTCTCAACAAAAACTAAAATATTGAAACAAATATAAGTTTAGAACTTGCCTGCTTGATTGTTTGTTCAAACACTCATTCGGTTGGGCGGCAAATTTCGAATTATATCCCAGTTAAGATCTTCCGTTTTCCCCAACGTCCCCAGAGTCAATAAATTGATATAACAGTTTAAAAACTAATCAATGTCCTCCACATCATTATCATTAATTAACAATATATGGGTTTAGGCACTATAAATTTGACAGTGCTAGTCTATATAACTTCCCAACCAGCATGTGATACACATACGAGCTTATCTTTTCACGGAAGTTGGGGGGCATCCGTGCAAACACCACAGGGCTCACTCGGCTAGCCGAGCATCCGCTGTCGAAACGTTGATGTTTAGCCACTGTTAACTTCACAAGGTGTCATCACAAAAACTTCTGAAAATATTTAAGAAAAATGGGAAATGATTTGCGACTAATATTGCATAATTGAACTCTTACAAGTTCTATATATTGGTGTTGGAATATCTTCCTTTAGTGTTGCTGCTAGGGTACAGTGCAAGTTGTGAACGTACGCCGAACGTTTGATAATTGCGCGGTTGGTTTTTCAGACACCGGGATTTGGATTGTGTTCCATCTTCTATAATCTGAAATCATCCGTGTGTTTTTTTACTTATTGTTTGTCGTCTTTTCATCATAAACAGTCAAAATGGTAAGTATTCTTTACGATACCCATTATTTTGGTGGCTAAGCAGTGCAATAAGCATGTTTTGTAGCTATAGTCAGTAGGGGCCGTCTTTAGTACACTATAGTGTTAGTAGCAGGACAAAAGTCGATAGAGGTTTGATTTTAATGTGTATTTTCTTTTCAGACGATCAGTAAAAATAATAAAATGCTTCAGCATATTAACTACAGAATGAGGGTTATTCTGCAAGATAGTCGCATTTTTATAGGCACATTCAAAGGTGACTTGACTAACAGTAACCTCCATCCTTGAGAATGTCATTATTTATTAAAGTCTATAATTTCAATTATTAATTCTCAAACAAATTGCAGCTTTTGACAAACACATGAACCTGATATTGGGAGATTGCGAGGAATTTCGTAAAATTAAACCAAAAAACAATAAACATACTGAGAGGGAAGAGAAGAGAGTCTTAGGTCTGGTGTTATTAAGAGGAGAAAATATTGTGTCGATGACTGTCGAAGGACCTCCACCGGCCGAAGTAAGATTTTGCACAATTTTGTTTGTAGCAGATGAATTGCCTCGTATTCATAACAAATTTTTCCCCTTCATTTGTTTAGGACAACATCCCACGCGTCCCAATTCCAGGAGCTGCTCCCGGACCTGGTATCGGACGTGCAGTCGGTCGTGGAGTGCCAGTCACTCCTGTGGGGGCTGCGCCAGCGGGTTAGTACTTCCCCACCGAATAATCTAAACTAATATAATTATTATAATTAAAACTAATTAATATATAAAATAACAGGACTCCAGGGTCCGGTGAGAGGAGTTGGCGGCCCATCTCCACAAGTAATGACACCTCAGGGTCGAGGAACCTCTGTAGCAGCACCACCTCAAATCCGTCCTGGTGCACCTCCAGGACCCATACCACCACGAATAGCACCTCCTCCAGGAATGCCTACTCGGGGTGGACCACCTCCTGGAATGATGGGACCCCCACCAGGCATGATGGGTTAGTAGCATTGTTTTGCATTTCCATTTGATGGAGCCATTGTTAAAATTTTGTATTCTTTTTCTTAGCTGGTATGCCACCCGCAATGGGACGAGGAATGCAACCACCAATGGGTGCACCACCACCGTTAAATATGAGAGGGCCACCTCCAGGACTGATGCGTGGAGGTATCCCCAAGCCTTGATCTTCCTGTCGTTACAGATACAGTTTTTGAGCTCATCTTAACTGCGCTGCACACTTGGATAGTTCATTGGTTAGTGTGCATGTCTCATGAACTCGGTGGTGGCAACTTCTCTCTTTGGTTATAAGAGAAAATTTTGTATCTCCAATTCCCCCCAAAAAATCGAAAGGAAATTCGTGGTTCCATTTGAGATGCTTTTGTAAAGAAGCTTCCTTAACGGTGCAGTTGGTTTCAGTTGCGCCATGAGTTATAAAAACGGCATTCGTAGCAGACTTGACACGTTTTATTTGGAGTTCAGAAAATTTTTGCATCTTTGGTTGTTCGCAGGTCCACCACCGGGAGTAAGACCACCTCCAAGACCTTGAAATTGCCTCAACGACAAGGCTATCATGCTTCTTCTGTTTTATATAAATTTCATTGTATTCATGCCTCCATGTACGAATGTAAAATATTGATCCCACGACAACATTTTCATAATAAATCCAGTGTATTTTATAAATTCAAGAATGAGCTCCTCCTGTTATTTGAAAGAGCGACTATGTGGAGGGGAGAGGAAGGCAGATGCCGTGATAATTGGTCATTTAAATCTATGTCTGTACTGCCCTTTCGTGACATTAACAACAAACCAGTTATCAAATTGAAACGTAAGTGGGTCCATAGTATCTGTAAAAAACTTCCCTTCAATGTGATCCATTTCGTGCTGAATTATTCTGGCCAACCAACCTTTCACCTGCCAAGTGAACGTCTCTGCATTTTCGTTGAGACCTAAGGCATAATAAATATATCAGTGTCTGTTGAAGCAACCAACAATGGGCCGACGATAAATAAGCATAGAGGGTGTAGCCTATGTATCCATCCAGGAGGACAAAGATAGGTACCCGACCCTGCCATAGGCGGGAAAAAGATTAGGCTGCAGATTGTATCAATTACAGGATTTTTAGGCATGTCCAGTGCTGGGCCACTGTAGGTGGGGTTGAGGAACCCCCTACATTAGAAGAGGTCCTGGGAGTAGTGGGTGTTGGAATGGAGCAACTAGAATGGATAAAAAGGGGCAAAGAAGGTGCTGGTGACGATCTAGACACATGGGTCTAACATAAAAAATCCCACTGGCAAGGTATCTGTCACAAAGGCCGAAATGCGCCTGCTAAGGTGTATGGGTGCAGTGTCGATAGCAGACAGAATTAGGAATGAGTATATTATGAGTTATTTTGGGCTGAAGGGGAGATCGTGGAAAAGACGGTATGATCATTTAATGGGAAGAGGGGAGGAGTAGTTTAGGTCCATTACAAGGATGCAGGTTATTGGAAGCATCCGTGGTAGAGGATGACCAATGCAGACGTGAGAGCAGCTTGTAGGAAGGGATACGAGCATGTAGGGTGGATGGGGACTTTTGTTGGGGTTGTTTTGTTGGTGTTTAAGGGCCCTTCAACGACAAGGTCATTAGAGCCCCGTCCACTGCGTCGTTTAAATGCAGGAACTGCACAGACACTACAGTAATGCGACGATTTCTTGGGTATTAGCGGTACCCAGTTTTCCCAAGCGGCCATCTATGTTAGTACTAGTTGGGATGACCTAGTGGAGGGCCAGAATGCTCAGATCCGACCCCTGCCACAGACAAAAGAAGGATATTATGATGATGAGTGCCTGTCAATAAAAAGGAAAGGAGTAAAGTTTGCATACCAGAAACTTTCACTTCATAGCATCTTGGTACAAGTGCGCTGAATCCACTAAGACTTTGACACCCTTCTGTAAATACAATTTTCTTGGAGTTGATAACTTCAACAGTAGGATTGATAATTACGGTAGTTGGGCACACTTCCATTTCACGACTGCGCCTAATTTCAGGAGAGAACTCTAATAACGTCTTTTCTGGGAAGTCGACCACAATGATGCGAAGTGGGACTCCAATTTGTGGTGCCGAGATTCCAACAAGCCTATAATGTTTTACAGTTGCTTTCATAGTAGCTATCACCTAAATAAATCACAAATAATCTTGTCAAAATGGTATTTGGCCATCGATATGACTTTTTAATACTACCTTTTGCAGATCTTCCGTTTGAATCACGTCTGCATAAACTTCTTCTGCCTTCGCTCTTAGAATTGGATCTCCAATTTGACAAACGTGAGAGTAGGGCGGATTGGGAGCCACTGTCGAATTATCCCAAACCTTTCGATACCATTTTGCAAATCGAGAAAACGTTGACATCGGCCGAAATCTCGAGTCTAACCATTGCATTCGTTGCAGGCATTTATAATAATGAATCATTTTTAAATTTTGATATGATTTTCTTATTCAGCCGGTTTCGGTAGCAGGCTTCAATGATGGCGCTTCCATCACGTTCCTCGAAAGTCCTCTGTTCATCACTAGATGGCAGTACTGTCATGAGGTCTACGTCTATGCAATAGTTCGTGTATAGAATGGAAGGAAGTCAAAGAAAGGTAATATTCGATGGACTTTTGCAAAACCTAGAAATGGTTTTTCAGCAACTTTCAGGTAACTAGCTGCTATTAAGAGTGTCTACAAAACGCTGTAATAGGTCATGTGGGACCATGGTCACACAGCTGTCTTGATTCCTCGTGTTTTACATATACGTACACTACAGGGGATGCCGAGAGACAACAGGTTACCTCTTCATTCAACAAAGAAGAATTCTGGAAAAATATGGGTAAAATAAGTCTGTTAACCAATTGAAAGATGAAACAGATCAATGAAAGTGACCCCCCCTTCCCTCCTTTTCATACTTAGTGGACTCGAGTCGACGAGTATCCCATGAATCGACCAAATTATGTCTGTCGTTCAGCAAACCTCCATATCCAAACGTAGAATGTTGTGGACCACTTTGTCGTTCATTGGAAATGTCTTGTGTGGCCTTGATGTCTGCTTTTTATGGACTTCCTCGCAATCAAGGTATCCACGAACAACACCACTATCAGAAAACAATGCATCAATGCATATTTCTGATTTCTTAGTAAATTGCACCTTATGCAGCTATTTATCTTACAGGCATCACTTTGCGACAGCAGCTTAAAGACGTAATTTTAGCAATCATTTCATCAGTTCGGGGTTTAATCACAGATATTCGAGATATTGAATCAAAAAGGTATCCCTGGAGAAGCTTGATAAACGTACAGTCAATCCTGACTAGACATTATAGCAAAATTTCATTTTTTTTTTCAGCCATAGAGAGCAGCTGACATCTACTGGCAGCATTTGGGAAGTCTGTGAAAAACTAGAAAACTGTTCCAAAGGTACATCAGGCACATTTATTTTATAGTTTAAATAGTAATTTTAAATGCTGTCTCATATTTTCCAGATAATAAAGAAGCAGTTCTTTGTGTCATTTCCTCTCATAATGAATTAATAAAGGATGCGCTACAAGAGTTAGATGATGTGAGCACAGTCACTCCATTTCTTTCATTATAATAATAGAACTTCATGTAAGACTAGTATTTTCAACCAAAGACCATCAAAGAAAATGCTGATAATGAAAAAGGAGAAGAATCTGAAGAAGGTGATGATGATGATGATGACAATAACGACGTTAAGATGGAAATCAACTGGAAAAGTAGTGAAAGAGACGTTGCACTAGCTGCTCTAGGATTAGTCAAAACTGCTCAAATATGTTGCAAGAAAACGCATGAAGTAAGTATGGCACAGACATACTCGGAGAATGAATGGCCATGTGTGCGCACAATGGTCAAGAGTTTGCACAGGGCTGTTGCTCACGTTTTTTTTTTTACAATTTTATGCTTGAGCATGTGTCTGTGAACTCGACCTTCTGGTGTCGAGGAAGTCTCCCAATGAACAGAAGGCCGACTATAAATAAGTAGAGCTGCGTTGGACACCAGTTCTCGCCTGATGACTGAAGTTAAACAACGCAACGCCAGCTAGTACTAGCATGGGTGACCACTTGGGAACGCTGGGAAATCGTAACAGCGTAGTGTCTGTGCAGCCTCTGCATTAGAACTATACAATGGACGGGACTCTAATGACCGTTGTAATTGAAGGGCCCTAAAACACCAACGGTTTGCAGCATTAGGTCAGCGGCAACTAGCTGCATCAAAATACCATACGACAGACCCGTATACAAGACCCTAATATAAACAGGGAAAGGGGTTAATAGTTGTTTGCATTATCTGACGAATAGAATGGACCGATAGAGGTGGGGCACCAAACTCTGACATCGCAATATTCATACATCCAGCAGAAATTCGCTGGAATTGTGGAGCCACGGAGCTGGTCACACTATTATAACTGGGAATCCTACAGTTGTCTTTTGACCCTGTCCTGTCTTGAAGATAACCTGGCCAACCATCTCATTTCACCTGGATGATGTGATTCAGAACTGGATGTTAAACTAAACGACTCGTTTTTTTTACAATATATTTAAGGTGGTGTCTAACAAGGGAAGTAATACAGAATTTCAACCTCAACTCGACGAGTTTGCAACAACAGTTCAGTCTTTGAGTCCATTAATTGACGACCTTGTCGCATCATTATACCCTCCAATGCGGAAAGGATTCGTGATGGAAAATGTATTAAACAGAGTATTCAAGCAACTCGCCTGAGTTCCGCAGCCTCTAACCCTGTTATTTTATCTTTTTTTTACTAGGGTTTAACAGTTGCTGACAGTTTACGTACTCTTTTAACCAAAATCAAGTAAGAATAAGTAAACCTTTAGTAATGAGCATTCGTTTTTGAAAGCATTTGAACAAAGAAAAGCTAATATTTTAATTTCACCTGTGATTAATATCTAGAAACAGTCATTGCTATACTGAATCAGATGCAACGTGGTTAGACTTCTTATTCAAAGCTGTTGACCACAATATTACTAAAATTGAAAACTTGACCGGAAAAAGTCGATTAGGATAAAAACTAAACTAATTATTATTTTTTTTTACAAGGAAATGTTATTACACGTGTCAGAAGGTTACTGTTCAGTGTTGTTATCATAATGGTTTTTTTGGACACAATGTATATATGATCATTAAAACTATTGAAGTGGAAAAAAAAGTCTTTACACATTGGCGAAAATAGACATAAAGAAATATTCCCCTGATGATAAATATTGCAAGAATTACGTAAAGCTATAATCAATAATAATATAGGCCTATAAATAGGTATCATTCCGTCATACAGTTGTGAAGGAAATGGCACTTGCCATTGCACACAACCACAAGTGCGGTGTTTGGCAGGGATCCAGAGAGAGAATGAAAGAGGGAGGGGTGTCCTGCCGACAAAGACGACCCAAGTCACTTTGGATTTGATCCAAAATGAGAAATAGATCACCAGTTATTCATAAAAAACAAGGGAACGAGGATGGAGACGTTTACGGTGGAAGTTATTACAGAGCAGCAGAGTTACTTCCAGTGAGAATAAGAAGAGGGGAGAGGGAGACAAACATCCCCAGTCTTAGTACAGAGTCCCAGAGCCTGACAAGAAGTAGAGAAAAGCAGGTGTTTCTGACGACCATTTAACGAGAAATGAAATTCCACACCTCATTAGATTCACATCTCATTAGACATTTATCGAGCACCAATTGGTAATTGAATTGAACAGCGTGAGTGTAAATTTCATCTTTAGATAGGATCGTGGAGTTCCTCTAGGATGAGGAGATAAAGGTCAGGCACAAAAAAAGTGGAGCAATTACTATTACTACACCAACCATTCGATGTAATATTCGCATAATATTAAATGCAGCTGTTACAAAACTGCTGACTCTTGCCGTCACTTCTTTCCTATTTGAATCAAATACACATTCAAATGCTACACTCGACTAAGAAATTAACTCTGGGGCCACTCGTACCGTAACGGATGCTAAAATCTGATCGTAATAAAAGCAGCCTTAAAAGTCCTTTCAACAGGAAAAGAAGGTTGGGCGAAGAATTAAAGGGTATTACGACAAAGAAAACGGGGAAGAAGCGATGCCTAATCAACTGTGCATCAATAGCGCTTAGTGTCAACAAAAAAAAAACTTGCTACAATTTTGTCTGTCGATGTAGTAACCCAGTCAACCTTTTCCAGGAATCCTCGAAAGCGCTTGGAGAAGCCTCTTCCCTGTTCGCCGCCAAAGTTTCATTGAATTAGAAATTAAAGGTTGGGAATCGATGTACCTTAATACGGTTCGCAGAAAGATGAAGCGAGAAAAAGGGGGAATAGGGTATAAAGGCGTGCCATCAGACAACGGCACACTGAAAGCCAATGGATTTTTCCTCCATATCCGGTGCACGTGGCCCCCCCCCCCCTTCGTTCCTGGTAACCACAGCAACGTGGGCGTCGTCTGCTTGATTGTCCCATCACACACAAAACGGATTCCAGCATCCATAAAGTGCAATTCAACCTTTTCAATACATACAACAAAAATGCAGAGGACAAACAAGAGGCATGGTCATAGGACGCATTAAGGCCAGGAAACTATTGATATCCTGTCATGGTCTTTTGTTTTCTTCCTCCATGTCGAAATGATTGCGAAGTATTTAAACTCAAACCTCCTGATTAATTACTAATTCATTTGAAAACTTCGCGACACTTCGTAATTCCGACCTTAAAGTTGGGAGATGTATACAAAAACATCATCCGGAAAGCAAAGACTCTTGACCTAAGACATGTACTTAAGAACTTCAACAAACTGTATTTAAATTCTGAGACAGTCTAAATCCGTTGTTGACACATTGAAATTTTGAGAAAAATTGTACGTTTTCACCTTAACAAAACTTGCCATCGCAAGAATCCAGAAAAAAAATCTAGCAGCGGTGGATTTAACTTGAATAACAGGTCAGTACAAAATTATTTGTATCATATATTAGTTATAAAATTCGAGTCAGGTTCGAGCCCCTTGGATAAAACTATCTGCAACCGTGGAAAAAAACTTTATGGAATGCATGAAATTAAAGAAACCTGGGGCGAGGAGAGAGAATGGGATAAACTTAGGAATTTTTAATCATTATTCTAATTCCATGGTGGTAAATCGATATCCATCATCCATGTCCGTCATATTTCGCCAGGGAAATCATCTAAAAGACACGCCTAAAACACCACTGAGGTTCTATCTGTCGGTAAATTTATGAAAGTCTACTGGAAAACAATTACTCACAGCCATTAATCATGGCATTCATCATTAAGATAGGACTATGTCGTGCGTGCCATTTTAAGACCACTTAAATTATGCACATCCTAACGATCGACAACGACCACACCCTTGAAACAAAATTACAATTACTGGGATTCTTGAAGAAACCCTATCGACCACGACTTCTACAGTATTAGCATCTATGAATGTAACAAGGCAAAACATACCTACTCAGGTGTTATAGAGGGAAGTTTGACAGCAAGCATCTTCTCTAACTTTTCGCAGCTCGTCGTTAATTAACCTCTTCCTGGTGCAACTTATGATTTCGAGAGTTGAACCTGTAACAAAAAGAAAGAGACAGGCTGAAACGATCTGCTAGCACAGAAAGGCAACAATGAAAATCGAGAGAATTCATCATGAGAGTTGTTAGGCAATAATTTTAATCGGCCTAATGCCACTTTCCCATTAACTCGTTTCAAATGGCCCCTTACTCCCTACCTGTAGCAAACTCTTTTATGTAGAGACGGTGGGCTAATATCTGCCAATATAATTGAGGATTTGAACATTAATATTTTCTTAAAAATTATTCATCAGTATGCTCTAAATTTGACAGTAGAAAAAAAAGAGCTTTCCTCCTTCATTAATATTCAGTAAATTAACATTTTAATTATGAATCTTTTATCAAAGACTTTTAGAGCTTACCGTTAAGTGAGGATTTTAGGTTGTGACCGGCAATTACAAGTGACGGACGTGTAGTACGATGCTCATACTTTAGTTGCAGTATATACCTAAGTAAATTAAGCAGCAAAATAAGGGAAGGGAAGTTTTAAAGAAAGGTACAGTGTGTCTACTTCCTTTCTGAAGAATCTTCCTAATTCCCCCGGCGGAGTCTCTCGCTTTCTTCATTTAGTCGCCTAGAAATAATAAAAGCATGCCATATCACTCATTCAGAGTTGAAATCTCAACACCATTAAACATCTAACAAGGTGACAAAAAAAAAAAACAACAACACCAAACCATCTTCTTTCAGAGATAAACAAAATAGGATTATCTATTGAATCTTAGCCTCTTTTCTTAAATGGAGTGCTAAGCCTTATTTGCATACTAAACTAGGATGCTTGAAAGGTAAAAGAAGAGCAAACGCCTGACAGTCATGTTTACACGAGAGAAAATTGAATTAATCACCACTTAAGTAGCGCAAAATTTTAAAAGAAAACTTCTTTTAAAAGCTAAGAAACACGTAGAAATCTATCGGGGGGAAGGGGGAAACAGAAGACGTCAGACTTGTGTGCAGTTAGAACCAAAATTCCCTGTCACGTGCTCCTGTTCTACTAGTCAAAAAAAGAACAAATTTGTAGCCATCTTCTTTTCTTCAGTTTCAAATCCGGTGAGAAATCATATCGTATATATATTTTGGAGTCCATAATTCAATTTCACAGTTATGTAGCTGATCATCCAATTAGTCTGTAAGCTATTTTCTCCGCCACTCAGGTTTCTTGTCTAATAAACTAGCATCAACTTACTGAATGTAAATCAACATCAAAATCACATCTACTGTCAAAAAGGAGTTAAATTTAAGTTAAAGTAGGAGAAGAGAAGAGAACGACCTTAAGCTAGAGGAATTAACACTGATTAAACATACAAAAAGCTAGCGAAGTTGACTTATCAGGTATGCATTCATTTAAGGTCTTTTAGCATCTATCCTATCATAAAATATCCGTAATTAGGATAAAAGACACAATCAATGGGAGTAGATAGAGAGAGAGAGAGGAAGAGAGAAAAGACAGGGTGCGAATTAAAAGCAAATTAAGCTACCATAACATGAAGGAAACCCAAGTGAGACAAGAAGACAGGGGACGACGAATGCGGCATTTTCTTTCGCTGATGATGATGATGATGAGTATAACGAGGTGCAAATAGTCTACGAATCAGCATGTATACGTACATCAGCTGATATTTAAGACGAAAATCATTTTCTCCTTCGTTCTCTCTTCTTCCAAACACTGTTTCAATTTGCAATCATTCAGGTGAAAGGAAAGCAAAAGAGGAATTGGAGACGAGCGGAACGCCAAGTGACGCTTAAAGGAAAAAAGACAACAAAGAAAATAGACAAAAGGAGACACACAATGTAACAAAAATCTATCTCACAATAACAAACGCTATGTGCACGTATATAGAAACTCTTTGACTCCTATAGTGAAGGTGTATGTGCGTGTGACTGTCAAGTGAACAAACAGCACATTTTTCAGGTTCGTAAAGATCTGCATCATCAACCAGAACGAGTATTAGCCTTAATCCTACATTTCAAATTTAAATATGATCGGCAAAAAAAGTTCAGTTCATGGGCATCGTCGAATAACCTCTTAATACTTTATCTCGCTGTTTTTTTCTCTAGGACTAAAGCTACGCTGTTGCTGCTGAGTTCTCTCCCTTTCATCTTTTTCTTTATATAAAACTGTCCCGGAAGATAATTTAAGGCGTCGATGATCAAAAACCAGTCAACAAGTGCTAGGTCTGATTATCACCACAATGTGAGAGCAATGACTAAATATCTTTCAGTGCCACTCAGCAATCAAAGCTGACAACCTCAAGGTATAAGCTTTCTAGTCACGTGAGACTTAACAATGGCCACAGGACGCCAACACCGTCGTCCATCTGAAGCTACAGCTAGTGGACATTATTCGGAAGGACCAACGGCCATTGAGGCTGTTCGGCGTTACATCGAATCTTTACCCCAACAGATGCCTTTCAGGAAAGAAGTGAGGTGTGGACGGTTTTGGCGTGCGGTATGGACAGAATTTGTGGTCACACTTCTCTTTCTTGTCATCGGTTGTGGTGCAGGAGTCCGATGGAATTCAACAACAGACTCTAGTGGGTTGCCCACTGATATTTCGGTCGCCACCGCCAATGACGATGATCTTAGAGCACCACTTGCAATTGGTCTGACAGTGGCTGCCCTGATGCAATGTGCTTCACATATCAGTGGTTGTCACCTCAACCCGGCTGTTAGCATCGCTTTGCTAGTAACGAGAGCCATCACACCACTAAGGACGGCCCTATTTGTACTAGCTCAGTGTCTTGGTGCAATCGTCGGAGCGTCCATTCTGTATGGATTGACGCCCAACGACATCAGGATTCATGGCCTTCCGGCAACCGTGTTAAACCGAAAAGTTCATCTCAGTCAAGCCTTTGGAGTGGAATTTTTGACTAGCCTTCTTATTGTGATCACTCTGATGGCCACTTACGACTCCATTCGACAAGGAGGACACTTCTGTTTTAAAGGACTACCAGTTGGTGTGGCATATATTGTGGGACATCTTTTTGGGGTAAGATGATGTATAAAAACATTGTAGTGCTAAAGAGGACATCCTCTCTACTCATATATTATATTTTTTTGTTTTGTTTTTGAATGTGTTCTAGTACCGATACACGGGTGCCAGTATGAATCCAGCTCGATCTTTAGGTCTGGCGCTTATCACGAATTCATGGACCTATCACTGGGTTAGCTTTTTACCTTCTTTAATGAGTCTGCGCTGACACAGCAAGGGATCAATAAGTAGAGTATGCAATATTATTAAGGGGCTTTCAAATGTATTGGGGCAAAAAAACGTTCAACATGATTAACTTCCAATTGAACCTTTCTGTGTCGCGAAACGACTTTGGATCTATAGCAAAAGCACGTAGTGCAATCTACTTCTATTTAATCCAATCTCGCAGGTATACTGGGTAGGTCCCATCCTGGGAGGCATCATTGGCGGTATCACATACGAATACATACGGGATAATAACTGCCAGAAAAGTGAACATCTTTACCATCAGCAACAACAGCACCAGCAATCATCCTGGAGAGAATCTCCTCATCACAAGAATCAAGAAATGAAACTGAATGTTAGCGCTATGACCTCCCAAGAGACTGCACTTACAATCACATCCAATGATTACCAAGTTTAGAAAATAAAAAGGAGGTCTCCACGCACCAACTGACTTTATGACGAGAAACTGCAAAAGTAATAAAAGAAAAAAAAAGAGAGAGAGGACTATCATTATCATCAGCAGTATCATCATAGTGGAGATGATGAAACGAATAAGATGCAGCCCATCGTCCCTCACAATTACGATTCTGTTGGTCTTCAAAAGATACCGAAAATGAATTCTACTGCTGCTGTTACAAGTTAGAAAAACGAAATGCATATTGATACATATCTTTGATAAATAAATATACAGTAAGCTGCCGAATTTCATACTGCTTTCTCTCTCTCTCTCTCTCTCTCTCTCTCTCTCTTTCAAAGAATATTAAAAATACAGTACCTTTAATGAAAGGTCATACGGAAAAAGTCTTTCTTATGCCATCTCCTCTTCAAATGTCTTTTTATTTTTTTTAATAACGTCTTCTATTTGCCACCAATTATATTGCTTTGATTATTTTACTGACTACCATTCAGAAATACTCATCAATTATTTGAGATTGGAGTGCTAATAAAGGAGAAAGAAAATCCCACAATTAGTGCAAATTCATATAAATGCAATTTACACGTATGTACTAACAATAAATCATGAAATAAAAAAAGACATACTGTACAGCCCTCACTCATGAAGGTTTCTTACTTAAAGGAGCCACACTGATGAGAAAAGTGTTGACTCTCGCGTACATGAAAAATTGGCTGTTTAAACACTTTTCCCATATCTTATAACAGTGGTCTTCAAAGTTTGTCATCTCACGAAACCTTTCAAATAATCTTGTTTTGTGTGTGGGAATCCTTTTCCATGTGTATTCATCAATACAGTTTTGCTACACAATAGCATTAATAATAGCCAAATAACAATTTAGAGATATTAAAGAAATTAATTCGGCAGAATACAGTTCGAAGACCACTGTCCAGGTCAATTAAATTATTATACTGTACAGCGAAAGAATTCCGCATTACTGGATTATTACTTTATGTTCCGGTTTCATAATTCTGTTATGTTCAGCAACAATTCACGTTATACAGAAGGGGTCACGGTATATCATCACCACGTCGGAATAATTTCCAATAGATTATGAATTTAGTTTACTGTTCTCACTTTCAGTAATAGACAGATATTATGAAATAATAAAATTTGGTTACGCTTTTCATTTTAGTATCCTAAAATGTAAACGAAAAGATTTACATATTGATCCAGAGATCAGTGGCGTTCTATGCCTGTAGGGTCAACGAGCAGAATGGTGCCAAATAATCATAGTATGCTGAAATATACTTTGTGAAAAAAGTTAGATGATGATGATGATAATAATAATAACAATGATATGCTGTAAAGTGCGAATCGATCACTATTAGTATCGAAATTTCGAAGAGACAATCGAACGAGTCGAAACATTCTATCCCCTTTGCGCATGCGCAACACGCACTTCCTTTTCCGCTAAAATCGAATACGGTTATGATACTCGTTAAATTAAACCATTCCTATCGGTTGTATTACTTTTAACATCAAGGTAATTCTGTTTTATAGCGGTTTTTAAAGTTTACGACGAAAAACTCAACGTTACCCTTGAGAACAATTGACAATAAAACGCTAAAGTCACTCATTTTGACGGCGAATCTATCAACTGCAAGCTATGAACAGTAGTGCAATCGTATGGTGAACTAAAGCGATTTGCAACAAGACACTGTAAATGAGATTTGTGCGTAAGAGTTGCCTAACCAAATAACATTTATATATTAAGCCGTGTTTTACAACCTAATGTTGGCTAACTACAAAAGGGTTACCCTACCTTATAATATTACAGTGCAGAAAAATCCACATTCTTCGGGGTGTTCTACTGTATATGAAACAGAATTCTGTGCGACATCTTAACACGCAATTATGGGATCATTCATTTTTGTAATGGATAACCGCAAAGCAGATATGATGGGTCATTACATTTTATTAAAGAATAATGTTGGATCCAAAAACGGCAGATAGCGCACTTCTTTGGACAATTTGTGCTAAATTACAACGTTTACAAATTCTGTATGGCACGAGCATGACTACAACTTCCGCAGTTACTTCCGTTAATTTTCTTTTCTATTAAATCAATAATTACGCCAACATTTCCCCGTTTCCATCAATCTGTAGGACCTACTAATGTCTCAAGCCCTTTCAGGGTTTTTGACAGTTCATTTCAACAGATAGAGAGCACCCTCTGGCCCGACAATCAGTCAAGTGGCAAGGGCACATTGGCCCCATGTAATAATGTGTCATTTACGTTCCTTTTGAGGGTATAAGGTTAAGAAAGATTTGAATAACGTATTCTGCTGCTACTCATAATGTGATAAACGCTCCCGAGTAATTTAGGGCCTATCTAGGACACTCCAGCCCCTACTGAAAATCACCACGATAACATGCCGCATGGCACCAGGGACAACAGGTAATTATGCTACAATAACCCATTCACTCAAAAGTAAAATAAATATTCGGGACAAATGAGGATTACTTGTTTGCATGATGAACATCTATTTTGGATGCATTAATTTTGTTTTCATATTATTTTTTCTAACTCTAGTGTTTACCAGAGTGTGACAAAATGAGGATAATTTTAGGATACTATAATATCCATATAGCTAAATAAACAGCAAACCGTTTGCTACGTTTTTAAACTAATTTAATTTATACCACTTTCTACAGTTATTGATGATCACTACGCATCTGTAAATTAAAAAAATAATAATAATTCGTCAAAACATAATATTACTTTTAATAAAAATGTGAAAATTAAAAGTATCCATTGACACAAAGGGGGAGAGGGACTTCACTATGTGGAAAAGATTGGGTTACGTGTAAGTGTTACTGTATCATCCACGTGACTATGGATTGATTTTCATCATTCCTAACTCGTTTCTGACACAAAAAAACTATATAAACTTCCAGCCTTATTCGTCATTAGAACCACCCTCGGGCTCAAAAGATAAGCATGCTAATGAGTGCGCCACCGAGACTAAATGGGCCGGTCTTTTATCAAAAAGTCAATATACGTACTTATATTAATTTACAGTCAAATAGCCCACCTCTCTACGCATGTCTGTGATGAGTGAAACTCAAGAGAAGTATTCAATTTTACGAGACATCATATTCTCTCCTAAACCGCATCATCAGTATAATATCATCACCCTCCAATATATTCACCTTCATCCATCGTATCCCATAGCAATCCTTTGATGAAAAAAAAAAGGAGGAGAGGGGAGGGGTTGGGGAAAAAGTGGGACAACACAAAAAGCACCATACAGAAAAGAGGGGATGCCAATTTAAAGTGCGGTTTGAAGTGAGCAAATCACTTTATGACTCCTGCCATACTCAGAGATCTCATTACCGTAGAAGAAAGCCGTTTGTATTGAGTGGAGGAGAACAATATCCCGTCGACTAGCCGAGGATAGGATAAATTCATCTAATAAAATTTTACAAGCCCTCAATTTACTCCGCCAAGACGATAAAAAAACCTATTGAGATTCATTTGCATTTTCACCCCACTATAGTAGGACGTGTCTTACAAATGAACTCAGTCGCCTTGCGTGCAGAATTATGCTTATATGGCATCTGCATTTCCCTATCGTATCTTTTAAGAGAGGAGCGGAACATCTTTCGAGCAGGAAGTGGGATAAGAATGTATTCAACGATGAAATCCAATCCATATAAACTATTAAAAAGTATAGTCACGGTTGACATGAGACCAGGCTATACGGCGAGACATGTCACTGTTGCATTGCCACAATTGCTAGACCCGATCCTGCCATAGGCGGGGATAATAATGATGGCTGACAAGTCTATATAGAGGAAGAGCAACAACAGTATAATTAACGTCAGAGAAAAACATTTTGCTAAATGAGTTTTAGTTGACATAACCGGGACAGGGATAGCAACTTATTAAGCCACTCTTGAGATAGAAATAGTAGATGAAGTTGGTCGATAGTGTAAAAGCAGTTGGGAATTTACAACCATGCAAATGATATTATACTTACAACAGAAATATGTGCTTAAATGTAACGGTGCGTGAAATGAGATAGCATTTGAAAACGTTACTGAGATAAATGAATATTAATCTTGTGGGAGGAGAGAGAGGGAGAGGATATTCAACTGATGCTTCAAATTTAAATGTGGTGTGTGTGTGAGAGAGAGTTGGAGGCAACAGAACGCCTCACTTTCATTAACCTTTACCTCATGACCCTGCTGCAAAGATCGTGAGCCTTTCATTCTACAAATGGTTCTCGAAACATGACTGAATTAAAGTTCAATATGTTAAAAATTTCCATTACGGATGGCAATGACAAATGAAAATCATCAAACATAAAATGGGATCAGACAAGATGAAAGAGAGTACAAAAAAATACTATATATAGAACACTTGACTACCGTCGAATGACTCCATCCGCGACCACGCAGAACAAACGCAATTTAACACGCGAATACGGCACTTTTCTCCTTTATTAGATAGTGCGCTGTTGAGGGTTTTGATTAATATTCCAGATCCCTACTGTTGTTACTATTAAAAAAAAAAGAAACAACATTTTAAAATCTAGGTTAAGCCTCAAGCGTTCGCTACATAACGACAGGAAAAAAATGTTGTCGAACCTTCCACGTGCCTTGTTCGTTGACGTGACGTCACTTCCGTTAAATCTAGCATGCACCTCAGTCCCGTTCTCTTTGATCCTTCCACTCCCGTCTATCTCCCATAAGGTCCCCGTCTTTGGTCTCCCTCTGCCCCGGGCGCTTCCAACCACCTGCATTCTTGCAATGGACCTAACGAGTTCTTCCTCCCCTCTTCTCATTACATGTGCTAGTGCTCCACTTCATCAGTGTAAATGCCCCTCAAATTGGTCTTGATGAACCCACGGGCCACAAAGGTAGGTTTCTGCAGGGGTTTTGATGAGTTGGTGCACTCAGTATTTTTAGGGAAGCCAGTGTAAAGGGAATGGGCGTCTAATTATTGGGTGGGGGGGGGGGGTATTAATGATCATATTGGGAAGGATAGGCAGATATATGAGGAGGTTCATGGAGGATGGGGGTATGGAACAGTCGGCCTAGAAGGGCAATCAATCCTTGAAGCAGAAAGAGCACATGGAATTGTATTGTCAAATACGTGGTTCAGGAAGAGAGACTAGCACTTCACCACTTTTCAGTCATCACAGGGGAGGTCTGCGATAATTTCTTTATGAATAGAGGGCAGTATAGGTCAGAGGTTCGTCATTGCTGGGCTCTCCCCAATGAAAATTTCCGGAAAGAATGCGACCATAGGTTTCGTATGAAATAAGCAGGCAAGACACATTCACGGGAAGGAAAGTTGGTTATTAGGTAGTGGAAATTGTCCACCAAAACAGAAATTCAAGCAATAAGTGCATAGGTAGGTAGACTGGAATTGGGAAGGGACGGCTGATGCCAGGTAAACAGCGTCGCTAGAAAGATTGGGAAATGTGGAAAGCCATTTTAGGCCAGACTAGAGTAGGAGGCACATTTCAGGTCAGGCAGACATGATAGTGGAATAAGGAAGTAGAGTCAGTCACCAAGCAAAAGAAAGCTGCGTTCAACAAGTGGGTTGAGAAGAGGAACCACTACTCTAGAATGCACTATGTAGGCCTACATGCCAAGGGAGCGGCAAATTGCGTTGGACACACCAGTAAAGCAACGCAACGCCAGCTAGTACTGACATGGGTGGCCGCTTGGGAAAACTGGATACCGCTAATACCCCAAAATCGTCGCATTAGCGTAGGGTCTCTGCAGTCTCTACATTAGAACTACGCAGTGGACGGGGCTCTAATGACCTTGTAGTTGACAGGCCCTAAAACACCAACAAACAACTATATGCCAAGATCACAGCTAGGAGGACTACTGCCTTGGTCAAACATCAGAAGTATGAGCGCCGGCTTTATGGATACATAGTCATGGTTGAGAGAAACTTGTTTCGATATGGAAATAGGAATCCATATGGAACACATCGACAAATGACAGGAAACAGCGTTTACCAATAATGAGCACTAAAAGAAAAATATAAACTTCCTTCAAAACTTAACTCTTATATAAAGTCGGTTGATATTAGGTTTTCTTATATAAAAATTGGCGTTCACTATACCTGTATTCTATCGTTTCATTTCCCAATAAAACTTCCAGCAGGAGAGGAGATGGGCTGTTACTGGGATAAGAGAGGGGTGAGCATACGAGCTCAACATTAAATGGGATTTTAGTTGGCCACTACAATTTAGAAAAACAGTACATAGTTTTTCAACTCGAATTCTTCATACCAATAATCTATATCAGTTCTTTATGGCAGCATATCACAAAATTCACGTCAAAACATATCTGAAAAGTAAGTAGGGGAGGATGCGGAGAGTTAAGAAAAATGTAAGGATGCAGAAAGAAGAGGACGAGAAGGAGAAACCATTTGTGGCATTTTGGTTTGATGTTTATAACGTTTAAAGTGAGTATACTCCATATCTTCTACAACTTACATGTATACGGAGAGCACGTAGTACTATAGGAAATTGATAAGATCTATGGTGTCGTTAGCCTGCAAAAAGGGACAGAGTTATCGTTTCCAAAATGATAATAAAACTTCAAGATAACAAACCTACTATTTTCCTGTACAACGGCAATATTTCAGATGTATAATGACCATACATACTAAAGATAACAAGATGACAACGACGAGAAGCAAGAAGACCACGTCTGAATCAAGAAAAGACGAGAAGCTGCCACCCTGACCGATAGAGTCGAACCCGACCTCTCTACATTTTCAGCAAGTATCTTTCAGTTTATTCGGCTCCCATTTTGTAACACTGAAAGTTTAAAAAACAAAACACGAATTGAAACATCCAAATGAAGAAAATGAAGAGACGTATTTTGTCATAGTCTCTCGCTCTCTCTAGATGTGACATTCAAGACTTTTGTCCATTTGTGTGGGTGGAGAGGATACCCCTAAAATGTCACTCACTTCGCATCCTCGACGGAAAAGAAGAATTATAGACGAGAAAGAGAAGCGTGAACTACGAGAAAGGATATAGGTTGTCAGGCAAAAATGACAAATTCAATACGTGTTCAGCAATGCAAAAAAAGCTAGGCGTGACGGGCAGTGGGGGTATGTTGCTGCGAGTCGTAAATTGGACAGCACGCATCAAACGATATTCACACCAAATCACTCAAAAAATAACGAGATACGAGCAAGAAATATAAGTGAGAGTCGAATGTGGAAAATATTGGACTTGGAAATAAGCCACTGAGGATTAGAGTCTCAAGCCTCCCCTTTCTCTCACGTTCAGTAGAAATCATGTGAATTCAAATTTTTAGCCTAACGTACAACACCTATAGACGGCAAGAAACAGAGATAAAACACTACCCTACCACATACGCAATATAATTATTTGAATGATGAAATACTTTTTGACGTTACAAGAGGGAAATGGGGAAATAAAGTGCTCTTTCTGCCTCCATTTTGTCTATTTGCCACTATGCGCACCTATATACAGAGTAGTGCATTAAGGGGTGGACCCTGGCGTTGCCATGGCAATTGAGTGAAACAGCAACGAGGGCGCCATTAATTCTGCGGCGACGGTGACCCGCATCTCGACCTACAACTCAATAAACACTACGAAAGTGTCCGATTCTAATCATTAGAAAGATGACATTATCTTTCCATCAGGTACAGGAAATGAATGTTGGAAAAATGGATGGAGTGGCCTGCTAACGTACAAATGACCCAAATAATAATAAACTTCCTACTGCCAAATATCGATAAGAGTAACCTAACTCTGAGGATTACAAGAGCGAGTACGAAGAGCCAGAAAACTTCCGTTGCTTTATCAGAAAGCCTGAGAGTAAATCGGATAATAAAATCTGAAATATTGCACAATCTAGGATTAGATTAGCCACTTTAACCGCAACATCCAAGCAATTCTAACGACCAACGACAACCAAATGATTGTTAACTAATAGCCACTAGGATCAAAACCAGACAAGAAAAGCGCTAATAACATTTATATTTCATTTTTACCTGACATTTCCTCGACAAAGCAACGCAAGAAATTCAGCTTAAATTATTAAACTACGTCTTAGAATTAAAACAAAAAAGTTTTATCATTTAATTTCAAGAAACGCGAGGTTCACACTCTCCCGCGTCATGAAATTCGAACTCAAAGAGAACGACTAATCATAAGAGTGCAAAGGCGCTCCTTTTCGAACCCGATTTCAACTTCCGATAGAAAGACACCCTCATTTCCGCTCATTTCTAAACAATGGCCACTTCGGACCTGCCTCGGTGGCACAATAGGTACAGTGCTCGATTTACTGCGCCCGTGGTTCCAGATTCGATACTGGATCGAGGTAGGTTGGCTACTTTCGGTCGAGCGAGATGCCCCGAGTGCGCCTTCCTTCCGATGAGAAGTAAAACCGAGGTCCCGTGTGGTGTACGATGGCATTTGCACGTCAAAGAACCATTTCCACTATGCAAAGAGCAGCAAAGCAACTCCTAACCCTTTTCCCACCTATGGCAGGGCAGGGGCGGATCCAGGGGAGGAGAAATGGAGAGATTGTTCCCCCTCAGTGCCTCAATGGGGTGCATATTTCAACTGATGCATGATTCAACTTTGCAATTGGGGTTAAGGCATTTTTGCATTGCTATCCCCATTTCCATACTGCCAGTCCAATCTGCAGTTGGCTAATCCTCTGAAGATAGGGCATTGTCTAGGGCAGTGTTTTTCAACCAGGGTTCCGCCAATGGCAAGGTAAAATATAAAAATAACAACGAAAAGACATGAAACGAGAACGACTTTTGTCTGTCGAAGATGAACTTCGGGTGTCTCTCTCTCTCTCTCTCTCAAACATTAGGCCACGAATTCAATTGCTTATGCTAACACACACACCTTGTATCAATTAATGTTTTTTCTGTCACTGTATGAGGTTCCGCGAAAGGTCTAAATGTTTCAAAGGGTTCCGTTCCAATAAAAAGGTTGAAAAACACTGGTCTAAGAGGCAGTAGAGGACCTAATGTAATTGCTAGCTAGATTTATACTAAGGGATTCTGAATATTTTGAAGTGCTCCCCTCTGATCCGCACCTGGATTCGCCACTGTGGCAGGGTCGGGTACACATCTTGTCCCTCTAAACGGACACAAGGGTGATATGAGGGGTAAATGAGGCAAAATTTACACATTTAGGAGCTCACCCTTTGGTGTCGGTGGAGTACGCCAACGAAGAGTAGACCGACGGTAAATAAACATCGGGGTTGCAGCTTTGGTCAGCAGACAACACAGGAAACACCGTCCAATACAGTATCACCCTTTTCATTATGACTCTGCCATAGTCGGGAAAAGGTGAGGAGTTGCTTTTTCGCCTAGCAACGGCCACTTTGCACAGTGTGCAAGTACATGCTCTCCTTTAGTGCAATTTATTCGCCCATTGCCTAACTGTTGTTCATTTGCCCAATTTAGGATTCCTTTTTTTGACGGGAAACGATGCTTGTTCGGTAATAAGGCTTAAAAGATTATAACTTTTTTTTTACTTTATTGACAAGCTCTTATGACATCTCCGATTAACCTGGTCAACAACTACAAAACACGATCCTTTGTGCTTGATGATAGAAAAAATCTAAATGATCATCATCTATCTTTTCTTAAAAACTTCCAGGAAGCCTTGGCTAAATCTCTTGCGATTAACTTCTTGATTCTCCTGTTGTCCTCTTACTTCAGACTTTAGTTTTTTTTTCTTTGAAGTAGTTGTTCAGTTCTTATAGTACTTCAATGATGCTTCAAGATATCAGTCAAAGAATTATGATTGACCACAGTCTCATCTCTCGAAATGTTGCCAAAAGACAATTTAATGGCCTTTGAAATGAGCAACGTATAACAACAATCTTCAGTTTTTTTTATCGATTAAAGCACTCTTCAATCAAGTCCAAACTGACCACCCGGTGGTGCAAACTCCAAATTGCCTCATTATTCACTATAATAAACTGAAGACTCACTGCGCCATTTAATTAACATGAATTAAATGCTGCAATGGTTCTACAGATTTCCTCTTACCAGTTAATAATATTAAACGGTGTCTTTCTATACCAGTGCAGCTACAGTCACGAGGACCCTAAATCTTTGTCATCGTTTTTACTTGAGAGACAGAGAGTTAGCACGCTCGGCAACTACGTCAGTAGTCCTAGGTTCGACACCGGACCGAGGTGGGTCGGCTTCTTTCGGGCGAGAGAGAGAGAGGCCGCGAGTGTGCCTTCTTTCGGATGAGAAGTAAAACCGAGGTCCAGTGTGGGTGTACGATGGCACTTGCACGTAAAAGAACCCTCTCTACGATGCACCGGGTAAATGAGGCAAAATTTCCAGGTGTAGGAGCTCGCCCCCTGGCGTCGGTAGCATTCCCCAGCGAACACTAGACCGGCGATAAATAAGCGTAGGGGTGTAGCTTCGGCCGGCAACCGGCTGCAGAAAAAACTATGATCAATATATCGTCCTGTGTCCATTCAGAGGGACAAGATGGGTACCCGACCCTGCCATAGGCGGGAAAAGGGTTAGGAATTGCTTTTTTAGATAGAGAGAGCTTCAAGAGCTTCGAGCTACACGCCTACAGAGAAACAGCGCAATGGACAATGAGATGCAACTACAATAAGTAGTGAAAAGTAATTTATATGCTAGGTAACAAACTTATAAATTGCACAGATTTGCCTGATGGAGGAGTACACCCCATCCCAACAGTTAAACACTGCACCCAATGATCCATCAAACAGATAACGAGGATGAATAAATTAAACTACAAAGTGCCCCTAACGACCTGGGTGAGGAGGGATCTTCAAGTCATACGTTCCGAAACGAATACATTGCTAAGCCCTAGCCAGACTAGTTGCAGCGCCTGCTCTAGCACTTATGCCGCCCCGGACAAAAGGACAAATTGCGGCCCCTTGAAGCAGCGCACTGTTGGCGTGCTCTGTTCTCCCACTTACTGGCAAAATGGCGCCCCTGACAAATGCCCGCGTTGCCCCCCCCCCCTTAGAGCGGGCCCTGCTGGCTGTATAAAAAGGTCCGTGACAGCGACATCCTGCATGTCACATGGAGTTATACAGTAGCTTTACTTTTATCCGACTGGAACCTCTGCTTCATCAATTACACTGCAAGGTCAAACACACTAAAAATTTGTCCAGGTGGGGTACTGCTGAGCTGCAATAAGTCAAAGCAACTCCTAACTCTTTCCCCGCCTATGACAGGGTCGGGTAACCATATTGTCCCTCTGAATGGACACAAGGGTGATCTATTGGACAGTGTTTTTCCCGAGCCGGTTGCCGACCAAAGCTGCAACCCCTATGCTTATTTATGGGAAGTTCCAGGGGGCGAGTTCCTACACCTGGAAATTTTGCCTCATCAACCCGTTGCATTGTAGAAAGGATTCTTTTACGTTAAAATGCCATCGTACACCAAACGGAACCTCGGTTTTACTTCACATCCAAAGGACGGAGCACTCAGGGCATCTCTCTCTCTCTCGCCCGAAAGAAAGCCAAGCCACCTCGGCCCAGTATCGAACTTGGAACCACTGAGGCGGGATAAGGTCGACCTCCCTAGTGCTAAAGGTTAATTTATCGACACTGGAGCGCCTCACATGGAAGTTTTGTAGATCTACACTTACTTACATTTACTCCAGATAATCCAGCTTGCTTGCTTGTTGGTGTTTTAGGGCCCTTCAACTACAAGGTCATTAGAGCCCCGTCCGCAGTGTAGTTCTTATGCAGAAACTGCACAGACACTACACAAATGCGACGATATTTGGGTATTAGCAGTACCCAGTTTTTCCCAAGCGACCACCCATGTCAGTACTAGCTGGGGTTGTGTTGTTTAACTTCAGTGATCAGGCGAGAGCTGGTGTGTCCAACACAATTCGCCGCTCCCCAGATAATCCTGACATGGGACGCCCGGGACCACGAATTTATTTGCCATTCGATAGAAGGTCGAGGCTTTCCTCTCATCCGACAAAGATGCCACCATTGTTGGAACTGGTATTCACATCTACAAACTTAAAGTCAAGTCCGCTACAACTGAGTTACCGAGGCGGGGGCAATTTCCATTAGATTAGAGGAACAAGAAAGAGAGGATGAAGAATGCAAGCAAACTGACCAACAATGTCGACAAAAAGTTATCACTAATCAAAGTAAGTTACAGTTGTCAACTGCTTGTCGATAATTTACAAAGCCAGGAAGATGAAGACGTACACTCACCTCCCTCATTGCTTTTTCGATCGTATTTTCTCTTTCTTTGAATTCAAACTGCTTTCACGAGAAACAAGCTGTCGTCTTCTTTGATAGAACATAACATCACTTTTGCAATTTCTCAAGAAAGCTGAAAGAAAAAAAACTAAATAAAAACACGAAATAAACGACATGTCGTTTTAGCTTCTCTCTTTTTTTCCAATCTTTGTTATATGTGCTTCACAATTGCATTCCCCCCTCTCCTTCTCCCTACACGTGAGGGGCATATTGGGTTGGATACACCAGTACTCCTCGTTTACCCGCCGCGGTGGCGTGGTGGTTAGCACGCTCGGCAACTGCGTCAGTAGTTCTAGGTTCAATACTGAACCGAGCGGCGAGTTGCGTTGGACACACCAGTTCTCGTCTGATCACTGAAGTTAAGCAACGCAAGCCCAGTTAGTACTGACATGGGTGGTCGCTCGGGAAAGCTGGGTACTGCTAATACCCAATACTCGTAGCATTAGTGTAGTGTCAGTGCAGTATATGCATTAGAACTATACAGTGGACGGGTCTCTAATGACCTCGTAGTTGACGGGACCTTAAACTCCAACAAACTGAACCGAGGTGGATTGGCTTCTTTCTGGCGAGAGAGGGCCTGAGTGCGCCTTCTTTAGGATAAGAAATAAAATGATGTAAGATGTTCTTTGCACGCAAAAGAACCTTCTCTAATATGCAAAGGGTAGATGAGGCAAAATTTCCAGGTGTCGGAGCTCGCCCCCTGGCATACGGGTTGCAGCTTTCGTCGGCAACCGGCTGTGGGAAAAAAAAACACGTCTAATATATCGCTCCTGTGCCCATTCAGAGGGGAAAAGATGGGTACCCGACCATGCCATTGGCGGGAAAAGGGGCTAGAAGTTGCTACGCCGCGACCAGTGTCTCACTTTCAAAAATTCTAACAGGACAAGAACCTATATCTATGAATATAAGCCGCTACCTCAACTTTTGAGCGGTTTATTGCGTTGGACACACCAGTTCTCGTCTGATCACTGAAGTTATGCAACGCAACCCTCGCTAGTACTGACATGGGTGTACGCTTGGGAAAACTGAGTACTGTTAATATCCAAAATTCGTCGCATTAGTGTAGTGTCTGTGCAGTCTTTGCATTAGAACTACAAGAATGATGTTGTGGACGGGACTCTAATGACCTTTGTAGTTGAAGGGCCCTAAAACACCAACAAACAACAACAACCGCAACCTCAGCTAGTACTGACATGGGTGTCCGCTTGGGAAAACTGGGTACCGCTAATACCCAAAATTTGTCGCATTAGTGTAGTGTCTGTGCAGTCTCTGCATTAGAACTACAAGAATGATGCTGTGGACGGGGCTCTAATGACCTTTGTAGTTGAAGGGCCCTTTTTTTGTTGTTGTTTGTTGGTGTTTAAGGTCCCGTCAACTACAAGGTCATTAGAGACCCCTTGAAGGGCCCTAAAACACCAACAAACAACAACAACAGCACCCCCAGCTAGTACTGACATGGGTGTCCGCTTGGGAAAACTGGGTACCGCTAATACCCAAAATTCGTCGCATTAGTGTAGTGTCTGTGCAGTCTCTCTACATTAGAACTACGCAGTGTACGGGGTTCTAATGGCCTTGTAGTTGAAGGGCCCTAAAACACCAACGAAACAACCAAGAACCTGAACTTTGAAGATCTCTCGAACTACATCGCGATCACTAAAATACCCTCACTACCACCGCCTCCAGTACCACTTGTAATACTACGTACTGCTGATAAAAATAATAATAGAGAAGATAACAAGGTAACAACAAACCCGAAACGTCAAGATCCTCTAATCAAAGGCTTATAATGATACGAATCAATTTTCGTTGTTGTCACGACAATGCCTTATATCTGTATACATATAAACCTTCAATATATTGTCTTTTCAATTCAATCAAAATTGGATTTCGTTGCGCTCAATCACGTACCTCTCGACTCTTACATTTGAGCAACATTCATGGAGTTCATTCAATTCCACGAAACGGCATCTCAACTTCATTTACTTTCTCACTATGGACGGTGGTGGGTATTATTTAGGGTTTCCATTTCGTCTCTTAGATGAAGTGAAATTTCATCTTTTTCTTAGCAATTCGCATCTACCTGAGGGAAAGAAAAAGAGATGATGAAGAAGCACAACAAGGACACAGAGACACTCAAACTACACATGAGGTATGCGCAATCTCAAACTCTCCCAATGTATCTTATGAATTGATTACACGTTCATTTTGAAGGCCTTGAGACGATAAAAGAGTGAAATACAAAACTAAATAACTACCATGGAAGCAACTCCTTCACGTTGCGACTTCCTTTGCCAAATTTTCCCTCCCTCCATCCCCCTCCCTTTCTCCAAAAATATAAAGCAAAGCCGCCAGGCAATTATTAATACCACTAAAAAAAAGTCCAATGGGTTGTTGTAGTTTGTTGGTGTTTAAGGTCCCGTCAACTACAAGGTCATTAGAGACCCGTCCACTGTATAGTTCTAATGCATAGACTGCACAGACACTACACTAATGCGACGATTATTGGGTATTAGCAGTACCCAGCTTTCCTGAGCGACCACCCATGTCAGTACTAACTGGGCTTGCGTTGCTTAACTTCAGAGATCAGACGAGAACTGGTGTGTCCAACGCCACTCGCCGCTCCCAACTCCAATGGAGAAATAGATTCTGAACCGTAGTGACTCATAGGATTAATGCAGAATTGTTGAAGTGGAAACAGGCAAGTGGGGGTCTTGTGTGACGCCGGGTCCCAATAAAGTTGAACAAGTTACGTTGGACACACCAGTTCCCGTGAGATCACTGAAGTTAAGCAGTGCAAGCCCACGTCAATACCAACATGGGTGGTTGGTAAAGAACGTTGGGTGCTGCAGATTAACCCTCTCCTCCCGCGGGCAGCCTCCTAAGGGTTCGTCCTGTTATGGCTGCCTGGCTTACTCCCCAACCCACAAAATTAATCCAGTAATCCAGAATTGCAAAGTTTACAGAACCGTCGTTAGGCCCGCTATGCTGTATGGCCCAGAGTGTTGGGCAGTTAGGAAGAACCATGAAAGGCAAGGGTGGTTGGTAAAGAACGTTGGGTGCTGCAAGTTTCCCCTTTCCGACGTCCTATACACCTACCTCCCAATCTCCCGCGAGCAGCCTCCTAAGGGTTCGTCCTGTTATGACTGCTTGGCTTACTCCCCAACCCAGGAAATAAATCCAGCAAATGCAAGTGGCTGAGATGCGAATGCTGCGCTACATGTGTGTGTGTGTGGGGGGGGGGGGGGTGTCACGATCTGACAGAATCAGAAACGATTATGTTAGAGGTAGCTTAGGGGTGCGAGACATTGAGGAAAAGATGAGAGAGAATAGGATGAGGTGGTATGGGCATGTGATGAGGAGGGGAGAGGAGGAGCTTATTAGGTCCATTGTGGGACTGCAGGTAGTTGGGGGCACCAGAGGCAGAGGGCGACCAAAATGAACGTGGGAGCAGGTGGTGCAAAGGGACTTGGAGGCGTTAGGAGTGGAGGGGGACTTGGTGGGGGATAAGCGGGAGTGGAGGATTAGAACCCGCAGATCCGACCCTGCCTCAGGCGTGAGAAGGGTGAAATGATGATGATGATTCGTCTGCCTACATGAACGCATCTCGAAATCATTAGTAACCAGATCCGGTATCATATAGGGTGTATGAAGCCGGTAAGAAGAAGAATACAAAAGACTAAATTAAATGACAGAGTAGACTCTCATCTCCGCCGAACAAACTGTGCCTTACCTAAAGTCTGTACTACTTCTGAGATTTCTATTCCGCCTTCAGCTCAATTTCATTATTGGGTTTCTTCTAAGATATAGTGAGCATAATCTATTTTTAAACAAAATTTAGTCTCAATATAAAATATTTTTATACATCGATCATTTGTTCATCAATTGCGGATGCTCTTGGGCGGAAAACGTAACAAGGTC
Organism: Trigoniulus corallinus; assembly: GCA_013389805.1. Taxonomy (NCBI): domain Eukaryota; kingdom Metazoa; phylum Arthropoda; class Diplopoda; order Spirobolida; family Trigoniulidae; genus Trigoniulus; species Trigoniulus corallinus. Next base: position 3,460,617 of record JAAFCE010007744.1, read on the forward strand.
CCTTCCGTCGTCCTAAGCCAAAAGCTTAGTTATTTAAAGCTGCCGTCATTCGAAACCCCTTTACGTCCGTAAACATCATCATCCCCTTATCCCGCCTGTGGCAGAGTCGGGTTTGCGGGTTCTGGTCCTCCATTCCAGGTCCTCGTCCATTCCACACAGTATCATATTCTTACGAACTACCTGCCCCCACCTCTGCTTTGGTCTCTCCCTGCCTCGGGTGCTTCCAACCACCTGCATTCCTGAATTGGACCTAACGAGCTCCCTCTCCTCTCTTCTCATTACGTGTCCATACCACCTCAACCTACAGTCCCTCATCTTTTCCGCGATGTCCCCCACCCCTAGGCTATCTCTAATACACTCGTCCCTATTTCTATCAGCTCTCGACACTCCACTCATGTACCGCAGCATTCGCATCTTGGCTACTTGCATTCTATTGTTTGTTTGTTGGTGTTTTAGGGCCCTTCAACTACAAGGTCATTAGAGCCCCGTCCACAGCATAGTTCTTATGCAGAGAATTTACAGTCATTACACTAATGCGACGATTTTTGGGTATTAGTAGTACCCAGTTTTCCCAAGACGCCACCCATGTCAGCACTAGCTGGGGTTGCGCTGCTTAACTTCAGTGATCAAACGAGAACTGGTGTGTCCAACGCAATTCGCCACTCCTTTGCATTCTATTGACGTGGCTCTTCCTCACTGTCCCCAACACTCTGATCCATATAGCAGAGCTGTCCTAACCACTGCCCTGTAAAACTTCCCTTTCAATTAGATTGCGACCCTCCTATCACACAAGACTCCACTTGCCTGGGAAGGCAACTCCAGTCACCCACGCCAGAGGCTGATCTACTGATCCATGCGCATATTACATGATACACCTGGTTTCGTTCGCGTTGCCGCCTTGTCTCCCAGGCCGAAAGAGCGGCTTCCCCAGCACCGAGAACCGGAATCTCTGTGGTCTGGTTCAGGAATATTAGCCTGATTCCCTTTCGGAAGTCGGCGGGAGAAGTTAATCAGCCCGCGACACTCCGGTGGAAATTGATCTTTCCGAATCCTTAGGACCGACTAATCCATGTTCAACTGCTGTTCACATGGAACCCTACTTCGCTTCGATCCCAAGGGAGCGGCAAATTGCGTTGGACACACACCAGTTCTCGTCTGATCACTGAAGTTCAGCAACCCAACCCCCAGCTAGTACTGACATGGGTGGCCGCTTGGGAAAACTGGGTACCGCTAATACCCCAAATAGTCGCATTAGTGTAGTGTCTGTGCAGTCTCTGCATTAGAACTACGCAGTGGACGGGGCTCTAATGACCTTGTAGTTGACGGGCCCTAAAACTCCAACAAATTCGATCCCAAAGGTTCTCACTTGAGTATTTGCTACTACCACCAAGATCTGCCTGGAGACAGCTCCAGTCAGGCTCACGCCCAGACCTTCGCAGCCACCGGGACGCCCTCCTACTCTCTGCAAGGTGGCTTTCCAACGCCTTTTGCGAAGCCATGTCCCTCTGCCAGGATTGAAACGATTGTTACTAAAAAGACTTTTGGTTGAGAGAGAAGAACAACATTCAACATCTGACACCCTCTAAGATTTCCTTCGTCACTTACCAGTCCGAATCCAGCTCCATAACTGCAACTTACCGAAAACGCACTTGCAAACTTGAGGATCATTTCATTAGCTAATGGAAAACAAATAGGTTCAGAGAATGTAACTTTTAATTACTGGAACAAAATCTTATGTAATTACCTATGTTGGAATTTTTTAAAACCAAACTCTAGGCATTTTAAACGTACATCTAGAGCTGGCAAACCATTTATATCATCCATATTATCTCTCCATATAATTAGACTGCTCTTAGACCCATCTACAATCTGAAATTAGAAGAAAAGAAACGATAGAAAATGTCAACCTTTCTCTCTATGCGTACCGATGTTTATTAGTAGGGGTTGATTATGTAGCGTATTAATCTCACCAAGATGATAACAGATCATTAACACTTAGGCTCGCTTCACACCAAACGAATCCGGATCACTCAGAATCAGTCCAAATCAAGGTGAATCTGACTCACCGGGATTCAGCTTGGTGCTCCACCACTCAAATATACACAGATGCAGTCTTTCCTTTCACACCAGATCAATGTGATTCAATCCACCTTGATTCAAGATTGACAGCGATTCGGCTGGTCAGAATCTTCTACCTTCAAGCATTCATGAATCAATAGATAGTTAGGTCAAACGACATAAATGTAAGCGTAAAACTGAGCATACTTAAAATTTTTTACGTTTAAGTTTTATGTAGCTATAGTTAGGCATGTCAATTTTATGTCGTGTTGCCAGACTGGTGCGCAACACTGTGGCACTTGCAGAATAATGCATTACTTCTACGGCCACGTTTGCTCTGCATGGCACCTGTACTTCGTGGTGCAGTATTATACAAGGGGCAGCCTATGTTTTCACGGCATATTCTAAACAGTTGAATCATTGATAAATTTCTGTTTGGGAACAAGCTCAAATTCCTAAATATCTGAAAATTCATTTTACCATCTAATGAAAAAAGTTATATTAATTAAAAAACCACTAGTGCCCTACAAATCGACGTGTTTTAGGCTATATCTTTACAGACTCCATTTGACTTAAAATTCGAACATAAGGTAGCAAGAACACGCGCATGCGCCAAATTTTACGTTGGTCGTTTACGTTACGACGCTGCCGCTATTTTTTTTATGTACAGTTTACTAGACGAACATCACGTAAAAGACTTTGACGACGTAAATTTTACGTTTTAAGTTTTACATTTACGTCGTTTGCCCTAACTATCTAATATAAAACACATTGGACTTGGAACTTTATAATGATGAAAATGGAACAAAACAGTCCATCTTGTTTGACTCGGATTGAGTTGGTTTGATAGCAAGGAGATTACAAATCAGATTCTCCTTGATTGGATTGAGTCTGATTGATTCGGATTCATTTGGTGTGAAGCAGGCCTTAGAGCCTACTTCTAGTAATGACGACTCAATGAAGGGCTCTTCCCTTTTGTTTGGGAGCGGCTTATTGCGTTGGACACCAGTTCTCGTCTGATCACTGAAGTTCAGCAGTGCAACCCCAGCTAGGAAAACTGGGTACTGCTAATACCCAAAAATCGTCGCATTAGTGTAGTGTCTGTGCAGTCTATGCATTAGAACTATGCTGTGGACGGGGCTCTAATGACCTTTGTAGTTGAAGGGCCCTAAAACACCAACAAACAACAACTCTTTTGATTTATATTGTATTTTAACGTTGGCTGGGCTATCAGTGCTCCAACGCAACGGGAAGACAGATTTGGATGGGACCCATAAAATCAATGGGGGATGGTCAGTGCTGGACTTAGATATTGAGAGGCCCTGGGCAATTTCAATTTCGATGCCCTTTCCTTAAATTTTGAAGCCCGCTAAATGTGGAGGCTCTAGGCTTCAGCCTATTTACCCTAGTGGTAAATTTGGCATGGGGGATAGTTGAAGTGGAGACAGGCAAGCGGAGTCAAGTGTTGGTTAGTTTGTTATGCTAACGGGTGGGGGGGGGAGTTGGCCAGGCAGCCATAACGGACCGGACCCTGTGCAGGCTGCTCGCGGGGTGAGGGGGAGATAGGAGCGGGGGAGGTAGGATTGGGGAAATTAGTAGTACCCAGTTATTCCCAACCAACCACCCATGTCGGTACTAACTTGAGTGCTTAACCACAATGATCTGACAAGAACTGGTGTGTCCAACGCAATTAACCGTTCCGTGATAGGAGGGTCCCAAAGGAGGGTCCACTATGCTATACGGATCAGTGTTGGGGCAGTGAGAAAGAGCCACGTCAATAGAATGCAAGTAGCCGAGATGCTAATGCTGCGGGACATGAGTGGGGTGTCGACAGCTGATAGAATTAGGAACGGGTATATTAGAAGTAGCCTGGGGGTGGGGGACATCGCGGAAAAAATGAGGAAGAGTAGATGGAGGTGTCATGGACACGTAATGCGAAGAGGGGAGGAGGCGTTTGTTAGGTCCATTACAGGAATGAAAGTTGTTGGAAGCACCCGGGGCACAGGGAGACTAAAGCAGATGTAGGATTCGTAAGGATATGGTAGTAGTGTGTGTTTGTTTGTTGGTGTTTTAGGGCCCTTCAACTACAAGGTCATTAGAGCCCTGTCCACTGTGTAGTTCTGATGCAGAGGCTGCACAGACACTACACTAATGCGACGATTTTTGGATACTGGCGGTACCCAGTTTTCCCAAGCAGCCACCCATGTCAGTACTAACTGGGGTTGCGTTGCTTAACTTCAGTGATCAGACGAGAACTGGTGTGTGCAACGCAATTTGCCACTCTAGTAGTGTGGTGGGTGGGGGGAGACCTGATGGGAGATAGACAAGAGTGGAGGGCTTGAATCTGCAGACCCGACCCTGCCACAGGCGTGATAAGGGTATGATTATGTTGGCTGACCTGAATCAGGTGAAGGATGTGAAGGTTTGGCGGCCATCATTAATTCTATTGCCAACATTCGAATTTCTTGATAAACAGCATATACGTCATGAGACTCCGTAAAAAAAAAAAGAACATCCAAAATGGCTCTCTTCTTTCGAATGCATATTTTAGAAGACAACTCCAAAAATAATACGAATTCATTAAATATAAACACGTCCGCCCTGAAAGTGACAACATGACAGCGGATCACCTTTAAAATTCAATCAAACAAGCCGCGGTAGTGCGTTGTTTCTAACAGTCGAAGAAATTGATTCATGAAACTACAGTACATACAGTATGTTGTTGCTACGAATACTGACGGTCTAAAAATATGAATTGGCGTTTCTTCTTTGCAAGGTGGGATTATTTGATTGATTCATTCAAGAAGAGTAACAAAAAATGACTCTTACAAACTTGGAGCACTTCAAAAATAAAAAGTGCGCCCCAATTATTCTTAAATATTCAGAATCCCTTAATATAAATCTAGCTAGCAATCGCAATAGGTCCTCTACTGCCCCTTACTGTCTACAGCGCTTGGCCGTTCGCGTAATCATCATCATCACAGCCTTTGGCAGGGTCGGGTCTGCGGGTCCACTTAACATGCTCTGACTGGGGTCACCCCAGCCAGACGTCTGGAACCGGCAGGAAATATTGGCTGAGTTGTCTGTGGGGAGGGGGGATGCCGGCCTACCCCACGAATTGAGACGAGGTAATCGATTTTCAAAAATAATCCTCAAATTCTCGAATCCAATTTAAATACGTAAAATGAAGGCTAATTCCGTTTGAAAGATACACATACAGTACAACTCTGTTAGGCAAGGCACAAAATGAGGCCGCAGGGTGACGGAGCGGGACGCAGCCCTGCGAAATTCTGCTAGTAGGCAATCACCGCACATTGAATCGCAGTTTTTCAACATACTGGTTTGCAATTTGCGTCAACTAAATTGACTTTTAACGTAACAGTGATTGCCTGCTAGCAGAATTTCGCAGGACTGCGTCACCCTGCGGCCTCATTTCGCGCCTTGCCTTAGAAATGCTTCTGTATGAAATCTGCTCATTAATTAGAGTAAACATTATCATCATCATCATACCCTTATCCCGCCTGCGGCAGGGTCGGGTCTGCGGGTTCTAGCCCTTCCGCCTATCTTCCACCAGGTCCCCGTCCACTACCATATCCTTACTGACAACCTGCTCCGACGTCTTCTTCGGTCTCCCCCTGCCCCGGGTGTTTCCGACCACTTGCATTCCTGAAATGGACCTAACGAGCTCCTCCTTCCGTGTTCTCATTACGTGTCCATACCACCTCAGCCTATTCTCCCTAATTTTTTTCGGCGATGTCCACCACCCCCACACTACCTCTAATATACTCATTCCAGCTCTCGACACCCCACTCATGTACCGCAGCATTCGCATCTCGGCTACTTGCATTCTATTAACGTGGCTCTTCCTCACTGCCCAACACTCTGATCCACATGGCATAGCGGGCCGAAGCGCTGCCCTGCAAAACTTCCCTTTTAACTAGATTGGGACCCTCCTATTACACAGGACTCCGCTTGCCTGTCTCCAACATTAGAGTAAACGACATTTTTATTTTGTTAGTTAATTTCTTACACCAACGGGTGGCAGAGTATGCCAAACAGCCGTTTGAGGTGAGCCGTTGTGAGGTAGGAGATAGGGGTAGGGAAATTAGCAGTACCCAGTCCTTCCAACCAGCCACCCATGTCGGTACTAACTTGGGTTGCGTTGTTTAATTTCAGTGATCTGACGAGAACTGGTATGCCTAACGCAATTCAACCCTGTCTTCAATATCCGCTTCTTCATTCTTCTTTCTATTTTCAATCATCCTTTAAGGCCTACACGTTGGTCGGCAGCCGGTTGTGGAAAAACACCGCCCAATTTATCACCCTTGTGCCCATTCATAGGGACAACATGAGTACCCGACCGTGCCACTGGCGGGAAGAGGGTTACGAGTTGCTTTGCTTTTAGGCCTACACTTGATCTGCTTCGGTGGCGCAATAGGTAGTGTGCTCTATTTACTGCTCCACTGGTTCCAGGTTGGTTAAATCGGTGGCGTACCGAGAGTACCCGGGGACAAAGACAGAAATCTGCGCCCTCTGGCACCTGCTAAACTTAATGTGAACCCCATTTTTGCGCCTTCTGTCTTCTGCGCCCCGGGGAGCGGCGAGTTGCGTTGGACACACCAGTTCTTGTCTGATCACTGAAGTTAAGCAACGCAAGCCCAGTTAGTACTGACATGGGTGGCCGCTCGGGAAAGCTGGGTACTGCTAATACCCAATAATCGTCGCATTAGTGTAGTGTCTGTGCAGTCTATGCATTAGAACTATGCAGTGGACGGGTCTCTAATGACCTTGTAGTTGACGGGACCTTAAACACCAACAAACAACAACTCTGCGCCCGGGGATATCTGTCCCCCCCCTCCGCCCCCCTCGGTACGCCACTTGTTTGTTTTCTTTCGGGCGAGAGAGAAGATCCGAGCCCGAAGACGTTCCGAGGTCCCGCGTGGCTTACGATTTCATATGAAAGTCAAAGAGCCCTCTCTACTATGCAACGGGTAGATGAGGCGCCGGTGTCGATGGAGTGCCCCAAGGAAAAGTAGACTGACGATAAGAAGCATAGGGGTTGCAGCTTTGGTCGGCAGCCGGCTGCGGAAAAACACTATCCAAAATATCACCCGTGTGTCCATTCAGAGGGACAAGATGGGTCCCGACCCTATCCTAGGAGGGAAAAGTTGCTTTTATGCCTACATGCTTACATTCGTAACCTAACGCGAAGCCCTAGGGGTCGTAATGACGAAGAGAGGCCGGCTCAACTCTGAACCTGACCTGCGGCGGGTGTCTTTCATCAAAATGCATGCTCAAGAAAACGGGATCCGGAACGTTCGCCCCCGACATTTCGCCCCTCGGACGTTTCGCCCCCGAACATTTCGCCCCTGGGAGGGCAAATGGCCGTTTTTTTTGTTATTCCGTTTTAGGTAAGGTAAAAATCAAGGGCTAGTGCCAACTGACCCTTGAGTCAATGCCAGCCCTTGATTTTTACCTTATTTTGGCCGGTTTTTTTTTGTTATTCTGTTTTTACCTAGAAAAACAGCATTGTTCGTTCGGACCTTTTTCTGAGTGTTTCAAGGAATAGGTAAGGTGAAAATTCAGCAATTTCGGCAAGAATGCTACGCATTGTGGAGGAAATCAACGATAGAAATTTAATAGACTTTCTGAAAGGCATAGCCTAAATATCTGGAAATTCACTTTACCATCTAATATAAAAAAAGGTTATTAATTTAAAAAAACCACTAGTGCCCTACAAATCGATGTGTTTTCGGACATAAGGTAGCGACACGCGCATGCGCCGCTATTTTTTTTAAGTACAATTCAGCAGACGAACATCACTTAAAAGACTTTGACGACGTAAATTTTACGTTTTAAGTTTGCGTTTACGTCGTTTACCGGCCATTTACCTTCCCAGGGGCGAAATGTTCGGGGGCGAAACGTCCGAGGGGCGAAATGTGTGGGGGCGAAAGCTCCGGGAGCGAAAGGTACCCAGGGGTGAAATGTCGGGGGCGAAACTTCCGTAAACCAAGTGGTTGTTTAATGGTTGTTTTAACCATTAAAAAACAGCTGAAGTGGATATACTGTATGTATCAAGTGGGCCTACCGTATACAGAGTAGGTGCAGTAGATAGAGTTATAGTCACGTTTTTTTATTGTACAATGATACGACAACCGCATCAGGTAAGACTTATTTTTCCGCCTGATATCAGATATAAAAAAAAAGTAGACTGGTTTACGTGTTTGTCCAATTTTGAGTGAGAAGAACTAAACTGGCGCCGGGAAGCTCATGGGTTGACACAAATTGATGAACTATTATTTAGTTTACAAAGAAAATGTGACAGAAGATACAAATGTTGCTAGGACACCACAAATAAAACGACAATTCCAGTAATGGAAATGTCAGGTGGACCTTCAACAATTTCACAGCTCAGCCATCAGGTATACCGTCTAGGTGAAGTCTGTGTGAGAAACAGAGCGAGAATAAAAATTTGACACCTCACAAAAAAGCAAAGCAACTACTAACTCTTTTCCCGTCTCTGGCAGCAGAGCCGGGTTCAGTTTTGGTTGGTGTTAAAGGGCCCTTCAACTACAAGGCCATTAGAGCCCCGTCCACTTCGTAGTTCTAATGCACAGTCTGCACAGACACTACAGTAGTGCGACGATTTTTGGTTGCTAGGGGGCAGTAACGCTGCAAAGACTCGTACAGGACAAAGTGAAGGAATGGGGGTTAGGGCAGTGGCGACAGAGTATGCAGGGAAGGGCTGCAAAGAAATCGCTGAGGGTGTATGGGAACAAGCTTAACATAGAGAGGGAGGTAATCTACGACAATACCTGGGAGAGCTCACTTCTGTTTCGGGCAAGAGCTGGGTCACTGGAGACGAAACAGAAGATGGCAAAGATCACAGGTGGAGAGGAGGGCGCTGTGGATTGTGCAGGGATCAGGTGGAGGACGTCAGGCATGTGATACTGGTCTGCCCAGCACTGGATCACTGCAGAAGGGGTTGGGGAACCCCCACATTGGAGGAGGTTCTGGGGGTGGTGGGTTCTGGGGTGGAGCGGCTGGAATGGGTGCAAAAGGAAAAGGTGTTGCTGGGGTGCTGGTGGAGATCTGGGCATATGGGTCCAGCATGAAAAGATCTCGCCAGCAAGGTATCCGTCACAAAGGATTACATATTCATATTAACGGTACCCAGTTTTCCCAAGCAGCCATCCATGTCAGTACCAGCTGGAGTTGCGTTGCTTAACTTCAGTGATCAGACGAGAACTGGTGTGTCCAACGCAATAAGCCGTTCCCTAGGCGGGTTCAGCGCGGTTGCCGAACCGGGCCGAACGAATGTTTTTCCACAAAAAAAAAAAAGACCCCGGAAAATATTGTTTAGTATGTTGCGCTAACGGGTTGGGGAGTCAGTCAAGCAACCAGGGCCCCTATGAAGACTGCTCGCGGTTGAGGGAGAAGTAGGAGTATGGCATGTAGCAGGACCTGCATGTAGGTGAAGGGAAATTAGTAGCATCCAACATTCAAAACCAACCATCCATGTTGGTACTAACTTAGGTTGCGTTGCTTAACTTCAGTGATCAGACGAGAACTGGTGTGTTCAACGCAATAAGCCGCTGCCACTGTACACTGGAAAAGTGCCATGTGCCATTCGCAGGTTTCTCACAGACCGTATTTTCCACCGAAAATTTAGAAACTTTTCTCCCCTCCCCCGGAAATGCTTTCTCGGTTAAGAACCACTGCCGTAGTATACTGGAGAACGCCGGGGTTCCACTGCAGTAGAGTATTGGTACGTAGTAACGTATTTGTTGAATGACCCTCGCGATGTGTTAAGCTGGGTTTACACTGCGCGCAACATACTCGCGCAACTGTTTCATTAGGAAAGACTCGCGCAGTGTAAACGGGGACTCGCCCCGAAATTTGCTGCGCGAGGCAGCCTCGTGGTGAGCCACCGCACTTTCGGTTTTTGGACGCGCATCAAAGGGTTTCGCCACTCCCACTTCGTGTACTGTTACTCTAGATACGTTTTGCATGCTTGCTTCGCGCAATATTTCGCTCAATGTAAACAGGGAGGGCGAGACGGGTGAGATTGCCGCAAGCCTGCGGAAACAGTTGCGCGAGTATGTTGCGCGCAGTGTAAACCCAGCTTTACGATTCCGTCGATCACAGTAATACACGGTATGGGCCTACGGCCATCAGGGCCCGCTCAAAGGCGGGGGGGGGGGAATGGGTCCGGGCGCCATTTTGCCTGTGAGAACAGAGCTCTGCTTCAAGGGGCGGGAATTTGTTTTCTTTTGTCCCGGACGGCATAACTTCTAGAGCAAGCGCTGCCGCCACACCGTTTGGACGGAGTTGCCAACGGCTATCTAGTTTTTTCTGCACCAAATAACAACGTCTTCGCCTCAAATGAGAAAAATCTACTCAGGGAGATCATCCCGTTCGTGAGATACAATACAGAAATCCCGTAAACCTAATTTTAGTCCAAAAATAATGACGCAGTTTTGCATCTAGCAAGGGGAATGATGCAAAGTTTTCTTTCCATTCTAGTAAAAAAAAAAAAACAGTTAAAACGCTTTAAATCTACCCAACTCGTTGTGTTTTTTTGCACTATTCAAACTAATAATTCCACATTTTTAAAACGTCGTCGTCTGAATGTGACGGCCATCACTCCGGGAGTAAAAACACACTGGGGACATCACCGTATTATTTTTGATCTGCCAAGCTGCCGTTAACCGAAGCGCTTTTGATACAGGCGACAGATAACGACTGCTAATAATGATACCTCACCCTAGTGGCCATTCCAGTTGAAGATGGCAACCTGCAGGAGCTGATGTTGAAGATGCAAGTAATGAATGAATTTATAGAAATATACACCGCATTTTAAAATATCGCTTACTATATAAAGTTAATCGTAGGGCCACAAACATGGCTCAGTGTGCACTTAGTCCTCACGAGTTTATTCAGAATGCGTTTAAGCCTAACGTGGTTGTTGTTTGCTCTCCGAAAGCTGAAGCAGTATGTCAAAAGAATAATCTGACATTTGTTGAAATGGTACAGCCGTTTTGCAAGCTCAACGCTGAAGGTAAAAAAAAAAACTAACTAACTAACGGGTTGTTGATAAGAAAGCTTAAAGTTCGGTAAATGAGGCTCATTAAAATAACACAAATCTATTTTCAGCACATTTGAGAGATCCGATGTATCAGACATTTCCTGTTCGTAACTTGCGAGTTAACTTCATTGACATTAACTACGAACCACCAAAAACATTAATTGCCAGAAAATTACTTCATGATGTGATTGCGAATACATTGCCTAACTTGGGAGATCGTTCTCGTCTGATAAACCTCAACACTAACGGATATACCCTTCAAGTCAATAGTAAGAAGGTAGCTCTGATGGGCATGCATCGGTGAGTTATGATTAAACCACACCATTTCTTACAGATTCAACGCCATGGTTTGAGAACTACAGGGACTGTTTATTGCGAACCGCACCACTGTCAGATCATGAATTCACTAGTCACTGTTTAGCTTGTATCCTTTTAAGATTAAACTTTAGTTACTCTTGCACATATTTATAAAAATCGTATAGAACGAATTTTCACTTGCCAGCCACTCTACAGGCATTTTGGTAGCATCTGCCAGTGATAGTGATCCAGCTCAAGAATTCGTTAAACTGAATCAACAACAACATGCTCATCAGCATCAGAATACGGCAAAACCTAGCAAGTGGTTCTTTCCCAATACCTTAAAATATTATGTTCTTTTGCAAGATTTAACAGAGAATGATGCTTCGAGGTGAGGGACTTACTACTCCAGCTGAAGTTGCCAGGTTGTCCAAAATAAAAATGTCATTAATATGTGTTCTACTTTGGGTTTTAGGACCGAGTCAATATATCAAAACATTAAAACTACATATGGAGCTAATCAATGTTACCTATTAAGAATCAACTCCAAGGATTCTCAGGTCTTAGCAGGAAACGTTGAAGATTCCCAGTCCCACATGCCTGATCCATGGAGTCAGTTCCTAATTCAAAGAGTATCAGAAATGGTATCGTATTAACGAACGTTAAAACTTTTTTTTTTGAGCGGGATTGTCCTCTGTTACGTCTAATGATTCTGTGCCTCCTTTCAAAAGAGCATCACTGAACCTGAAGGCGTTTCATACTCTCCAGATGGAAGTGAATTTGATAAAATAAATCAGCTAGATATTTCAGGTAAATATTTAATACTGTACTTAATTTTAATACCTGGTTAGGAGGGGTTAATTCCCCCATTATTCATTTGTTATATCTTAACATTTAAAAGAGAAGAATGTAGATTCAATATTAATGTCAAGCAGCATGGACCATCCTTTGATGCCTCATCATCAAAAATCGACACCACTCATCAGTTTATCTCAAACACTGGTAGGTGAGAAACCGCTGCATTAGCATTTGATAGTAACCAAATAATAATTTACAAACATATTTTTTTTTTCAATAGGATCCTTCACCCGAAGAATGTCCAAAACCTACTGTTGTGGTCCATGGCCCAGGAGTAGATTTTGAAAATATTTCTGGCTTGGCCATAACATCGGCATCATCTACACCATCAGATACTGCAGTTGATCGCAACATTGCTAGTCATACACATGGCTCCATTCAGCATGGAATGTGTCTCACACTGACAGATATGGAACAAATTCGTCTATTTGTCCACGATTTTAGTATGAGAGCATTGCTGCCATTTGTTGAAAGGCAAATGTCCATTTTGCATGAAGCAGTTTCCAATCGTAAAGGGCTTCATAGGTCGTTTTTCAGTGCAACAAAAAAATGGTTTGGTGGCAACAGACCAACTCCATCAGCTTCCAGTGCAGCAACTAGCTTTGTTGTGTCAGTATGGCAACCATTTACTTATTTATGATAGTTTGAAAGGCTTACATTCATTTAATAACTTCTATTATCTGTTACTTGTGCAGGTATAGCCAAGAGTCTGTTGAACTTCAAGTGAGACGCCTTGGTGATTTGGCGTTTTTGTTCCAAAATTATGAATTAGCATATCATGCTTATCATATGGTGAAGAAGGATTTTAATAGTGACCAAGCATGGCTGCATTATGCTGGAGCTTTGGTAAAACAATGACTCAAAATGTTATATTTTGATAATTCTTTTTTTTTTTACTTTATTTATTTACTGCTTTACTTCTTGATTGTAACATTTAGGAAATGGCTGCTTTGTCACTATTCATGCATGGAAACTTAAACCAACGACAGCTACCTTGGCATTATTTTGATAATGCAATTTCTACCTATCTTGTCACTTGCAAGTGAGGTTCCCAACTTTGACTCGTGAGATTAGATTTAGAGCAGCTCTTCCATGTTTCTAAATCTTAATTATTATCTTTAGATCACCACATTTGGCAACAAGAGCAACTCTACTAGCTACGGAATGTCTTAAGCATCAAGAGAAATATTTAGAAGCCGCAAGCTACTTTATTCGCCTGACAAGTGAGGTAACAACGATGATCACTTAACATTTCTTCTCATTTCAATTCTGACATAAGCAGTTTTGTATTATTTCTCATTGACAATTTTTAAACCGTTTTAGGATTCTGACCTTCGTAGTGCTTTGCTACTTGAACAAGCTTCACATTGCTTTGCCAGTTTAAAAAATACTTGCATTCGTAAATATGCTTTCTACATGATTTTGGCTGGACATCGATTCAACAAAGCTGGACAAAAGAAGCATTCTTTGCGGTGTTATAAACAAGCTCTGCAAGTCAGTAGTATACGTAGTTTTTTTTTGCCTGCTTTTCTTTCTGCCGCTGTTACTGACAAGAATTGTTTAAAGGTTTATCAGGGAAAACATTGGTTACTGGCAGAAGATCATATCAATTTGATAGCTGGTCGGTTGAACTTCAACCTCACTCAGTTAGAAGATGCTGTAACTTCATTCCAAAGATTGTTATATGATGGCAATCTACAAAGTGTAACACAACAGACGTACTACACTCGAGAATATCTAGCCATTTGTAGCGTATGTTCCTCCTTGCAAATAACAATCAAATTATTTAAGTGTGTGTGTCCCTTCACATAATAAAGACACGTTTACTTAATAGCATTTGATGAGCCAAAGCACCAGCCAGAAAGAAGCAATGTCTCAGCTTCCAGTGCCAGTTATTGACACACAGAAATGTAAACTTACTCTTGGGAACGAGGAAATCATTTCAGGTAATGCTCTTGATGCATGTTGAAATTATTATTTTGATTTCTCCCCTCAAACCTGATTATTATACAACATTTATTTTTGCATTGCTGTATTTGGTGATACAGTTTGTAGTTTGGATGGAGTTAAAATAAACGACGACAAAGAGCAAATGTGGTATCGCTTAGAGGAATCGGCTGTGGTCCACATGTTAGGATCACTACCAATTAAGCACCGACCTACCATACAGTGTTTCACCCAGAATACTGATAATTCCCAACATCCATTGGCAGTTGTTGATGAGACTGTCTCCTTACAACTTTCACTAATAAATCCGCTGAAAATCCCACTTTATATCACAGATTTACATTTGTTGTGGAGCTTCGAACCTTTAATAGAAACCGTAGCTGATGGAAACATAACAAGAACTGAAACAAATTATGGTAGAGAGATATCTCTTAGTGCCGAGGCAAACAGAATCGTCCATACTAAAGTATTACAAGAAGTTACGCTGGAGGGTGATCAGGATGTCTCAGTCGATCTTAGTATTGTTCCTCGTATCACTGGAAATCTGCACATCACTGGAATCGCGTATAAATTACGGATGCAGATAGCACAACCATCTGGGCCTTTGACCGAAAATCAATCCCTAACAACTAGCAGTGAGAATAATGGAATCAACGATATTTATTCTGTGTACGGCATGCAACCTCTCACAGTTAGAGGACCTCGCTTAAACGCCAAAAAAGACGACTGGTGTAATGTAAGGTACGGTGATGATTATCGGCTCGATATCACCGTTGTTCCAGCTCTACCACGATTAGACGTGAGTACCAGCAAAACAAGCACAATTATTTATAACTGTCTATTATTATTTACTGTTATTATTTCAAAACCTAGGTAAAATCACACAACTTTCCAAGTTCCCTTCTATGTGGGCAAGTCTCACCCTTCGTACTGGAACTGAGCAACTGTGGGTCAGTAGGTATGAAGCACTTATTGGCAGTCACCTTGACTCCTGAACTGCTTACGTTTGGAAGCGCATCGTCCACTCCTATAAAACTGCCAGGGGATGTCTACAGTTGTTATGTAGCTCGTGCTTCAAATTGTGACCCATCATCATTACCTCACGTGACCGAATTGCCATTTCCAAATGGTTGTGATATTTTAAACCCCAATCAAAAATTCTGGATTCCGGTTTGGATTCGTGGGCCAGAAACACCAGGCTCTCAAAGGTTGGATGTGATGTTTTACTATGAGACCTCTCAACCAGTAGAAGGAAACGTGCCTAGGTAAGAAAACGTTAAGAAAAAAACTAAGGATTGTCTCTAGTTTTAAATGATGTCAATAACTTAATTTTTAGACACAGAATTTTGAGGTTAAGCTCGACTTTCGTCACCCATGACGTACTCACGACTAACGCAATTTTACTAACGGGATGTTCACCTGTTGGCAAGGCACTTTTACAAAATACTACGCTGGCTATCGAAATGTCCAACATTAGTCAAGTAAGGATGTCTTTATTAAAGTTATTCTCTCATTATCCTCATTAAAATGTTATCTTTAAACGATATTTGGACAGGTTAATAATGATGAACATCTCCAAGTGAGACTCTCACAAATATCATGTATAAGCAGATATTGGTGCATTGAACAGTTAAGCTCCTGCGTAACGAAAGGTAGCACAAAGTTTCATTCACGATCCGAATAGATGCAAAATGATTTATAATTTTATTCCCTGTCATTCAGATATTCAAGTAGGACCTAAAGAAACTCTTAACCTATGTTTTCGAATAGTGGAGAAATTGCAGTCACCCGACAGCGATAAAGAACAACTCTGTTTCAGCAACATCGTCTTTCAAGATAAAGAAGTAAGTACTATCTTCGTTTTCCTAATTAATAGTTTATATTTTCTTTACGGTGTTTGTGGTCATTTCAGATCGACAGTAGTACATGTCCATGTTATGACTTCTGTCAAAAGTCAGTAACTGAAACGCTACGTAATAGTAACAATGATAGTGGCGGATCATCCATTTTTGAAAGCGGCCTCCAAGCTAGGGACTTTGAATTGGACATCGTAATCATTATCTTGTGGAAGGTAGTCACAAAGTTAAAACCGTCCTTTAATTTCATTTCAACTTAGTAATAATAATGATTTCTGAATATTTAGGCATTTAGTGCGAATGACAATGGAACTTGCTACGGGCAACATCACCTTCCAATAAACGCTGTAGACACAGTGGTATCTACGAGACCTGCTCCTAAGGTGCCTATCTCACAAACTGAATCACTCCAAAAATGAATTCTTTTTCGTGTAAAATTTAGCCTTTATGTTCCTAGGTAATGGAAGACCAACCACCTGTCCGTTTCTTCACAAATTCAAGCAGTATCCGTCAGCTTTTAAGTCCCAATACAACAGACAGGCCAAACATACAAAGACAATTACGTTATTATATTTTTACGACAAATGAAATTAAGCATGATTTTACCAACTTAAGGTGACAGTTTATAATGATGATGTGTATACTATACAAGCATATAATCGCAACTATCAAGATGTTTTAATTTAAAATGTTTCAGGACGTGTATTGTTCCAGTATTTTTGGCCGTTTTAAACTCTGCTGAATTTGATGTAGTAGCCAATGTAACTACTGATTTTAGGTAACACATACTGTTATATGTCTTATAATGCCAGAGACTGATCTTAATGACAATCTTGAATTAACGGACTCTTCGTTATTACGCATTTTTAGGGAACTTCACTCCCCAAATACTGGTCTAAACACAACAAAGGAATCCGATATTGGTCGTTTTGCCTGGGTTGGACGAACAAAAGCATCCCTTGTAATTCAACCTCAACAAACGAAATTATTGAAATTACAAGCTTGTTTTTTTCAACATGGAACGTACAACATGAATGGAATTAATATAACTGTAAAACCTGTGGCAGACAATAATCAGCATTATGCAATGACTGTTAGTGGTTCAACTCAGCTAATTATTATTCACAATTCATAAAATTATCGACATTCAAACAACTAAGTTGTAATTATGGACATAATTTGTAAATTAAAATGTTTTGTTTCTAATACAGTAAGCTTTCAAAATAAAATCAAAATAATGTGTCTTAAGAAGCCTAGGTAAAGTGAGGTGGTTAGGATAGTTCACATGCTCCACTCCACGTCTGGATTTCAATTTTATCTGGATTGCATTGAGAGGGAGAGAGATTGGTAATAATTTATAAAATCGAAGATCATTCATTGGAGTGACCAGCGTTTATTTGCGTACAAACCAAAATCTGGCATTGGACATACCCGAGGTCTCTGATGTCATCTTTTACCAGAAAGGAACTATTTGCATTCTATTCAACAGACAGTGCATATTAATGCAATCGCTAAATTTAATTAACAAAGTCTACTAATGATTTCTGTCAATATATTTAAGGTAATTTCAACTAAGACCAAATGTCTAAAAAGACTTACAAACACTAATTCTCACCTGTATGAAACGTCAATTGAAAACTTGAAAAAGATGTGCGGGGATAGCTACTACACAAACTTAGAATATTCTCAAACAAGCCCACCACGACAGGTAGAATAGTTTTAACACCTTGAAATTACACTATTTTGAACCAAAATATCAACAATTATAAAGAACATTTGCTACTCACTAGTTGGTATTAAACTACAGTAGTTCTGATATCGCCTTTTACTGTACAGTATTTTCAAAACCTGACCACAATCAACAACACTTCAACAACTTTTGATAGCACGGCTAACAGCGCCATCTCGACGAAAAGAACATAAACTATCTCACGCTGTTGTATTTTGCAAAGCAAATCCTAACCCGTTTCCCGCCTATGGCAGGGTGAGGTACTCATCTTGTTCCTCTGAATGAACACAAGGACGATATATTGGACAGTGTTTTTTCCACAGCCGGTTTCCGACCAAAGTTACAACCCCTATGCTTATTTATCGTCGGTCTACTGTTCGTTGGGGCATTCCACCGACGCGACGCCAGGAGACGAGCTCCTACACCTGGAGATTTCGCTTCTTCTAACCGTCGCATAGTAGAGAGGGTTCTTTTACGTACAAATGCCATCGTACACCACACGGGACCCCGGTTTTATTTCTCATCTAAAAGAAGGCGCATTCGGGGCCTCTCTCGCCTGATGGAAGCCAACCCACCTTGGTGCAGTATCGAACCTAGAACTACTGACGCAGTTACTGAACGTGCTACCTTCTGCGCCACCGAGACGAGATTACCGTTGTACTTTGCGATTTTCTTAATTCATTCATGCGGAAATATTTTCTTATAACTGCTTATTAAACATCCATTCTCCTTAAGATGTTTGACTGTAAACTATTTAATGTAAAATATGAGGTATCATCAATCCTTTAAGCGCCTATTGACAACTGTAGTTTGAGATGGTGACCGGAAATTCTCTTATCAAGAGTGCGAATTTCGAAACCTATCGTTCTTTCCGGAGAAGTCCGTTCTTTCTAGACGGAAGTTCCATTTTAAACACCAAACTGTCAAAGACGACAATTACATTTCATAATTTAATATTCTAATTCGGTGCGGTTCTAACAAGTTATGAATGAATGAATGAATACAAGTACACTGATGACGATGTCAAACGTCATCTTTATCGACTTCGAGAAGGCTTATGACAAGTGTTCCGTGACAGGTACTTTGGGAGGTATTACGAAAAAGGGGGGGGGGGGGTTTATACGAATAGTTCAGGATATGTATGATGGTTCCATAGCCAAAGAGAAGGACATTATGGGGAAATACTGGGGGCTTTCCAGTGAAGGTTGAGGTACACCGAGGTTCAGCACTAAGTCCATACCTTTTCATTCTGTTTATGGACGACCTACTGACGGGAGTAGGAGAATGGGCCCCTCAGTGCATGGTATTTGCCGAAGATATTGGAAAACTTAGTGACTCAAGAGAACAGGTAGAGAAGGGCTTAAACGATATTAGAGGGGCGGTAGAAAAGGGGGGGGGGGCTAAAGATAAACATGAAGAAGACAGAGTATTTAGTTTTCAATTGAGGACAGGAAAATAATGGTGACGAACTCTCTAGGGGCGAACTGGTGACAAAGGTACAAAAGGTACTTGGGATCAACGTTTCAAATCTATGGGGAAATAGACTCGGATGTGACCCATAGAATAAATGGGGGATGGCTGAAGTGGAGACAGGCAAGCGGAGTCCTGTGTGATAGGATCCCAATAAAGTTGAAAGGGAAGTTTTACAGGGCAGTGGTCAGGCCCGCTATGCTATATGGGTCAGATTGTTGGGCAGTGAGGAAGAGCCACGTCAATAGAATGCAAGTAGCCGAGATGCGAATGCTGCAGGACATGAGCGGGGTGTCGAGAGCTGAGAACAGGTATGGGAGCAGGTTGTCCGTAAGGATATTGTAGTGTGTGAGATGGACGGGGACCTGGTAGCAAATAGGCGGGAGTGGCGGGCTAGAACCCACAGACCCAAGCCTGCCACAGGCGGGATAAGGGTATGATGATGGCGATGTCAAACGGTAATTTTTAAAACTATAATTACAAGTCGACAACTACCAAGTTTCGGTGGTAAGGGCCCTTCAACTATAACGGGCACTAGAGCCCCATCCACCGCCCAGTTGTAATTCAGAGTCTGCACAGACACTACGCTTGGTATTAGCAGTATCCAGTGTTTCCAAACAGCCAGCCATGTTAGTACTAACTGGGGTTGCGTTGCTTAACTTCAGTGATCAGACGAGAACTGGTGTGTCGTCCAACGCAATACAGCCGCTCCCACGACAAATTACCAAATGCATCAAAATTTTGTCGACTCTTCGTAAGGATCCATTTGAAAGTCCTGGGGTAACCCAGTCACGAAATACGTCTTTAAATTTCCTTTTCCTTTGATAAAGACCTCTCCACGACACTCGCACACATATCCAGCATTAATTAACACTTCCGCCGTCTTTTCCGTCACCTATTTAGACAAATAAGAGAAAAACTGACGAAAAATCTTACAGCTGTGATTTCAAATTACTCCCAAAAAATATTAGTGAACAGGGCCGGCGCTAAGAAACGCGGGCCTCCCCCTCCAAAAAGCTTGTGAAAATTAGTACAAGATCATTTATAAGCGTGCGTTTTATTTTACAACTCAAAAATATAGTTGTAAAAGTTAAAAAAAAATTCGCACGCAGGACTCCTGAAAGCGTAGTCCCCAAGGTTGCCTCGCTCGCCTTGCCCTAACACCGGCCCCGAATCAACTCGTCTAGATACAATTTTTGTTGAGTGAACTAAAGCTGCATGCCTGACCTGTATTTTCCCTATTTCACCAGTGCTTTCCATGCGACTCGCAATATTAACTGGATCTCCCCAAATGTCGTAAAAGGGCCTTTGGGCGCCAACAACACCTGCCGACAACGGTCCAAAGTCAATACCTATAGAAGAAGAACATGTACGTCAGCATTTTTAATCGTCTTAGATCAATTCATTAACTATTACTTGAACTTTCCTATACGAAATCGAAATTCCTGAATTATAATTTTGTTGATGTCCTCCAATGTGTTCATCATCTGGAAGGCCAAATTCACTAATGTGATGACATTTGTTTCAGCAGGAAATGGTTCCAGCTCCTAAAAAATTTCAAATGACTGTAAAGGCGCGTTCTCACGAGTCAAGTTTTGTTGA
>JAAFCE010007744.1:3486521-3502618 GCA_013389805.1 Trigoniulus corallinus
ATTCAATTACAACATTTTCCTTACTTGACGATCCATAAAGTGATGACATAAAGCAACTATTATAACGAAAACACTTTGATCAACTGGGAAGCTGTCACTGAAATAAAAGAGATACGAAATGTGAGCTCCAAAATTTTCACATTCAGAAGGACAAAGTGAGAAAGTGGAACTAACAAGATAAAATTGCTCGGAATAAAACTCTCGTAGATGATGTCATCACTTAGGAATATTAAAATCAGATGAAAAGCGGTTAAAATTATAAAATAAATAAATAACTTGAGTGCGTAGTGGATCCTCAAAAATGATGCCACAGCAGCCAGTACCATTGTTATACTGTATGTGTAAAACTGAAATAATAATATGCAAATAATCTGTCCCAACATGGACATGTGGCTGCCCAGATAAATGCACATTTTAGTTTGATATCGCAACAACCTCGAAGCAGAGGCGTACCTGGGGTATGACATTTAGGGCAGATGCCATGGGCGCCACTTGAAAGAGGGGGGGGGACCAAAAAACTCAATTTTGTTTAAGTGGCAGGGTCTCATCTGGAGGGACCACAATGGGTTGAATTTTATTGAAGGGGGGGCGCTTTTATAAGGCGCTTTTATAAGTAGCTCCAAAAGTGAGCAATGGCTAAGGCAAGGTGCAAAATGAGACGCTGGGTGACGTAGTGGCGGATCCACGGGGGGGGGGGGGGATCGGGGTGATCACCTTGGGCCTTCGGCCTGGCCACTTTGGGAATTCGGACTGGCTGAAACTTAAAATTTGCTTCAGAATCATAATATCACTCCCCCAGAATCATAATCACCCCCCCCTGAGCCAGCCTCTGGATCCGCCCTTGGGGTGACGCAGGGTGTAGCAGCCCTGCAAAATTCTGCTAGCAGGCAATCGCCGCACATTGAATCGCAGTTTTTCACCATACTTGCATCAAATAACAAGAGAACTTCTCTGCTTCGCACCGCTTTTTGTCATTGTCACGCCAACTTCATGCAGGAAACTGCGGCATTGGCACTGCGCTCCGCAGGGTCACGTGGCGCAGGCACTGAGTCACGTCACCCTTCGACTTAACATGCGCAACTACATACTATCATGTGAACCACAGAAATTTATAGTGAGTCACCCTGCGTCACCTGCGGAGACTGCGTCTCATTTTGCGCTGGACCTAATGGAAATTACAATAATTTTCTGATCCCCGCCCCTCTCCATCCGACACAGGTGTCAAATACCCTAGGTACGCCTTTGACTCGAAGAACCAACTTACTCGTGGATGTACGACTCCAATGTCAGTCATATTAGTAAAGATGGTGTAGTCGTCAGAATTGCAGTTTTCGTCTTCCCAAATTGTACACAAACTCTATAAAAAAAAAATTGTCGGTATGTGAAAATGATTTTTCAGATCCCCCCTCCCCAAAACGAAATCGGTAAATGATAGTGGACCAACCAGATTAAAAAGCACAACAGCAGCCAGAAGAAGGGAGATCACTATAAAGATTGCAATACGAGTGTGTTTGGTGAATCCATTTCGTGACCAGGCTGTCAGTGTCGAGTTGATTAGACCTCTTGGATTTTCTGGCAACGATGGTCTATCCTTGTGTTTGTTAACATTCATTATATAATCATGCCATGCAGAATAGGTAAGAAATATCAGTGGAATTATGAGAACCACGTATGGGATGTAAGCAAACACGCTTGAAGACAGTGAAGACAAACTATTGATGGCGAACAGAGCTACGAATGCGAGCAACACTGCAATCAGATAGTATTTATATAATGGATCATTTTCGTTTGCAAATTTCTCTTCAAAACTTTTATCAGAAAACCGAAGTAGAAATGGGTGGATACTGGTGTAGTTAAACCATTGTCTGAAACAACATTGTGAATACGTGGAATGAGTAAACTCCGCATAAGTGTCACGGAATCAATCCTCTGATGATAAATCAGTTACTTTGCTCACTCTCTTTTGCTAAGTGTCATTTCGTTGACTGCTGTTGTCATTTGCTTTTTCACTTCAGCTCTAATTCCATCCTGATCTCCACGCCTAAGGTAGGAAAAGAAAAAAAAAGCTTATCAAAAATTAAATAAATTTTCTTCGTTATTATGCAAGATAGCGCATATCATATTTATCAATTTCAAGTGGCAAGTAAAACATGGTGACAACTTGTAAAATCTTATTTGACCATGAAAGGGAATATTACAAATGCATTTAACATATGTACAAAGGTCAGTACGTCTGAAAACCTCCGTCTGCTCATTGTCCTGTTTGAACCAATTCTGACATGAGCAATATTTTTGCAACATGTCACCCTAGTGGTCGGTATTCACAGATGTTACACGCCCAGTTACTGGCTCTTAACTCCTGAACCATCTGCAGTTTATGCGATTTGAATTTCAAACCTGCCATCAATCGGCCCATTGCGCATTGTGCGACTTGGAGATTCCGTTGTATTGCAATGTGAAAACGTTCCACAATCGCTGGTGCCTGAACTTTTCTATTCTGACCTGGTAAATGACAGTTGAGATAGCTGTCCATGGTTCTCTATTGCGCCGCAGTGTCCGCTGGGTCTCCTTAATGGAATTTGTTTGGATAAACGCCTACACTGCCCTGATCCGAGGTTGCGCCAACCAATGTTTAATGGTAAAAAGATTGCCCGCTTTCAGTCTAGCATGATTGCCAAATGAAATTAGATGAAACAATACGCGCCACCCCTATACTAAATAGGTTCCCTTACCATTTTGCAGCCTTTGGACTGGGTTACAGGTACCCTAGTCCAAGGTTTCAAAACAAACAAATGTCGGGAACATAGAAATGGATAAGCTCGAGAAACAGAGAAAAGTGGACAGTGAGAGAGAGAGACAGAGATGTTTTTGTTTGTTTGCTTGTGTTTTAGGGCCCATCAACTACAAAGGTCATTAGGGCCCAAGGAAGCACGGAATCAACAGCACCCAGCATTCCCAAGCAGTCACTCATCTCAGTACTACCTGGGCCCGACGTTGCTTAACTTCAGTGATCAGACGAGAACTGGTGGTTTCAACGTGGCATGACCGTTGAGGACAGACAGAGTCAGACAGACAGGCAATATACGAGTAATATCACAGAATTATCTTACTGAGTTTTGAATGATGCCACTTGTGCTTCAGAGGTAAAATCCAACGAAGAAGAGAATCGCTAAGGTTTTTAACGAGAGATTAATTCAGATTTTATCATCAGATAATATCTTGTAGAAAAAAAAAGGACAAATAATTTACTCGGCCATTAATCCATGAAAAATGCTTGAATGTAAATAACGATCCCTTTCGCCGTTTGATATTGTTCATGTATTTTCCATCGTGTTGTTCATCACTGTAGTAACCTTTATCCTAAAAGAGACAATCAAAATACGTTTATTTTGGAATAAATTGGTGTGGGAGTTACCATGGCCATGGACCAAAGAGGATAATACTTACTAATTCATTTATCTCCTCTCTTTGAGTAATAAAATAAGACTTAATGCCTCTTTTAAATGCAAGTTCATTGGTAATAAATGATTCGTTTTCTTCGCAACAATAGCTGTCTCCTAGTAGCAATTTCGTACTATTTGACACGTGAACTCGGCTGATTTTGAAATTAATTAAATTTATAGATTACCAATGGGTACTTAAATGAATTAACAATATTAAAACTGTTTCTTTTTTTTCACCCCGGTTTTCCAGTTTGTTCCAGAAGATGTGCAATGTCTACGTCACTAGACCAAATATCAAACTGTAATCTACTAATCCCCAGGATACCGCTCATGACATTGCCACTGTGGACACCAATCCTCATATCAATGTCTATTCCACGTTGCTCTCGGAAACTTCTACAAGACGTTAGAGAAGCAATCCAACAGTCATGAAACAAGTTCAATTGATAAAGAAATGAAAACAGCAACAATAAAAAAAATACCTGATAACGGCAATCATTTGTAAGCCCATTGCTACGCAATTTTTTGCATGATCTTTGTTAAAATCTGGTAATCCACATATCGCTATGTAACAGTCGCCCAAAATGCGTAATCTTTCACAATTATTTCTCTTAAAAGAAGCAAAATAATTTATATATATAGTGAATTCAAGTCCTGAACTCCATATTTGTAAAATTGTAGTTACATTAGCAATGTCATCGAAACATCCGAATAAATGGTTTAACACAATCACGAGCTCTTTGGCAGTTAAAGTTGAAGTCAATTTTACCGAATTCACAATATCCGAAAACAAGATACTGAAATAAATAAGATAATAAACCGTTATACAAGAGGTGATGAAGGATATTAAAACAACATTGAAATTGAAATTATATACAAATACCTAACATTCTCGTGTTTTTCTATATAACTATTACTGAATAACCTTTCACATTTAGATTCTTCTGAATTTCCACGATTTTCAAGATGAGATTTCAAATCACTCAGCACTTTGCTAACAATATGCGGAGGCAAAATGCTCAGCATTAATTTTTCCTTTGATAAATAAACCAAAAAAAAAAAGAAGTATTAAACATTTAAACATGCTTAAATGTCAGTTGATGGATGCTCTAGTTGTTTTATCAATTAACTACAATCAGGCCCGGCTCATGAGTTTCAGGCGCCCTGGGCAAGTGGGTACATCACCCCCCCCCCCGCCGATAAATTTAATGCAGTTCAGAATTGTTCGAGCGTCCCTCACGCCCTTTGAATTTGTTCCATTGCCAATGCATTGCTGTGACTCTGCAACAAGGCGCCTCGAGAAAGACAACATTTAGAAAAGGCCCCACAAATCAGATAAGTTTTGGATTGTTGGTGTTTTAGGGCCCTTCAACTACAAGGTCATTACAGCATAACTTTGGGAACCCCAGGACTATGAACATGATAGACTGTATAGCAAGGAAGTACTTCTGAAATTAGCCGCCCTAGGTTTGCCTGCCCCATGAGCCGCCTATGACTACAATACGGAGAGGTTACCTCCTGTAACTTTTCGGCATTACATTCAAGATCCGATTCAATACAGTGACAGTGATCCAAAAACGACCTACGTTGGTTCACTTCATCCAAATATAATTTATAAATTCCTAATACATTACAAGCGACTAAGAAAACCGCATCATCTGCAAGCTGAAAAACAAAAACGATAAGAATAAATAAATTAAAAAAAAAATTAATCCAAAATGTCAATTATTATTCATTTATTTGACATGATGATCTTACCATCTGAAACCGATACTTTTCGCCATAGTTTTCGGCTAATTTTTCGTAAAAAACAAACCCAGAGAAAAACAATTCAATGAGGGTAATTAATAAATCTGCGACTACAGTTACATATGGATTAGGAAATGGGATAAAATTATAAGTTATTATAATGTAGATGGAGGTTGGCGCTAATCTGGGTGAATAACTTAATGTCCAGTTGTAAATTATAAAAACATAATCCGTTAGTTCAATAAATATGATCACTACAACGCAGATGAGATACCAAGTCATTTTGCACGAGGGTCCATCTTTTACGATGCAAAGTACAAAAAGTAAAATAATGCACAAAAATATCAGAGTGCTATAAAAGACCACTGACAGCGTTGGATCCCCATTCTGAAAAATTTCAAACAAACGCATCATTACTAATTAAAAGCATTTCAAAATTTGCAATTGTCTCAGGTAAAACTTTTGAACTTTGGTTGATGGTATATGAATAGTTTGATTTAATTGAAATGTTCAATCTTCAATTTTGGCGATAGGCACGCCGAAATATCACATTTCGTATCCTTAAAATAAAATATTCGGAGAATGCAGTTGCCTTAAAACTACTTTTCAAGCAGCATTCACATATCAAATATTAATAATAACCAACTTCTAAACATGTTTGGTTTCTTTTGACCTCACTTTCAACCTCAGTTCATATAAATAAATCAAAATTATGACTTAACCTTGGTGAAGCAGATAAGGGATGGTATCCTTATCAGACAAAAGACGAATAGTATGAGTAACCCTGACGTAAAAGATGACTTTTTAATACGAAACCGGTACTTTTCAAAAAGTCCTTGTAGTTCTCTGTTGTTAATCTCAACCTATAACATATAAATAAAAAGATATCAAAACACTTCATGAAAAATTGCTAAAAATTCAGCGATACGTATAGAAAATAAAATAATTCTTGTATGTGAAACCTTTTATCACTAATGAATAGTTGTGACTTTTTTTTATACAGTAT
The DNA here is from genome assembly GCA_013389805.1 of Trigoniulus corallinus. Lineage (NCBI taxonomy): Eukaryota > Metazoa > Arthropoda > Diplopoda > Spirobolida > Trigoniulidae > Trigoniulus > Trigoniulus corallinus. The sequence continues at coordinate 3,492,720 of JAAFCE010007744.1, forward strand.
ACAACTTTACAGACAAGGGATAATCCGCTTGATTAGATTGCTTTCTTATCAGGTCTAAACGATTGTAGTCAGGTAAAGTTATGACACTTAAATGCCGATTGCTCAATCGTTAAGTTATACTGAAAATTTAGTTTTCATGACAAATTAGAAATATATCTGCTATATACTGCTTCACTTTAGTCACATCTTTGATACTGTCGCAATTGCTCATGAATAATAAAAATACCATTTAAAAAAGTGACTTGGCATGTTGCGTTGGACACACCAGTTCTCGTGAGATCACTGAAGCACTGAATCACTGAAGCATACCCACGTTAGTACTAACATGGGTGGCTGGTGGTGAATGTTGAGCCCTGCAAATTTCCCCTCTCCTACATCCTCTACACCTACCACCTCCTCACCTGCGAGCAGCCTCCTAAGGGTTTGGCCTGTTATGGCTGCTTGGCTTTCTCCCCAACCCATTTTCAGCAACAACAATTTAACACGGTTGCATAATTTCAAATGAATCACAGACGACAAACTTCAGTAAAAAACAATGTAACAACAACAACAACAACGAATAATCGTATTTGATAATGGCCAACCTTTAGGTAATTCCATGACCAGTAACTGTCATCATTCTCCAACTTGTAATTCTGCAAGGCAGTGAGACTTAACTGAGACCGCGATGTAGTGCGTGGATAGGTTAGACTTTCCTGAGTGAGGATGTCGAGACGACTTTCAAAAGACATTATTTAATTCTTGAGAATTAATCACAATTCGTCGCCAGTCCATTTCACAATCCCTGATAATATTTGTGTCTGCCGGCACTGAAATAACCTGCAAATAAAGAAAGGATTAATTTTTCCGTTGTACTTACTTACTACTATACGGGCAGCTAATAATTGTCTTCAAGAAATAGACGTAAACGTGGATTATCCAAAATATACACTCAGTAGACTAAAACATTTCACCTATTTCTTCGACTACCCGAGTAACCTAAAAAAACGAGCAAATATTAGTAAATCTATGTTACAAATCAGATATCGAATAAAGTTATCAGACCGCTAGGTATATTGAGTTAAAAGATATTTCGTGCGTTATATTCATTATTATATTGCGTGATCAGCTTGGAAGCTTGTATTGTTCTGGTTGGCGAATGAAAATGAATATCGATTTCAATAATGAACATATTTGATTTAGGCAACAGATGATAAATTTCTCAAATAACTTTTTGTTCAACTTCTGAATACATAAGTTTTTAAATGACATGGTAAATACACTCAAGTTGTTGTTTGAAACCCCGATATAGAAAATGCAATTAATTCTAGCAACAAAATTTATTGTTTTGCTTTAAACAATAACAGCTGAAGACATAATGACGTCCTCTGCACTACAAAGTTGAAGTTCCCGATTTTCTTGCAAAACAATCAGCCGCTAACTGTCAACTACTAAGTAGAGGGTCAGTTACCATCCATCAAATAACTTCAACAACTTGTCCGCCGCGAAAAGACCCTGGAGCCAGTTACGGATTCAGACTGACAGCTTGTTACATATTAGTTCTCCATCATGTCCACTTTCTTTCAATTACGGTAATACAGGACATCTCAATTGGATGGGAGTTAACTTTGTCATAGGCAACAAATGGACCAAATATAAGAATCTTCATTGAAATTACAGTTGTGTTTACATATAACCGCAATAATGAAGACCCCTAAGCGACCCACCATAAGTGTCTTCGTTAACCAAGTGTTTTCATTATCCAGAATGTTCAATTTTAGGTCTAATTGGTGCTAAATTGGCCGGGACCTACCCTGTCTTCATTATTGGGGTTGGACAGTATTTGAAAATGAGATTCCTATCGAATTCATTGTTATATTGCTTTCATGTAGCACTTTGCAATACAACTGTAATAACAAAATGAAACATGTCAATTTTTTTCATAATTGCAGAACCACCAACAAAAGAAACAAACAAGACTAAAGTGTCTGTCCGTCAGAAAAGTGAACCACAAATAATCGATGCTCTAATTATTAATCTTACACCTAAGATATGTCGCCCTTGAATATACTTACTCAGACTTCAGGATGTAGTCATAGACATGTTATATCTTAATGTGACCTCCGTACAGCAACATTAATCAAAAACAGATGATGATTCTAGAAAAAAAAATATCAGTACGGTTTAAAATTATCCATATTTACATTATGAAAATCTAGTACAAATCATTTAGCAATTAATCAAAACTCACCAACTTTAGATCAGCGAATAAAATTTTCCTTCATAATGGTTCAAAGAAACTTTAACGATGGTCTTCTAACTGATTTAAAATAGAGCTTTACTAAAAATGAGGACATAACAGCACAGGATTAAACTACAAAAGGCAGTATGCAGTAGCTATAGGATGTGCTATCTTAAACTTTTTTTGCCCTACAAATAAAACAAATAAGAGTAATAAATGTTATTCAGAATGCCAACGAGGAAGTTAAATTAAATATGAAATTATAACTATACAACAAAGATATATATATGTCACTACACCTATGACACACGATGTAAAAAGATTTTATCATTTTTCAGCAATGAATGAATATCAACCATTAAATCATTTCGAAGAAATGAGTGTGATGCATCACCTACAGTTACTACTATGTAACACACATATAATTTAAGCTTCTACAACTAAGTGAACAAATTAATAACCTACATCCTCTCTCTCTTTCCTTTCCACTTTTTCACCTGGTTTCCATCAGATATTAAATCGTGATGTGTTGAAGAGAGCTTTCAACGCATCATTTTCACGCTAAAAATATAATAATGGGATTTCCAGGTATATCTCACCTAGTAAAAACTCCACCGAATTTCAAGTTCCTCTTTATTAAGAGAAAAAAAAGGGAAAAAAACAACAAAAGGTAACAGAAGAGTAGTCTCACACACAAAAAAAATGATATATTTACAAAAGTCATCAGTTCATCTACTTCAACCTTATATATATTTACATATATACACCGTGGAATGGTGATTCCAGTAGGATCCAGTAGTATCCAACAACAACAAAAGAGTTATTATCATGGGTACAAACATTGCCAGTAATGATGTTGTGAATTTTTTTTATCTGTAGTCTATTCCAGCTGGCAGATTTCCGAGCTAAGTAGGACAATGGATTGTCGAAAAATGCAGAAATTGAGTTCGTCAAAATTTAAAGAAATAACCGCATCACTGAACAACGCAGAAAATAACTAGTGAAAAGTAATGAATTTAGCTTTTCCTTTTTAAATAACAAGAGCAACAGCAGGTTTTTACAGAAAAAAAAAAGGTTTGTGTGTAGGTCAAACTGCGCTTCCTGAACTTTTTAAACGGCCCCAAACTTCATTAAACGATTGCTCATAACCAGCAGCTGAGCTGATGACAAACCGATAAACTACACATTTGGTACACAATTTACGGATCACTGTTTAAAAAAAAGGCCGCTGAATGATTTACAACATCATATTGCGTACAATAAATAATTTTCATCATTACTATAGGACTGTCACCATCACAGTTTTCTTTGACGATTTTTCATCCGATGACGTTGTGCCTTCACCATCAGAGGTCAACGAGCTCTGAAGCACTCCTTGCTGTTCCAATAGACTACACCCCCATGTCCACGTTTCAAAGATATGCGCCAAGTATTCATCAAAAGTAGGTAAAAGTAGAAATTAGGTCAATTGAATATATAACAATAGAGGAATATCGAAGCAACTGTAGTTACTTTGATTGCAAACAATGTGTATTTATTTTAAAATTTCAGGTCAAATCTATTACCTTCGTAACGGTGATTCACTACGATCCTCACTGACGATATCATCATCTTCTCCTTGAATTGATGGCTCATTAATGATCGAATGCCTACAAATCACATAGAGCTCTACTATGACCGATTCATACAAGTATTAAATGCAATCAAATAATCTCACTTGGGAGGGCAACACTGTAGCCAACTGCAGGCAGTTAAATCCTTGTCCATGTCTTCTCCATCACTTAATGTAAAAGGTAATCTTTGATTCAATGTTTCGGGCAGCGAAAGAGAACACATACCTGCAAACAACAGGAGACTGCCCATACAGACAAGTGGCAAAGCAAGCATTTCTTGACCCTGAAACGAAACCATGAATTCAACCTTTGTTAAATGGATATTATATTTGGACTTTAGTGAGTTCAACAATCGGTCAATAGTTAAAACTTACCAAATAATTGACGAATGGTATAACAATAGGGCCAATCATACTAACATATGAACTAAAGTTCAGACCAAAACCTCGCACTACTGTGGGATAAAGTTCTGCGGCCATTAGAGGCAATAGGGTAAAGGCAGACGAAATTCCGAACTTTCCGACTAAAAACAATGCCATCATTGCCAAGCCATCTACCAAAAACGAAAGAATACATGAAGAAGAATCGATTGGTGAGACATTTATCCTACAAGCAGAATGATCGGTTGGTTACCTTCTTTGACAAATATTGTGGTGATACAAGCCAGCCCAGAAAGTACTAGGCTCCAACACAACGTCCATCTCCTGCCCCAATATTCCATGCTCGGCCATAAGAAAATATAAGACGGTAGTTCAACGATTGCAGAAATGAAGAAATTGAAGTACTGGTCGCCGTACAACATGGGTGCAAAATACGATAGACCAATATAAACACAACAAGTGACAAACCTGTCTTAATAAAAGAAATTTTTGCTGAAATGTGTACTCAGCCAGCAATAACCCTTTTAACAAACAATAAATGACCCACTATCTCATTATCTACTGTTCTTTCTCACCAGATGAATGTGATAATAATGGTTTTCTTTCTAATATTTGGAGTGTGAAATAAATCAGTAAAACCATATATCTTTGGCGATAAATTATCTCTCTCTTTCATCGAAATTTCCACTTGAAATCTTCTCTTTATGAGATGAATAAAAGTCAGTGCCTGTCAAGTTTCCAAAAATTTCAAATTTGGATGATATAGTTTCACATACTATTATTACCTTGATATTGGCCATATAATCAGGAGGCAGAGGACGGCGATTGACGTGGGCGATGGTTCGAATTACTTTTTCCATCTCCTCGAATTTCCCATTCGCCAGAAGCCAACGTGGAGATTCTGGCAAAACCCTGTTTGAAATCAACTATTATAACAACATAAAAAGTAACCACGGTAGCTACTTTTCATTTACTCCTGCAATATCAAAAACAAGAGCAGTGACATTTAATGTCAAGGTTTACTTACCACCAATACAAGAAAAAGGCAACAAATGGGACTGTTGTAGCCAAAGCTAACTGATGCCATTCTCTTACTAAATAAACCACGATTGATAGTAGTACTAAAATCAAAGAGTAGACAATATTGGTGATGACTGATACTTGGGTGCGCCTTGATGGACCAACCAACTCAATAGCTGCGTAAAAAATATCATAATCATCTATGCAAAACACATGTTTTCCTAACTCATTCATCTACAGTACGTTCTGGGTTCCTACCTAAAACATACGGTGTCCCGATGACAGCTGGAACTGCGAAACCATTAAAAAAACGAAAGACAGTCCAAGTGACAAAATCGGTTGCAAATGCAGTAGCCGTACCAAAAACGGACATTATCAACAAGAAAATGAAAAATGATGAACGATGCCCGATACTACAAAAAGAAATAATAATCATGTGATACATATATTCATTCCATTACAACTTTTGAATACACTTTAAAATTGATCAATTACCTATCTTGAAGATGACCAAAAATAAAGTTTCCAATTAATCCTCCAAGTGCAAATATGCTAAATGATAACGGTACGAAAAGGTCCCTTTTGCAAACAAGGTTCCACTGTAGAAAAATGCGAATTTCTTTTTTTTAAAAACAGATCAATATTTACAATATTTAATAAAAGGAGTACCAACGTCATAAGATCATTTTTTCTCCACTTCATAGTAAATAAACGTGACAAAGACAATAACAACACGCGTCAGAAGATGATACCATGGCCCTTGACCCTAATTTTTTAAGACTCCCTAATTATAAACACACCCAACTGCAACAGTATGTGAATTATTAATTTTCTACAATCTTTCAGGCAGTCAAATGTTGACAGAGTGGTCTTCGATGTCACGTTTCATTAAAACACACACACGCCATCTTCGTCGTCAATCATTATCACAAGTAATAATTAATAAACCTAGAAAAACGTTAATTGATATTTATTACATTCAACTAGATGTCAACATATATTTGTCACCGTTAGAAGACATCACGACACCGCCTCATTTGGAAACTTCCTGAAACTCACAGTAAGATGCCACATTGTACTTAGAAGTTGAGATAACTCGTATATATTGATGGGTGGGCCTATACGAGATTAGAAGCTAAGCCATTTACTGACTTGCATTTGATTAATTGGAATATTGAGCTGGATCTCTACAAGTCTCGGTGGTGTCAGAAACTACTGAAATGAGACACGAAATCGAAACATTTATCATTAAAATTAAACCGAGCATTAAATTCCTTAATTGCAGTTCACAGTAGGCCTACCAATAACTGCGACTGAGTGCATAGTAAAGGACCAGTTATTTTCGATCGGGAATAACAAAATAATTCTAAACTAATACTTTACCACATGCACACATATCAAACGCTAGCATTTGCAGTCAATATTTCTCGACATTTCGCCATCTCATCTGCACTTTTTTTATACGCCGATTAAATCGATTCTCTAAAACTTTTTCCCTCCAACTCCGTTCTAAAATAACAATGGCCGAAAAGAACAAAAAAAGAAGCGTCATCACGTGACATAGAATTTACATTCGAAATTCGAATATGAACTCGTTCTAATGTTGATATAAATTATTGCTGACAACATTTATAACAATAGCTGTAGATGATAATAAATGAACTCAGCTCTTCTTCAAACATTTATGAGTATTATTATGCGAAATTGCATCAAACCCTACTATCGTTATGGCCTCTCGGATGCCTACTCTATTTATCACAGCAATGATGGTAGCAAATAAAAACCGATGAAAGGGTTAGATACGTGTAAGTATAGTTTACGAAACTAAATTCATTTGCTCTTTTCCAACGATGCAAATTAATGCTCCACGTTCAGCCGAATTCGTAAATGGAAATAAAACACAAATTACTGTGCATGATTGACGAGTAACACAACATAATCCCTCGTTAACCCCCATCCATCTAACTCCGTTTCACAGAGGAGGAACAGGAAGAAGAGGGGAAGGGTTATTATTCGACCGTTTCCATTTTCTTCTACTGTACAACAAATATTAGCTAGTAACTTGCTAAAACAGCAGCACTATCAATAAATATGAGAAAAAGATGGGTACTACTATTAAGTGTATCTATTTTCCTACTTTTATTACACAATTTTAAATGTTCCAGGGACGGATTATCCCTCAAGCTAGTTATCCAATTTGTTTATAACGATGGAATTGTGTATAGCATGTGCTTGTGTAAGAGTAATATTAACAATGCGAGACGAGTGCTTGCAACGAAATGGATTCATACAAACTCTGATAATACCTCGAGGCACTCAAATTGATGCTAATCCAAAAAAAAAAAAAGATGTCTTTATATCCCCAATGATCTCAGATACACAACTGAAAAATACCGACAACTGTCACATTTATGTCACTTTCACTTTAAGTAGCATCTCAATAACAGGCCACTAAAGTAGAGGTTTTCAGATTATAATACGTAGAGGCAGATTTGTTGTCCCAAGAGCATCATATGCCAGTGGTAGTCGGGGAGGGGAGGGGGCCTACAGTCACTCCACATCTTGATAACCCCGCCTACGGCGGAGTTGAGTATTCATTTTTGTCCCATTGGGGACACAGTCAGCTTTTAAACCAGTGCTGCAATCCCTAAGCTTATTTATCTTTGGCCTATTTTGATTCATCGGGTCACCTAGTGGCGGGTCAAGGGGAGAGCACTTAAAAAACAGTACACCCCGCCCCAAATGTTTTAAGTATTCAGAATTCCGTAGCGCCCCTTAGACAATGTCCTAACTTCAGTGGTTTCGTCAACTACAGATTCAAATGCAACTGTTGGACTGAATTGGATTGGATTAGTCTCGTGGGTTGGGGAGTAAGCCAGGCAGCCATAACAGGACGAACCCTTAGGAGGCTGCCCGCGGGAGACGAGGAGGTAGGTGAAAGGACGAAGGAGAGGGTTAATTTGCAGCACCCGTCATTCCTTACCAACCACCCAAGTTGGTATTGACGTGGGCTTGCGATGCTTAACTTTAGTGATCTCACGGGAACTGGTGTATCCAATGAAGCTTGGCTGACAGTATAGAAAGGGGGATAGCAACGCAAAAATGCCCCATAAGTTGCACCCCATTGAGCCACTGAGGGGGTGCAACACTACACCCCTACACGTGGTAGTTTTTCTACTGACCTCCACGTTGAATGTAGAAAGGGTTCTTTTCCGTTCAGTGATGACATCGTACCACTACACGGTAGAGCACCGGGAACCAGGTATAGAACCAGGAACCACTGACGCAGTAGTCGAGCACGCTACTTCTGCACCACCGAGACGAATCCAGCATTATTAAATGGGATGAAAAAAGGACGTACCAATCGGTACAAAATTCTCAGGTGTAAAAATTCACCCTCTCCCCTAGTGTCGCACTGCCCAAAGTGTGCCTCTACTGCAGGCAGACGTCAAACAAGAAATAGCTTATGGCGTCAAGTCGGGGGACAGCAGCGTGCTGAGGTAAAAATAATACCATGTTCCCAAATTCCAATGGGCTAACTGGATCTCAGACCCATTGGTGAGAAAAGGGCTAGAATAATCCAACTAGAAGCAGGACCTAAAAACGCAGTATACCTCTCTCCCTCTCAATCTTAAATCCTATTTTTGGACTACAAAGCAACTCTTAACCCTTTTCTCGCCTATGGCAGGGTCGGGTACCCATCTTGGCCCTCTGAATGGACACAAGGGCCATATTGGACAGTTTTTCCGGAGCCGGTTGCCAACCAAAGCTGCAACCCATATGCTTACTTATCGGCCTATTGTTTATTGGGGAATTCCACCGACACCAGGGAGGGGGAGCTCCTGTACCTGGAAATGTTTGCCTCAACTGCCCGTCACATAGTAGAGAGGGTTCTTTGAAGTGCAAATGCCATCACCGGGACCTCGGTTTTACTTATCATCCAACGGAAGGCGCACTTGGGGCATCTCTCTCTCTCTCTCTCGACCGAAAGAAGCCAGCCCACCTCGATCCAGTATCGAGCCAAGAACCACTGACGCAGTTACCGAGCACGCTACCCACTGTGCCACCGAGGCGGGATAGTTTTAGACTAGAAACTACTAAATTTTTGAAGAAATAATCTTTTCTTTGAAACATAAATATATATATCGAAAATGGATTATTATTTTTTGTTGTATAAAATAGCACCAACACACAAAGACTCATTTGCATCACTGACTACTTACTAATACATAGATTTCCCCTTTCTTTTTATTCTCCGCATCGTCGTCGTTTCCGTGTCAGGTCGATAAATATATTATTTATAAAACCTGCAGCAAATCTGTTTCAAAAATATTAAATTATCTTTCCATTTCATTAAATCCATCCTGTCATCAGCAATGTTATAAAATTGAAATCCGAGGTGGGGTAAAGGAGTGGAGGGGGGGACTTCATGCGAGGAGTGTCATTCAACCTCATTTACCGCAATAATCCATTATTATTTCAGAGAGAAGCAAACAGGAGGTGTGGATGTGCGGAAATGTGAAAATGGGGGAGGAAAAGAAAGGATTTACAAAAGTATTTAGTGAGTTATTTAAAGAGAGAGAGAGAGACAGAGGGAAAGAGAGAGGGAGAAAGAAATAGAGAGAAGGGGAGAGAGAGGGAGAAAGAAATGGGGAGAGAGAGGGG
>JAAFCE010007744.1:3503018-3584252 GCA_013389805.1 Trigoniulus corallinus
GAGGGAGGAAGAGAGAGAGAGGGAGGGAGACAGAGAGGGAGGGAGAGGGAGGAAGAGAGAGAGAGGGAGGGAGACAGAGAGGGAGGGAGAGGGAGGAAGAGAGAGAGGGAGGGAGAGAGAACGGGAGCGCAGGACCGAAGCAGACGTGGGAGCAAGTTGTCAATAAGGTTATGGTGGTGTGTGGTGTGGACGGGGACCTAGTGGGAGATAGACGGGAGTGGAGGGCTAGAACCCGAACACCCGACCCTGTCACAGGCGGGATAAGGGTATGATGACGATGATAATTTAAAAAGAGAGAGAGAAGGCAGAGAGCAGTAAGGCGGGATGTCATTTACATTATCCCCTTCCCCCTTTCCTACCCTGAATTCCAACCATGATAGCTATCTTTTATACTGCTCCTGCTGCAGCACTCGGTTACAATATCCTATTAATGAATGGATCACCAACGATAAAGTGCGAAAGGATTGTCACAGTTGAGAGTAAAAGATACATATACATGGAGTAGTGGCTGCAAATGGACGAGTGACTGACTGTCTGTCAACTTGATTGGACAAACGACGTTAAATTTAGACTAAATACCCCAATTTGTATCGATCTGGCTTTTTTTTATATGCTGCACCAAAAAAAAGCACCCCCCCACTCCGTCTTCAAATGGCTCCTTCAACAACTTCCGATCAAATGTTACTGGCATCAAGGGCTTTTATTTATGATTTATTCGCTGCATTCATATCCATATATATTAGTTTGTCTCTGTAGCTCAATGCTCAGCGTATTGTATTCGTGACTTCTTGGTCACAGATTCGATTCTGGTGAAAGATTTACCTCATCTCCAAGAATCACTTTTAGCAACTAAAAAGCAACTACTAACCCCTCTTTCCACCTATAGCAGGTTCAGATACCCACTTTGTCCCTCTGAATGGACACAAGGGCGATCAATTGGACATCGTTTTTCCACAGCCGGTTGCCGACCAAAGCTGCAACCCCTAAGCTTATTTATCGTCAGTCTAATGTTCGTTGCGACATTTTCCACCAACGCCAGGGAACGAACTCCTACACATGGAAATGTTGCCTCATCTACCCGTTGCATAGTAGAGTGGGTTCTTTGACGTGCAAATGTCATCGTACACCACACGGGACCTCGGTTTTACTTCTCATCCGAAAGAAGGCGCACTCGGGACCTCTCTCTCGCGCGAAAGAAGCCAACGAAGAATCGTTTTTACGCGGTTATATTCAGATTGACTCTTAATTTGGTGTCAGTGTGGCTTAAGGTCGGCCGGCAGGAGGGGCGAGCTTCAACACTGAGAAATTTTGCCCCATCTACACGTACATTTTACAGACCTACTGCGAAAACGTAGCGTACTCGACTACTGCGACAGTTGTTCCAGGTTTGATATTGCGTCGAAGTTCGTTGGCTTCTTTCAGGCGCTAAATAAAGAGGCCCCCAGTACGCCTTCTGTCGGATATGAAGTAAAGCCGTGCCCCCGCGTATGTCATACCACCACTGCACGAACACTATTATGCAAAGAGTAGATCGGCAAAATTTCCAGGTGTATGAGCTCGCCCTCTTGGGTCGGTGGAGTGCCTCAACGAACAGTTGGCCGACAATTAATTAGCAAGGGGTTGTAGCATTAGGTTGGCACCTGGCTGCGTCAAACTACCATCCAACAGATCTCCCATGTGTCCCGGTAGGACAAAAGTAATTGTACCCAACCATGAAATAGGAGGGAAAAAGAGTTAGTAGTTCCTTTTTCGGAATGGAAGGAAGGGGAGCACCTGTAGTGCGTTGGACACACCAGTTCTCGTCTGATCACTGAAGTTAAGCAACGCAACCCCAGCTAATACTAACATGGGTGGCCGCTTGGGAACACTGGGTACTGCTAATACCTAAAAATCGTCGCATTAGCGTAGTGTCTGTGCAGTTCCTGCATTAGAACTACGCAGTGGACGGGCCTCTAAGGACCTTGTAGTTAACCCTGCAATGCTACTGTTCGAAAATGACCCATTAATGCTACACAGGGGTAAAGGTGTACCCCAACTTGAAACCCATTTCTCCATACTTAATAATAAATTTATTATTATGAAAGAATAATTCAATAAGTGCCCAGAAACAGAAAGACAATCATTATAAGCAATCTAAACGATTTTAATCAGCAATTTAAAGAAAATGGATATTTACCCCTTTATGCGCTGCAGTTTTCAATGCAATTCCTATGGCCATTTAAAAGTTACACAAACGCTACACAGGGGTACAGGAGTACCCCACCCATCATTATTTGAAAAATGAAAAGCAATTAACCACCTATCTGTGACTTATCAGAAAGTTCAACCTATTACGTGAATATACAGTGAATCCCATTGTGCCAGGGTCACCTACAGAGAAGAGAGAGGAAAAAGAAAAACCCTGGGGTACACCAGTACCCCTGTGTAGCGTTAGAGGGTTAAAGAGCCCTTAAACACCAACAAAACAACAACAAAAAAAAGATGGAAGGAAGGCGAACTCGGAATTTCTCTTCCTTTTGGTATCAAAAAGAAAAGAAGGCATCCATTTCAAAACCGGGATCGAAACCACGCTTCTATTAAGCCACCGAAGTCGGTGGCCCTGGAGTCACTGAAGAGCACTCAGAATTAAGGGGTCGGAACGCCTAACCTCTTATGTTGCTAAAGTTAGGAAAAAAAGTGTCAACGAACTGGTGACTAGACTGTCTTTCTCACGCGATTAAAAATGAATTAATTTCACTAAATTTTCCTAATGTGTGTGCCTGGTTTGTATGTGCAAAAAGGAAATCTTGAAGAAAATGATACGGAAAGTAATACGATAAGAAAAATGGCATAAGAAGAAGAAAAAATAAAAGAAGAAAAGAAAACGAGAAGACAAATATACAAAATGCACAAGACACTTTTGATGCTCAACAGACGAAAGCGAAAAAATGGATATCATCATTTTTTAATCTGTCATCATTTTGCCATCGACTCAAGCAACCATATTACTGCATCGCCTAACATCTTTCCAACTTAAGAAATGTCCTTTTCATGCGATACTCGGGCCTTAGTAAGAATTTGAGAAAGAGGGGAAACTTGACACAAAGAAAAATGAAAATGGGTAGTCCAATAAATGGCCCTACACTAAATTAGGGCATACTTCCGGTGAATAATTTCAAGCAGAAAGTCACCCCCGCAAACAGACACAATGAGACAGAAAAGCTTTAGGGCACCAGTGCAATAATCACTGAAGCGGAATTTGAAGATCGACATCCTGGGTGTATTGGGACAGTCTGAAACGATTTTCGAGTTTCTTGATCCTTTCATCTCGACAAAAAAAAAACATGTCCTACCCCCAAACCCCAAGCAGAGGATGTACAGCTTTAAGATTACACAAAAAATATCCTTAGAGATTGGTTTTATTTATTACGTTATCTAACATCGGCCTCTCCGTTTTGAGGGTTAGTCTCCCCCCATGGTGCGAAGGCAAAGTGCTCGACTACTGCGCCAGTGTTTCCAGGTTCGATACTGGATCGAGGTGGTTTGACTTCTTTCAGGCGAGAAAGAGAGATGGTGGTGGCGGTCCTGTGTTGTGTGTACGATGTCACCAGGTGTAGGAAAGGAGTACCCTAACCAGCGATAAATAAGCGTTAGGCGGTGAAAGCCTATGCTAGAGTCGAGCACCCATCTTTGTCCCTCTGGATGAACACATGGGCGATCTTGTTGGACTGCTCCTACACCTGGGAATGTTGCTTCATCTACCCATTGCATAGTAGAGAGGGTTCTTTTACGTGCAAATAACATTATACGTACACCACACGGGGCCTCGGTTTTACTTTCCATCCAACGGAACGCGCACCCTCGCTCTCTCTCATCCGGAAGAAGGCAACCCACCGCGACCCAATATCGAACCTGGAACCACTGACGCAGTAATCGAGCGTGTTACCTTCTACGCCACCAAGGCGGGTTCATCAGCCTACTTTTTTCTCTGGGGAAAATTTCCGTTTATCGACTCTAGGAGGAGGGAGAACCCCTACACAGCGCCGTAACGAGGGCGTGGCGAAGAAGGCGGTCGCCACGGGCGCAACTGGGATTGGGACTCAACATTTTTAAGTTTTTTTTTTGTCATTATTGGGTTACGGGGAGGCGCAAGTTAGACACTTACCACAGGCCCTTCATAACCCCGTTATGGCACTGCCCCTACACCTCACAATTTTGCCACACATATTTTACTCCATGTATAAAGGGGGTTTGCTTTTCCTGTAGGGACATAGCACACAATCGACACGTGATTTTGTCTTTACTTCTTATCCTAGAAGGAAGGTCCACGGGCGGGAGGGGAGAGCTTTTCTCCCCTTGTGACCACCAAAAGAAACTATTCGTCTCGAAATCAAGGTCGAACCTGCAACCATGGAATCACAAATTAAGCCTACAACCTTCTGAGCCACAGAGATAGACAAACGGACTTAAGAACTCTTTGCATAAGATATTTACGCAGTTAGCATCCCTTTTTTTTTCTGTCTCATTGTTGTCGTAAATAGGCCCCTATGAACGATTTCTTCGCAATAACCAATCGTTCATTATTGTCCCTCAACTTCACAGTCATCTGATGGCATTTTCTTTCTCTGCGGTCATCAAACCACTTGGATTCTGCAGCTAAAAAAGAAAACTCGGAGCAAACTCCCATTAGCATCATCATCTTATCCCACAACAATCACTTCTGGAAAGAATGGCTGAGATACGAAACCTAAGAATGAATTGTAAAGGGGGGGAAAAAAACTAACACATACACACCGAGGGTATGGCATCAATTGACAAACAAAAAAAGGGGGAGGGAACTCTTTAAAGTGGATTGATGATTGTAGGATGATATGTCGGGGGGAAGAAGGGGCATCTTTTAAGACGCCAGATCAAAACGGTAGGTAAAAAAAAAAGGAGAGACAGAAGCAGAGAGAGAGAGAGAGAGAGAAGATGAATGACAAAAAGGCTGTGGATAATGAAGGAAAGACGAATGACGATAAGATTTTATGCTTTTAAAAGGAGTTAGTCTCTCTCTCTTCTCTCCTTCCTATCTCTCTATGTGCTTCCGACATTTTTACTACTGGATGCAGAGAAAACACGATTATGCACTTGATTTCTTCAAATTTAACATCCACCACAATTTCCTCCTTTTGTTAGTTTGGAGAGGAGCTCTAGGACAAAAAAAAAATGAGTCACTTAGTAACAAATCTAAATTTTTTTTATCATCACTGGGAGGAAAATGGAGACATGGGGAGAGTCTCACATCACCTCTTACAGACCTCTCTGAAATGTATATTTCACAAACCAAATACCATACATCCACATCTTTTATGTGGCAAAAACTCTTTTTTTTCTTTAGATAATCAAATTGATAGGTGACCCCCCCCCCTCACCACCAACAGAATAAAAAAAAAGCTAACCACCAACCAATTTCGAAAGGCAGACTAAGATAGACAGGCAGAAATAGAAAAAAAAAACCAGTGGACAGCAAAGGTCTCGAGGAAAGGGCAGAAGATGGAGAATAATCGATGCTAACTTTTCCTCTTGAAGGGTATCAAAGCATTAGTTCAAACTAAAGAATCATCCTTCTCTTCCCAATAGCTTTTGCATCCGTTTCAAAACTCGTTCCGCTATTTTATATTATTAAATTTCTCTTGTTTTCCTGCCAGTGTTTCCCACTAGTAGGACTTAAGACTTTTAAGCCACCATCACCGCCACCCTTTGACCTGCAAGGAGGAGAAGGAAGAGCAGCTTGTGACAGCAGATTCTTTTGAAACTACAAGAAAGAAAAAATTGCTTTCACATTATTATTATTATTTAGGGAGAGAAGAAAGACGATTATGCCCAGAAAGAAGAAGGAAAAGGCGATGAATAAGACGACTGAAGGGTAGAATCTTGGTGAACATTTAGTTCAAGTGACAACCATCTACGCCACGAGCTTTCAAAGTGATCTGAAGAGACGGTTCAATGAATGTTAGATACATTAAACTAGTAATTTCACCAAACTTCCTATCAGCATCAACATTTCAAACTTGTGAAATATTAACAATCCTATCCCTTAAAGTTTTACGAGCGACAGGAGTTTATAACCAAAACCTTTCATACCCACCTACCCATCGGCTCCTGTTCCTCTTGTCAGAGTGACAAAGTAGGATTGGTGACTAATTCAAAAAAAAAAAGAGGGACAAGAAGCTCTTCACCTCATTTTTTTTATATAAGATTCCTTCCTTATGTGAGAAAAATAGCAGAGGGAGAGAAAATCTTTTGCTCCCCATCTCCATTTCACCTCATGCTACAAATAATCTCCAAATCATCATGGCCAATTTCTTTTGGAGATCACTTCTCTGTCAATTTCAATGTTGGTTGAAAGAGAGGGACCAAGAAAGGGCACACGAAGCAGAATTTGATATCAGCTCTACAAAACTAAAGAAAAGAAACTGATCTCCAAATAACACCACAATACACAATAGAGAACAGAGAAAATGTGGTCGAAAGGTTAGAAATTGAACTTGTTACCTCAATCTCTGTTATACCGATGGTTATCTTAAGTTTCTTTTTCCTAAAGAATACCAGCAGAATTGCAAACAGATCTGTTTTTATCACAAAACTTTCATTCTACCATTTCGGGGTCAATGCAACTCAATAATGATAGCGAAGGCTGCTCCACGGATTGCGATTGCTTTTGACAGTTTCATCAAAACAGTACATCTACTATCAGCAAAAAAAAAACTACTACTCCTTACTTCAATGATGCTGACGATGAGTACTGATGGCCGTAACAGGAAATAGGATGACCAAAAGGTTGTATCGAATGGGATAACAGTAAAAGAAGAAGACCATTGTCACACTTTTCATCCTCTATGTTGGATCATTTTCACTAACATTTTCTCTGCATGTAGCTCTCTCTTTCGCTACATATGTATTATCTACGTACACCGGAAATTCTAGACCACTAAGTAGTTCTTCGTAGCCTGCAATTTAGTAAATGCATATCTCACCATTCAAAAAAAAAAGCTTTCGACATGGTGTAAGCAATACCTACGTTTGTATAGCAGATAGCATATCTATAAACCAACTATTATATTAAAAGAATTGGACCCAAGCGATGTTTTCTCCTTATTTCATATCTGCGAAAGGAAAAAAATTCCATTTTCAAGCTCGACAAAACAAAGATAAATAAATAGGCTAATAAACAGCGGTTTCACGGATGATAAGTTGTCAGAAACAAATCACAAGTGTAAACTCTATGAACGACCACCATTCTTGGCTGAATCTGAGGATGATACAACATCAATAAATGAGGATAGCCTTCTCTCCACCCTAACCCCTTTCTGCCCTCTAAATATAAACTATCACACACCACCCCAACAATACATGTGCAGAGGAGCCAAATAATTAAGATATCACTGGTGGGATACTGCCCATAACTATTAAAAAAAGTTTGGACTCGATTAACTAAATCCAGCATGAAAAAGCAGCTAAGAAGTGCACATAGGGCCATTACTTGTCACTTGGCCATCAGCATTATTTTAACAATATGCGGTCCATCCATAATTTGTTACTACAATATCAATGATGAACTATAAATAAAAAAAATGCACTGCAGGTCAAGAAGAAGAAAGAAAAACTCGGATATTTCGAAACGCAATGATCCACCAATACACGGACAATTACAATTTCCTAAATTACAATCTGGAATTAACTCTATTCTGCCATTAAAACAGAGAATGCGTGAGAATGCTAGCAATTCACGTCTGAAACATAAACGATTCTTAGCCACGAAAAGTTGCGAACCATCAACTAAATGCGGAAAAAGGAAGCGATGATGATGATGATGTAGATGAAGTAACTAACAGAAAGAAGAAAGAGAAAGAAAAAAAACCAATAGTAATACCCTAATTACGATGAAGGCTTGAAACATGTAACTTCCATCTTGTTTTGTGCAAATTGTAGAAACTTCGAGCTTTCTCGAAGCCTAACACCAATCAAGCAGATGACAATTTAATTACTTCTAAGTCTGCTAACCGTGAAAGTAAAAGAATGGCCATTGTCGTCATTTTTCTCAAGTCAAACATTGAAATTTCTTCATCCAAACAAATATGCGCATATAATTTGTAAGTCTACATTTCATTTTCTTTTCGAATAGAACGACACCGACTTATTAAGGAAGACGTTCTATTAGACGTTATCGAACGCGTCACGCGCGCTTTAACATATTCATTTCCTCTGCAACGACAGGTGGCGTACTGCGCCCAATTTCATGCCGGATGGAATGAATGCCTAATATTAATGTCATTACACTAAGTTAGACGGTATTTTCTGTCTTATTTTTTTAATCAATCCATTTCCCGTTTAAGACAGGGTGGGTACCAGTAACTCAATTTGAGGTACCGGTAAAGTACAAGTCAGAACCGGAAGGGCGAGAATAAATTACAAAAGAAATTCAACTACATATAGAAAGCGAAAAATGAACGACAATGGCTGCCTATAGAATGGCACAACCTCTTTTAGTCGCCTCTTACGATATGCAAAGGTTCACTGCAGCTTAAATTCTGGCCTGAAAAACCACACGGGGAAGATTAGTTGGCATTAACTTTAATAGTAAAACCAGTTAATGTCAACCTTTTTCAAATTAAAATGCGCCGTTAAATGTACAGGCTTATTCGTTCATTCGAATGGAAATTTCTTCTTGTCTTGTTATTTTTTTTTTTTTGGTGTTATATTCTGTAATCAAGTTATCGATGCATGAATTGATTCTGCTGCTAGGGTAAGTTAAAATCAGAAAAGTGTTTAACTAACAAAAAATATCTATACCTAAATACAGCCTTCTATACAATGTATTGTAAGATATGACAGGCATCTTAATTACTAAATGGGCCCTCCAGGCGGTCCACAACTATAGTCATCACTAGTCTAGCCGAAGAAAGAAAACAAAATGAATCTGTCGGAATGAGGAGGAGGAGGACCACCATTCTCTTGAAATGCTATCTTTCAAATTAACAAGATTAATAGAAGTTCTCTGCTAGAAAATTTCACAATATTTAAATATTGTCATCAAAATATGTTAATTACTCTACATTTTTAACTGTCGTTATATTCTAGCAGTCAATTTGGCAGACAATGGTGGTCTCTCTCAAATCAACAACGATCGTTGAATCATGGCAGCGCCACTATCAACTTTCATTAGAATATACAGTATGTATTTCATGAAGTGAAATTACAAACTAATGGTTTAGTCATCATCATAGATTACGTACTCAAAAATGTGAAATGATTTTTCTAAATCTCAGCTTATTTTTCTTTCTCATGCTCCTTCCCCTCAACACCCTTAGCCTAAATGATGAGAGAGAGAGATGGCAACATACATTTCACTCTTGATTTGGCAGAATTTCAAGATAATCCCTTTCAGAGATTGAAAGAGCGACGAAAGAAGACAAACTTTGAAAACTTCTGGAGACGAGAAACAGAGAGAGAAGGGGGAGAAAGAGAAACACAAGTGCCTCTAAAGGAGAAAAGAGAAGGAGATGCACTCCCATGAAATCCTGCGGTTTTCTTTAGAATTTCGTGTTCAGTGGTGGTGGTAAGTCGAGTATGTCTTCTCCATCACGTGCAAGGCCTTAAACTTTGATGAGTAGAGAAGTGGGAATAGACAAAAGACTTTTGTAAGTTTTCTAATAACAACAACGCAAATCCTGAGAGAGAGAAATAGATAAAATACATGACAAATCTAGGATTCATTACGTTGGCAGTTTAGCAACAACACTTTAGCAGCAGCTCTTTTCTGTAACGAACTAACCCTTTCTTCTGTTTCTTTTCTCTCTCTCTCGCTCTCTATCGTTTCAGAAAAATGTTACATGTCCTTACACATATCCATCCTTCTTTTCCCTGAATAATCACGACGACGATTGGCGAAAACTACTACTTTACAAGACCTATATATATATATAAAAGATGGCAAATGATGAAACTGAGACCAGCATATCCTCCAATATCCGAATAAAAAGTACTAACCATGACAGGCAAAGCGCATCGAAGAACATGAGCCATGATGACACCACTAAATTACAAATTATGTCGAGTTAGGTACAGAGATAAATTGTACTCCCTGCTCCTTTCTCGACAGCTCGTCTTGCAATTTGCTCCAAATGCAGTCTCGTGGAGACAAAAATGGCATTCAATCCCTTGCTACCAGAGTATCACACGAGACAATTGTGGGGAGTAACAATCAGACGGGAAAGCAGTAAGATAAAAAAGCCACAAAATGAAACGCCTTCGTTCAAATTCTTT
The DNA here is from genome assembly GCA_013389805.1 of Trigoniulus corallinus. Lineage (NCBI taxonomy): Eukaryota > Metazoa > Arthropoda > Diplopoda > Spirobolida > Trigoniulidae > Trigoniulus > Trigoniulus corallinus. Next base: position 3,513,306 of record JAAFCE010007744.1, read on the forward strand.
TTTTTTTCTCTCTCTCCTATTCTCTTGAAAAGTTTTGTACCATCGACATCCATCAGTGAATGGCGATCAAGTGCAGAAGGAAGAGTGAGAGAAGCCTCCAAACTCCAAAAAGACAGTAATCTTGGAGGAGCAAGAAAAAAAAAAGTAACAAGAGAAAGAATAATACTATGATATACTGCCACTCACTATTATTACTTCCTATTCTACAGATATCCATTCTTTTATACTCCAGGTCTTGAATGCCTTGCAATATGTTCCACAAAGCAGGATTTCTGCAAGAGATTCCAGGAGGATGTAGGAGGAAGAAGAAACACTGATCAAGAGCCTTAAAATAAAGTAAGGCCGGTTATCTATCAATAAGAACAAGTTGAACTGCTGTACTAGCTAATCTTTTCTTTATCTTCTTCTCTCTTGCCCCTTTGTTGTCGTTTCTAAAATCGGTCCCAGTCCTGTCCTAAGAAATAGTCAGTTTCAATGATCTTCACATAACTCAACACGCAGTAACAGTAATCCAGGGACCACTTATCTCACATCCCTTTGTTCAATAAATTCTTAAGCATATTATTCAGATCGCCTCCTCCGTCTCAACAACAACTGTTTTAAAAAAAAAAACTGCCAGATTTTGGGATTTTGTCGCAAACAACAAAGAAAAAGACACGGGAATTATAACCACGGTGAGCGTTATCACTAGTGTTCTGGTCAATTACACTTCTGGTGGTCAGTTATGAAATTATTGAGGACAGTCTCATAATCTTAATAAATCATCAAACCTTTTTTTTTCCATATAAAAACCTGAATTTCAAAACTACTTTCGCCTCATTTGCTTCATTCAACATTTCTCCTTTGATACTCATTGTCTCTTTCTTTTTCTCGGCCTTTCGGCAACACCAAAATTAAAGTGTGCGTGCCACTGCTGTCAAGACATTGTCCAGTTCAGCCTTAGGAAAAATGCCAGGTGAATAAATGAGTTACACCAAGCAGTTCCTAAATCTGGTCATGTCCAATGTTTTTTTTTTTTTGAGACAGTTGGTGAGAAAGAGCAAGATTTACAAGAGGGATGAGAACAAGAGGATGCATGGGCCAAGAGGTCAGATAGGATCAAGGATTTTGTGTGTCAGTAACAGGTTAAGACCCTCGAAAGGATCTGGATCCATTTAATGGGTTGGGGAGTTAGCCAAGCAGCCATATCAGGACGAACCCTTAGGAGGCTGCTCGCGGGAGATGAGGAAGTAGGTAGTGGACATAGGAGAGGGGAAATTTGCAGCACTCAACGTTCTTTACCAACCACCCATGTTGGCACTAACGTGGGCTCGCGCTGCTTCACTTCAGTGATCTCACGACAACTGGTGTGTCCAACGCATCTGAGGTTATTTACCGGTACATTTAAGCCAAATTCCCTACTTTTGGGACCCGAAACTTTCATAACGTCATCTTGCGATATAGAAATCTGATTTCGGCATTTTGAGTCCTTTGGGATCCATTCTACCCTTTTGGCTTAGGGCTCACAAATAGACTAAACACTGAATCAGCTTATGAAGATGGTCCAAAATTTCGATAGTCCTGACAAATTTCACGAACAGAGTCAAAAGGGGATCTTAAATCAGAGCTGGTACCACAATTCTTATTTTTTTTTATCAAATCTATCCGTCGGACACCCTCTGAATTGCGTTGGACACACGTTCTCGTCAGATCACTGAAGTTAAGAAACGCAACCCACGTTAGTACTGACCTGGGTGGTTGGCTGGGACCATTGGGTGCTGCTAATATCTCCCCTCCTATCTCCCCCGCCCACGAGCAGCCTAAGGGTCCGGCCCGTTATGGCTACTTGGCCGACTCGCCAACACGTTGGCGTAACATAAGTTACTAACATACCTTGGGAGCGGCGAATTGCGTTGGACACACCAGTTCTCGTCTGATCACTGAAGTTAAGCAGCGCAACCCCAGCTAGTACTGACATGGGTGGCCGCTTGGCAAAACTGGGTACTGCTAATACCAAAAAAATCGTCGCATTAGTGTAGTGTCTGTGCAGTCTCTCTGCATGAGAACTACGCTGTGGACGGGGCTCTAATGACCTTGTAGTTGAAGGGCCCTAAATCACCAACAAACAAACTAACATACCTTCTTCTCTAAGAGCTCTTCTACTATTTGAGGCCATCATCACTTTTCGACATTTCCATTTTTTTTAACTTCATATTAGATCTATTAGGGGAAAATTGATTTTTCTCACTCTCTTAAAATCATTTAAAAATGTGATTAGAAAAAAAAATTGTCGCCTCGGTTATTTTCCAGCCTTTTCTGTATTAAATGGCACGCACGACCATCATGTTCAGCAATTACTTCAGATGAGAAGAGAAAGAGAGAGAGAGAGAGAGAAAAAAAAAAAGGTGAGGAAAAGCAGGCAGACCTAAGGACATGGGAAAGAAGCTCATAGTTTCTTGTAGGAGGCAAAGTAAGTAATAAGATCGTATCATTTCACAAAGTGCAAAATCTCAAAAAAAAGTAACAGCACCTTGTTAAATCCTTGCCCGTGAACACCCAACTCGGGTAATTACCTGCAGTAACTTATTTGGTGATGGAGTACCGGAGTCACAGAGCAAATCAATATTTTTTTTCAGAGTTTACCAATTTCATGTTTTTACAATTGATAAAAAAGTGGTAGCAAGTAGGTAATGACTACTACATGATTTGGCCCTAACAATTTTTAGGTGGCTTAAGGCGATAGCCCAATCAGTTTCCCTCACAGTAGCACTTGACTTCTTTAACTTGGATGTCCGTTCTTACTAAATAAATGGGAGCGGCGAGTTGCGTTGGACACACCAGTTCTCGTCTGATCACTGAAGTTAAGCAACGCAAGCCCAGTTAGTACTGACATGGGTGGTCGCTCGGGAAAGCTGGGTACTGCTAATACCCAATAATCGTCGCATTAGTGTAGTGTCTGTGCAGTCTATGCATTAGAACTATGCTGTGGACGGGTCTCTAATGACCTTGTAGTTGACGGGACCTTAAACTCCAACAAACAAAACTAAATAAATGGCCAATTAAAGGAGTAATCAGAAATGTTACTTATTCTGAACTCTTGTTTTTTTTTTGTTTTGTTGGTATTTTAGGGGCCTGCAGCTACAATGGTCATTAGAGCTCCGTCCACTGCATAGTTCTAATGCACAGACGCTACGCTGTTACGACGATTTGGGTACTTGCAGTACCCAGTGTTCCCAAGCGACCATTCACGCCAGTAACAGTTGCTTAACTTCAGCGATCCGATAAGAACTGATGTGTCCAACGCAATACAGTACAGCCACTCTGAACTCTTGGCTGCGGTAACCTGTAAGCATCAGTACCGTAACGGGGGTATGAAGCGCCTGTGGCAAGTGTCTGTAACCCAATAATGCCCGTAATCCAATAATGACAAAAACAACTTAAACATTTTGCGCCCCAAATCCAGTTGCGCCCGTGGCGCCACGCCCTCGTTACGGCCCTGGTAAGCATCCCTCCTGATTCTGGTTTTGAACCCCGACAATGGGATAAAGAGAGAAGTAAACCTAACAACTGCTGAGAGAAATACGTTATCATGCAAAAGTTCAGCGCTGGAACTGACATCCTTTTTTGGTTCACGAACTGGTGGTTCATTTCCTCGGCCGTTTGCCAATTGTGCCTCCTTTTAAGACTAATTTTGGTAACAATTTGGCCAGGATTTCCGTCGAACATTAGTTTATAGATCCCTGCCACAGACTTTAACCATCATTAGCCTATAAAACGGCCATAGAGCCTCTAACAACTCCGTTTGATTTCAGCCCTTTTACAAGAAAGATGTAAAGAAAAAAAAGATGACAACAAGAGCAACTACAAGAAATAGTTAAAAGTAACTTGCATTGGAGACGACCGATGACGCGGGCTTTTCCAGTTGATACTCCCATCCATTTTGACAAGGTACGACGGGCCAAGATGCGTTGGGAGTCCACGGCAACTTGACAACGTTATCAGCTTGCAGCGAGTGACCGTCAAGTCTAAATGTCATTCCAGGAGTGGCAGTTGTGACTCCTACACTCTCACCTTGTCCACTGTCGAGTAAGAGTTTGGTGTAATTGACACCGTACATGTGACATCTGCTATAATGATGGGAGGTTATTTTATCAGAAGACGACGAGCGGCGCACCTCTGCTGCAGAACTATCTCGAGTGACCACTGATTCCTTGAGGGGAATGCTTAACTTTTTGCGCAAGTCTGTTGTGTAATTATGATTTAAAAGTTCAGGTACAAGACACCAGTGTTGAGGTATCAAACTCATGAAAAGTTGATTGTAGGCGTGAAAACCACATGGTAAAATACCGGGCAATAGTACGAAGCACAACATCAGTTTCTGGTAGCGATCGTATTCACCAATATCCTGAAGAACATCGTCGAAATCCATCTTCAGCAATTTCTACGTACAATAATCGATGCAATCAATTCACCTGACAGGTAGCAAAGCGCGAGATCTATAACTCTTTAGCAAATCTCTTGGCAAAATAGCGTCCAAAACTTACAAGAAATAGTTGACTATCGTCTGCTTCTCTGTTCCTGGAGCAATGGAACTTAGAAAAAGATGTTGTAAATATACAGACATGTCTATATATATATATATATATATGCATAGTACCATATCTCTTTGGGTCGATGGTTGCTGGATCCCAAGAAAACGGAGTTGAGTGTGAGAGAGAGGATGGAGCAAAAACTCTCATCCAATCGTAGGCATCCATTTTCCGCGGAACCGTGATTTTGGTTGGTGCATCATCTGCTCACTTAAATGACATCAACGACCGCCTCGTTCAATGCTAAGAAAAACGGTTGAAACTTTGAGATTAATAAGCATATTTCTCGGACAAGAGCACAGTGGAATCAGTGTGTGAGCATCTTCCAAGGAAGAGCCCTGTAGTCTTGAAGACTAATCGATAATTATTTTACATTTTAAAAGTGCTCGTTAAAATAATGCTTCCATCAGCGTGTGATGAAGCCGTTTTAACTTTTAAAGTTTAAATCACTGAAAAAAATAATAAAAATTTAAAAAGTCTCAGCTATTACGTCTTGATGTGACATTCAGAAGAGGTGCATGAGATGTCGATTCAGCCAAAAAAATTACTGCAACCTCCTTGGTTCAGCCCGTTGATTTCCAGTCTGTAAATGCAGGCTCGATTTTGGCTGACTGAGTTAAACGGTTTCTTTCAACGGAGAGGGAGGAAACCCCTAAATGGGCCTTCTATCTGATCGATTGTTTGTTGGTGTTTTAGGGCCCTTCAACTACAAGGTCATTAGAGCCCCGTCCACTGTGTAGTTCTGATGCAGGGACTGCACAGACACTACACTAATGCGACGATTTTTGGATACTAGCGGTACCCAGTTTTTCCAAGCGGTCACCCATATCAGTACTAACTAGGGTTGCGTTGCTTAACTTCAGTGATCAGACGAGAACTGGTGTGTCCAACGCAACTCGCCGCTCCCCTGTCTGATCGAAAGTAAAGCCATGGCTCGATGTGGTGTGTGTATGATTTCACCTGCACGAAAAAAAACAACCCTTTCTACATTTAATTAAATATTCGTGCAGCTCGGCAAAAATTCCAAGTGTAGACTCTCGCTCCCTGGCGTTGATTGTTGTTGTTTGTTGGCGTTTTAGGGCCCTTCAACTACAAGGTCATTAGAGCCCCGTCCACAGCATAGTTCTTATGCAGAGACTGCACAGACACTACACCAATGCGACGATTGTTGGGCATTAGCAGTACCCAGTTTTCCCAAGCAGCCACCCATGTCAGTACTAGCTGGGGTTGCGCTGCTTAACTTCAGTGATCAGACGAGAACTGGTGTGTCCAACGCAATTCGCCGCTCCCCTAGCGTTGGTAAATTATCTTCTGCAATAAAGAGACTGACCTTAAAAAACCTAAGTAATGCATTTGACTCATTACAACACTGGAAGGAACTTTTGCAGTTAATTCTTTTAAAATCTTACCATGTTCCCTCTGACTTGTGGAGGGGGGGGGGCAACTATGCCGTCTAGAGAAAGTTCGAGGATTGACCGAGGAGGCGGAGACGGTCGGTAGAGGAAGCCTGAAAAGTTGGAAGGCGTGGATGGTCGTAAATTCAATCTTTTAAAAACGAGAGACATATATTTAATGCACACGAGCGAGAAATATCCACCAAACCCTAAACGACGTCATAAAAGTGCGAGCCGCAAACCCAATTAAGTCTTGTAATTATAATAATAACAATAATAACAAATGATTAGAAGACACAAACCACATTTTTGCTTATCGGCCTCGTCCATCAGCAGACGGCTGCAGCAGCAGCAGTATTCAACAACGCAGTTCCCAAATGAGCACCATTGCCTTATCGATGATCAACACAATTCCAATTTCTTGCCATGTTGGTGCACAAAGGGCCTCTAGACATTTACTAATCAAGCAGGAGGTCGAGAACAAGGAAGCGGAGAGGGGAAGGAGGTAGTGGGTGCTGGGACCTTTGTATGAAGTAAATGAACGTTCCTAAATCAAAGACTTTAATCTTGAAAAGATCGAGAGTTACGCGTTTCAAACTCTAACAAGATTTTATATTGCCCATCTTTATCTTACAATGTCTTACATAATTTTTAATTAACTGAATGATCTAAAGAGAGGTGTTTCAACGATGACGACCACTGTAAAAGAAATTGCAAGGACTCAGCTCTCTCGTGTCGGATCGCCCAGCTGCCTCTTCCTCCGCCAGCGCGAAACGATATGTCATTTGCCAGAATTACCAAGTATAAACTAAGATAAATGGTCGGTCTCACGGTTTTGCCAATCTTTCGCATAGGTCCCTCTTCTAATATCATCATTAACAGAAAGGGCATGCAGCGCAATAAATTGTGCTAGCTGGTATATTTAAAATATCAGCTTACAGTATGTGTATTAACTTTATGCGGGACGGGGGTTAGAGAGATAACGAAGGACGACCTCATTAAGTAGTTCGGGCAAAGATAATACTTGAACAAGATTAGGACAAATCTCGCCCACGTATTTCGGGGCCAGTAGTTGAATTAGTTAAGGTCTTGAAGGCAGCTGAGGGTCTTAGTTGACCAAGAGTTGAAGGTCTTAGTTGTCGTCTGTTGTACCTTTCATTTTGTGCGGTTCGGATCCCACAGGAACAGTGGCGTATTTAGGGTTGGTGCCACCCGGTGCGATAAGGCATACCTCTTTCGTTGACCTTCATTTTTCAAACGGAAAGTCCCGGTGTCACCCTCTTCAGTATTCCAGTGTCACCCGGTGGTGTCCGCACCCCCTCCCCGGTGCACCATTAACTGCAAAAGAAGGATACGATGATGCAGTAGCAGATAAGCCATTTCATGCACTTTCTGGAACTTCCTAGAACTATCTAAGGAGCGGACTTTGTGAATCCTAGAGGCTAGAGCAAATAAACGTAAGTGTTCGCTTTAGTGTTTACTGTTTAGCAATGTTTTGTTATTCTATAGAAAGAACCCACCTAAGAGTTATTTGCCACGACGGTGTTGATCGCAAGGCCGCCTTCTTTGATCTAGTGGTCATAAATACAAATTCTGGCAATAATAATAATAATATATCAAAGGTAGTGATAATGGAAGATTACTTTCTTAGAAAAATGGCTTCAGGTTCATCACTCATCAAGTACGCGTTGCGAACAAATCATAATGATGTCGATGATCACTTTTATGCAACCTCACAATTCAGCTTGAAAGAAAATTAAGTATTGTTCTTAGTCTGGTCGAAGGTGAATGGATGTGTTCACAACTTGCCAGGTACTTATAGATTATTACTAAAAAAAAAAAGGCTGCACAACTTTTATGGGCCTGGAATAATATCATCAAATGAGTGTGATCCATAAGAGTCTAGTAACAATGTCAATTACTGTTAACTCGCGTCGTGAAGTTCCGGTTATCGACTGCCAGAAATCATAGAATCGATCTTGGGTTTGTCATCTAAATGGTCTTTTCCAGGATTCGTTTCCTCTCTTACTTTGAACAAATTTAATGTTAGGGTGTATAAATTGGTTTAGAGTTGGTGTGGTCGAACAAATGTACCTCATAACTCTTCAAAGAACATGACAAACTATTAAATGGTATAGTTGACGTGAGATGATGATTAGGTGTTCCGTATAGAATTAAGATGCTTGTTAAGTCAGTGTAGACGGTACAAGAAATTCATTAAAAACTTTCATTTCTTACATTTAGGGAGTCAATGTGCGATGTTTTTCATATCACACCTCAGCGCCTTTATCGTTAGCGTTTACCAATAATCCGTTGCAGCTACGACGGCAGTTTTTTTCTCTCCCACGAGTACAGAAAAAATAATAATTTTAACTAAATCATAAACGATTTTTTTTTATATTATATGAATGCAAGAGTTCACATATCGTTAGTCAAAAACACATTTAAGAAGAATGAGAGAAAGATGAGAAAGAGGTTGAAAAGATGGCACAGCATTGCCCACAAAGCAAATGGATGTTTTCAGTACACCTCATAAAAAACAGCAAAGAAGAAAAGGGCCGGTCAAGGCTCGTTGAACATCTGTGATGGCTGCTGCTGACGTCAGCAAGACGAACCATGAAAACCAGATACTTTACCACACATCGATCCAATATCAATGCACACTATGCCAAAGATTATCTAACACAGATTATCTAATTTTTTACATGACGGTCCTCGCACATTGCACACGTACTACAATAAAAATATCATTAAGTAAAACAAATTTTGGCAAAAATATTCTAAAATAAAAAAAGAAGAAATTCTACTACGGGGTTCAACGTTCGAATTGGAAAGAATATTCGAAATGTAATGAGAGCGCCATTAGGTGATAATCCAAGCTACGAAATGCGCCAAGAAAAATCGTTCGAAATTTGAAGGCAAATAAAAATGTACTATCTTAAGCCGGCACTATCAAAAAACTTTAATAGGAAAATGTTTAAATACGAAGGATATACAGTATAGCAATCTAACAGAAATGCGTAAGGCAAAGATTGCTACAATTGAGGGATCATTTAAATAGCCTCTCGCAATCGTGTCACTAACAATTGGAATATTAAAGTTCTCTAATTCGACTAGAACCCAAACCATAATTGTCAAAATTTTTGTGTAATGAAGCTGCTGAGGGGTTATACCTGTATGTAAATTCAAAGACAGGATTATTTGTAGTAAGTGTTGATATACAGTAAGTTTAATGTTTGTCTAATTTGTCATTGTAAGCAGGGCATTTCACAGTGCTGGCATCCACTACCGGATCGTCAACATTAGTGCTCTCACTCGTCGAAACTTTAAAACTTTCTAAAGTAACATTTTGTGGTACATCTCTTAGCTGATTTCCAAGCGAGTTCCCGATATCTTTATTGAGAGGAGAATGCAAAGATACCAAAGTTCTGCTTACTAGCTAAAAACAAAGCAAAATCGTTGCATGTTAGCACCAAGACAATTTCCAAAAAAAGATTCATGAATTCGTTTCCCTCACTAGGTCGTCTTCTGGGTGTGAGTACGGAGGTGAAACGACCACCCTTGGACATCGTGATTTTAATGGACACGGGTAGGAAAGCGATCGTTCTCGCGAAGGTCTGACAGATCCCTTTGAGAACAAATCTATATTTGACGTCTGTGATGACAAAAAATAAATAAACACATTTCTTAGTCAAGAAATGAGTTTGGTCGTTAGGTATAACGTGAACATTTTTTAAAAGACCCAAAACATGTCGGACCTACCGGCAAACCTGAATCTAAACGACGAAACTTATTGGTTTGAACAGCGTGAGATCCAACACGTGAAGATTTTAACAAACATTTTGCTCTTTGTCTAAGAATTTCTTGAGCCAATGGATAATCTTTGGTAGTAGCATGAAGATCAGCCTTATTCAAAACAAAAAGACTGGAGAAGCCTTTGGAACGGACACTGGCCAGACGGCGATTGCCAACTCCAAGAGAGAGTAAACTATTCGTCATCAAAGAAACAACAAAACGTTCCCTAACCAGAAACCATTTAAACCCCATACAGTATCAATAATGAAGTTGTCCGGACATAATGCATCACATACCTGACTTCTCCAAATACGTTGCCTTCTGTTAAAGTCGCAGAGACAACGTTCTCTTTATCACTGTGCATGATCTCCACTAATCCATAATTGATTATGTACATCTCTCGACCAACTTCACCCTAAACCAGAGACCATTCCAGTGGTTTGTTTGAAAACTATACAAAAAAATAACAATTTAGCATAATGGATTTATATACCTTCTTACAAATGTAATCACCAGGAAGATATAAATATGGCTTGAGTTTCAAAACGAGCTCGCGCAATAAATTACGATCAAAATCCTAAAATAGAGATTTTAAAATGAGTTGCCAAAGAGATTTAGATGTATGAAAACACTCTGCATCTCTTACTTGAAATAACCGTACTTTGCATAGTACATTATAATGCACGTACATTGCCAAATCCATTTGCATCTTTCGCGGTAACGAACTCAGAATCTGATGTTCATCTAAAAACCAGACACATTCAACAAAAAGGACGAGCCTATCCAGACAATAGCAATAGGATGACTTTCAAAACCATATCAAAACCATACACACTCACTTATACATTTCTGTTGTTGCCAATTGTACATAAACCACATCCTTGCATTAGAATAAAGTTCAGGTGATAAGTTCAAGCGACTCATATACAACAGAGTGCGATCCATGGTTTTTCGATACTGGGTTTCATTTTGTGAGGCTACTGAAAGAATATCTCTCATCTACCAAAGATAAAAATCTGCACTGCGATGAGACTGACAGTAAGGCACTTCAGAATTTAATTATTTCCTCACCTGACCAATAAGCACCGCAAAAATAAAGACGCCAGACAGCCAACTGACAATCATAAAACAATATTCTCCTATTTTATATGGCGTCGGGTTTTTACCAATCGACGTCGCGATCTTGGTGGCAAATAAAAAGCAACGTATGTACCTAGTTTTCAAAAAAAAAAAAAAAATAATATCAACAGCTTAAATTAACGAAGTGTCGAAAACCTAAAAATACTTACGCATTGCCTTCACCATTATAAACCCAAGTATTATCTGGTCTCCCAATCCCTTCATAATCCGAATAAGCATAATACGCACATGCGTTGACATGTATTAAAAATAACATGTATCCTAATGTGTGAATCACTCTGGAATACGACAAGGTTAATATGGAGATCTACCTGTAGCTATGTAATTAGACCTATCTCTTACCTGATAATGTGCGGCAATTTGGCGACGCGGTCAAAACGCTCAAAAAATTCTCGGTAGGTTTGAATCTGTAAGAATCAATTCGCCATTAGAAATTTTTGCGATTTCTCGTAACGTGGGTTACGCCCTCCTTTCTCACGTTTATTTGTGATTTTCATGGTCCTTATGGTATTGAAGACGACTGGGAAGGACGAGGGAAGGACTGGAGACGAAACAGAGGATGGCGAAGATCACAGGTGGAGAGGAGGGCTGTGGATTGTGCAGGGATCAGGTGGAGGACGTCAGGCTTGTGATACTGGTCTGCCCAGCACTGGATCACTGCAGAAGGGGTTGGGGAACCCCCACATTGGAGGAGGTTCTGGGGGTGGTGGGTTTCGGGGTGGAGCGGCTGGAATGGGTGCAAAAGGCAAAGGTGTTGCTGGGGTGCTGGTGGAGATCTGGGCATATGGGTCCAGCATGAAAAGATCTCGCCAGCAAGGTATCCGTCACAAAGGATTACATATTCATATTTTACTTCTCGTCTTTCGTCCCAAAACGCTCACGTTACGAGAAATTGAAAAATTCCTATCGTAAGACGTATTTTACATTATCGGCGATGGACACTCCCGAAAAATGGTGTCAGTATGGAATGTCCTAATTCTAATTCGAGCACGTGCTATTCAATTCGCCACAAAGGAACGTTCGCACCTGCAACGGGCGCGTGGGAAAGTAGAATTTACAATAGAATTACAGTTTCCATTTTGTAGATACGCTAAAGTGCTTTAATGAATTTGTACCAAAAGTACTCGATAATTCCAGAATTTACATTTTGTGAATGGGCGATATTGAAGGACAGGTCAGTTTCCAGACGTCAGAGGAGAGATGGTACTGTTACTGCGGGTTCTTCCTCTTTCCTTTTACCATTCGCACCTAGAACGGACATTAGTCTACTGTGCGCAATACCATAAAGCAGTGCTCCGCAACCGATGTGCCTTGCTCAGATACAGGTGTGACACAGTCAAATAAGATAATTTTCTAACTAAATAATATTTCAATAGATTCGATAGATCAAACACAATAACGAGAATACCTCTAAAATTTATTGTAAAATTTGTTTATCAAATTAATATCAATATATCAGTGGCATAGCTGGACATCATTTTGCTCTGGGTGGTGAAAAATGTGAAGCCCTAAAGCTGAAAAATACATTGGAGTTCATGTTGTCCAGGGCGGTGAAAAATTTGATGTTCCAAAGCTGAAATTTTTTTGCACCTCCTCAAGGAACAAAAAAGGAAACTACCATAGTTTGGTCGCCCCTAAATAGCTGGCGTTTGGAGTGCGGCGCGACCCCACCCTAGCTATGCTATTGTTATATATTTTAGCTCTTGATGTGCCATGGAATTCTAGGAAGAACTTTGGTGTGCCGTAGATGTGAAAAGGTTGCGGAGCACTGCCATAAAGCGCGCTAATAATGTGCCAGACATACATCATCATCATCATTCCCTTATCCCGCTTGTGGCAGGGTAGGGTCTGTGGGCCCACTGAACATGCTCTGACTGGGGGAACCCCAGCCATGCGTCTGGAACCCGCAGGAAATATTGGCTGAGTTGTCTGTGGGGGAATGCCGGCCTACCCCACTTGTTGCAATATCGCATTATACAACCAGAATAGAAATTTTGGCACGCAAATTTTGCTTTGTTGGTTATAATAGTGCATGGTGTCTGATCTATTGGACAATAACAATAAGCAACAGGGATATTCTTGACCGCATGTGGAAATAATGTGCCAGACATAATTTAAAAAATACCTTAAGTAATCGAGGAAGTCGTAGAAGTGGATTAATACCAACATACAAGTAAAACAAGTCCAATGGCAGAAGTGAAAGCAAGTCAAACTAAGAAGAAAAATTTAATTCGTAATTAACCTCAATAAGCCGGTTGGGTTTTTATAAGTCTGTGCATATTACCATAAATTGCCTGTTTTGAAAGTAGAGCCTCGCTGTTTCCCTTGCGTTCGTCTATAACCATAGAAATCATTTTGCTGATTTTAATAAAAAGAAAGAATACAAATTCACAGACTAAACTCGATAAGAAAAATACTAACGATCCAGAATCCGTCTTTCAGCACCTTTATTCGAGGTTTCCACCAAACCAAGTCCAGCAAATAAATCATATCTGCGACGTAGTCAAATGTTAGCCACACGACCACATTGTCAGGTGTCTGATAAGGAAAAGATGCCCTCAAAATAATGCCCCAGGCGTTGTAGAGGTAGCATAATGACACCAAAGAAAGCCACAAGATGTACAATTTACCTTCATATTGAAGAAAATTACAAGGAAAAGGAGATAATTTAAGGGATTTTATCCGTTATTCATCAAGACTTAACAAAAACAACTTTAAAAACAGTACTTTGAGGATCAATACTGTTGTGAGTATACCACTTCCAAACTGGCTTCCAGAATTTCAGCCATTTGTGCTTCACAGTAAGATACCTCGACGCAGATGGATTATCATAATCATCAAGACTATCTAAACTGGTATGTTGAGAAATGGAGTGAAATGATGAGGTGAATGTGATTAAGGATTCGAACCGGCGGCGATTCACCACTTGAATCAGCGACTGTCCTACAAAAGAAATAAAAAAAAAACAACTTTCAGAGAGGAAAGGCACATTTCTCACTTTACACAACTTACGGCGAGGACTCACTCCGAGAATTGTCACTGCAGTTGGACGGTGGAGTCGGATATCTCACCAGCATTTCTTTAACTTTCTGAGCACGTAGATTCAAATTCGTTACCAACGCATGAATTTTTTCATAAATAAATGATCCTTTTTCCGCAAACATCCTACTTTTGAGAACGGATCAGAGGGAATGGTTACGGTGTTAATCTAAAGAATTTCAAAGGGAACATAACCTGTTCATAAGCACCTACATTGAACTAGTGTCACTAACGGGTTGAGACGATGCTGATTCAAACGACATTCTCTGCCAAACCTGGCGGCAAGGAGTGGCAGGTAGCGACTGCGTGGTCAAGCCAAGATGAGAGCCAAAAATATCGTCGTCTTCTGCAAATTTCAAATATACTTACTTCAATCACAGACATGTCATCTTCAATCATTTCTGGACAAATGCCACACTATCACGCCCCAGAATACACAAATTACTTTCGGCCTCCCAATGATTATGGGATTTGTTGGAGATCGCAAAGATTGGTTTGTCAGTATCATCGTTCCAAGACATGCTGTCAGGTGCGCATGGATGGGTGACATGAATGTGCGGCATCTTGCAATTCGCCGGGTCCTCCACTTCAGGTGAATAACAGTGTTTTGTCATCGCGAATGCCTAGCCCGAAAACACAATGGTCTGGAACGTAATGTATGTAATCTTCGTTTTCTTTTTTCAGGCTGGACGAGTTAAAAACAAAGTTCTTCGATCTAAAAATGATAACCGTGAAGTCAAATGCCTTTATCAAATTCTCAAAAACGACAACAGATGAACAGTGGTAAAAATCCTATTACATCTTTGAATATCCAAGGTAAATTTAAATTAATGGAGAAATCAACTCTACGAAGAACGAGTTCTATCCCCAAAACACTAGTTTTATTATGAACAGGGTCGCTAACGAGTGTCAATCATGGTCTCACAGATGGGCATTTTCCTTTGGGTATTGCTTTGTGTTGCTTTTGATAACCATGGTGACGAAGATTACTTATTTTTATGCGTCTCTAAATCCCAACTTGGGAGATAAAGATGGCATGTCAAATTCAACCTATGACTACTAATTAATTATTCATTTGTTATTACTAGGCTGACTAATGGATGAAATTAATCTATGCGCCAAAGCTGAATAATACACGCAAAGTGAATGATGCCAGTCATTAGAAAATTACAATAAAGATGATAACATATTGGCCTAAGTGAACACGCAAAGATTACACAACATGTAGTCAAAAACGATCAATAAATGAAAAACAAAAATCAACACTGTCGTCGTCCTCAATGTAAGTTTGAACTGCTGCTTATGATATATTGGCGTCACATAATCAAAATGAAACAAATCAAGAACCTATTACATCGCACTTTTTTTTTAAAATATCTCTGAATGATATCTATAGGTGAAAAAAAAACCGATCTTCATCAATAACGCGATTGCAAAGCATCCAACCTATGCGCCTGATAAAAGATGGCAACTTGAACCACTACATTTTTTATGGCCAGTTCTGAGCTTTGTCCCATTTCAAGGAAATTGTGTTCTGCGCATTCTGACTACTTTTATCGCGCTTATTATGAGCACCTGACTCCACAGAGACTATAATGCTGAAGGATAACTCGGTTCCAATGCTAGTTGTAATGCGAAGTGCCAACTTTCACTCCACCACTTGACAAGGCATGGAAACAGATTATCATGGTCAGCAATCATAACTCCAGAGTGCAACAACATCCTGAATCAAAGTCCGCTTCCTCTATCAAAATGATGGATGCCAAAACTGACAGGGCACAAGGGGAGCAGAGCAGAGGGTCAACACTACTACAAACTGCATCAAGTGGTGGTATTTTTATCGATCCTATTGAAATATTATCTGAATACGACTAAAAATAAATATTTGAGTACTTATCCGAAAACGTTTATAAACTAAGACAGCAACTTAGGAAAGGCAAACGCACACCGGACTGGCTGCATAGTTAAAAGAAGAGTCATGGCACATGTGAAGGAGTCGAAGTATTCTTGGACGCTGTTCAAAGTCGTCTATTTGAGCTTGCTGGCGGTTCACGTTGTCCTAGCACTTCCTACATCACACAGTGACTCTAGTGAAGAAAATTCTGTCCACTATGATCGGTCGTCTGGGATGACTTTGGAAATGAAAAGAATCCTAGAAAAAATAAGTCCAAAGATCAAGAAGTCCGAGATTGTGGATCTGAACTGCTCATTGTCGAAGGACATCGTTGACGAGATTGCCAGCTATCAAGATTTCGCCAACGACGTTGCGCAACTGGTGTTCAATGGCCCTCTGAAAGGAAAGACGTATGACCTATTAGCAAAGTTCGTGGACAAGTTCGGAAGCCGAATTGCCGGTAGTCAAAACTTGGAGAATTCAATTGATTATATGGTTAACCATCTAACTCAACTAGGATTAGAAAACGTCCACGCTGAGGATGCCAATGTCCCAGTCTGGGTACGGTAAGTATCAAACAAAAACAGTCGGGGATTTATGTGCGTAGCGTTTATTATTGAATGAATAGCGAGGTCGACCTAAGGACATAGAGAAACCTCATCGTCATATGACAAAGGTAACAGTGGGACTCTGGGTAACAGTGGGTGTCTCAGAACACTAGTGAAAATCGTCTCACAGTAGAGAAGCTTGAGAGGGGGAAGAAGGCCCTATCAGTGGCGTCGCTAGGGTTGGTGTCACCCCCTCTCCCGAAAAAAGCCGCTTCTTCTACTTTGGTGTCACCCCATTTCTCGGGAGCGGCGAATTGCGTTGGACACACCAGTTCTCGTCTAATCACTGAAGTTAAGCAGCGCAACCCCAGCTAGTACTGACATGGGTGGCCGCTTGGAAAAACTGGGTACTGCTAATACCCCAAAATCGTCGCATCAGTGTAGTGTCTGTACAGTCTCTGCATTAGAACTATGCTGTGGACGGGGCTCTAATGACCTTGTAGTTGAAGGGGCCTAAAACAGCAACAAACAACAACACCCCATTTCTCATGGCGCGAGTGGTGTCACCCGGTGCGGCCCGCACCCCCTATTGACGCTACTATGCCCTATCACGTCAATGTAAGAAAAATCACTACAGTATTACTTTTTCAGTAAGCAACACCAAAGCAGACGTGGGAGCAGATTGTACGAAGGGATGTGATAGTGTGTGGGGTGGATTGGGACCCAGTGGAGGGTCAGAACCCGCAAACTCGACCCTGCCACAGGCAGAATTAGGATATTATTATGATGATGATGATGATGATTGACTTTTTCAGTGGAAATGAATCCTTGTACATGCTCCAACCACGATACAAGCAACTATCTTTGTTGGGACTTGGCAGCAGCATTGGGACACCACCAGAAGGAATTACAGCAGAAGTTATTGTTTTTAACGATTTTGAAGAGCTGTTTCAACGTGTGGACGAGGTAACTTATTGTTGGCACCGGTTGTGGACATCTAGGACCCCAGAAACATATCAACTACTAATGATATCTGGAATTCTTGCTCTTTTTCGTCTAGATACCAGGAAAGATTGTGGCCTATAACGAAGAATATATCAGTTATGGACACGCAGTCGAGTACAGAGATTATGGTGCTGTACTGGCAGGCAAATATGGTGGAGTGGGCGCTCTCGTGAGATCAGCAACTCCATTCTCCATTTATTCGCCTCATACAGGATGGCAGGACTACGACAACTCCATTTCATCTGTGAGGGTCCCAGTCGCTAGCATTACAGTTGAAGATGCTGAAATGTTCAGGAGAATGCAAGATCAAGGTATGGTCCCCATGTGCACCACGCACTGGATCAAAGGTGTCATTTAAAATAGGTCCTGCTACAAGGAAATCTCACTTCTTTCTCTTTATTTCAGGAGTTACCATAACAGTAAAACTTTATATGGAGGCACAAAATTATCCGGATGCAGTGTCCAGAAATACAGTTGCCGAATTAGTAGGAGCCACTCTACCAGACGAAGTGGGTAGTCATTACAATAGAAATGCAACAGTTATGTTAAATTAAGTTTTGGTCTTGTCTTACCTTGTCTCTTATTATTTCCTTGACCCCTTTGTTGTCGGGGTAACACAAGGTTGTCATTGTAAGTGGACATATGGATTCGTGGGATGTTGGACAAGGAGCCATGGACGATGGCGGTGGAGTATTTATTTCACTGATGGCACCATATGCCGTCAAATATATGAATCTTCGTCCACGACGCACTCTGAGAGCAGTTTTGTGGACATCGGAAGAAGCTGGGTACCAAGGCGCTGTTGGCTACAGTGTGGCACATAGAAACGAACTGGACAATTTCAATATCGTTCTGGAGTCGGATGATGGCACTTTCATGCCACAAGGCTTGTCGGTGACTGCCTCAAACGATGCTGCCTGCATGTTGAAGGAAGTCATGAAACTCACTAGTTTTCTCAACGCCACAGCTTTAGATATGCCAAATGATGGTTCTGACACCCACGTTTTCGAATCTCTGGGTGTTCCCGTTGGAAGTCTTATGGTCAATTCTGATAAATATTTTGATTTTCATCACAGCGATGGTGACACAATGACAGTGGAAGATCCTAATGAACTCGATACTTGTTTAGTATTTTGGACCGTCACTTCCTATGTCCTTGCTGATTTGAGCGTAAGATTGCCACGGGATAATAGCACAGTCGCTCTCACTCAAAATTAAATGTCCCAAGTACAGTGAAACTTCTCTAATTGGTCCACCCTTGAGGATATACAAAAGTGGACTCATCACAGGGGTGAACCGACTGGAGGGGGCTAACTAAAATACAGGACATGTACCAGAGAATTTTCCGTTCTTTAAAGAAGTGGACCTTTATGAGAGGTGGACCGATAGAGAGGTTTCACTGTAGATCAGTGGTCCATTTTCAGAAGATTTTGATCACTTGTATGTACTGGACAAACTCTTTGATAAAGGATGATATTTTAGTTTCCTTTTCTTTTATACAGGTTAATATTATAATCAGCAAGAGTATATTTTTATATAATATAGTAGTAATACAAAAATAAAATAGGACACCAATCGAAATATTGTCACGATATTTTGGTGATAGCTTGTCTGACAAGGTTAGATCAGATTAAAAATCTGGCATCTACCAGCGTTTTTCGAGCTAAATTGCTCCTTGAAAATATTTTGTATACGAAAATAATAAACTAAACAAATAAAAAAAAAGATACTCAAATAAATTTTTAACATAGCATTGGAAAAAAAACATGTGTTTATAATCTTATCTGTTGTTAGAAAATAAATGTAAATAATGATAAGACTAAAGTTACACTTACCTTATCGATGACAAACGTGATGATTCCGGCCAAAATGAAATCTTGTGCAGCCAAATCGATTGAAATAAATAACAATAGATCAAAAATGATTAAAGTAAATTCGTGTCCAAACAAAAAGCAAGAATCGTAGGAATGGCCACTGTCTGAAAAACAAAACCAAAAAGAACATTCGTACGTACACAATACACAGAAAAGATGTCCTCTAAATTTCTTTCCAAAACACACCTTGATAAAAATAGCCCTTTTCTGTTGGATCTTGAAATTCAATATCTAAAATGTTCTCTACAAATGATTTCTCTTTGACTATATAGTCTAAATCTCGTAAAGCCTTTAAAAAAATGGTAAAATCATGAAATTAGCTAGAACGTGTTCTATTACCGCCATCATCACCATTGTCGACTACTTCCGGTCTGCACGCAATTCGTTCCATCCGTGTTTGGTATTACGTAAGCGACACTATGTTACACAAACGGGTTGGGAAGTAAGCCAAGCAGCCATAACAGGCCGAACCCTTAGGAGGCTGCTTGCGGGTGAGGAGGCGGTAGGTGTAGAGGATGTAGGAGGGGAACTTTGGAACACCCAACGTTCACTACCAACCACCTGTGTTGGAACTAACGTGGGTTTGCGTTGTTAACTACAGTGATCTCACGTGAACTGGTGTGTCCAATGCAACTTGGCAAGGAAAGGGGTCGACCCAAGTGACAAATGTTCTTTGACTGTTGTTCTTTGTTGGTGTTTTAGGGCCCTTCAACTACAAGGTCATTAGAGCCTCGTCCACTGTGTAGCTCTGATGTAGAGACTGTACAGACACTACACTAATGCGACGATTTTTGGATACTAGCGGTACCCAGTTTTCCCAAGCGGCCACCCTTGTTAGTATGTACTAACTGGGGTTGCGTTGCTTAACTTCAGTGATCAGACGAGAACTGGTGTGTCCAACGCAATTTACCGCTCCCAATGTTCTTTGAGTACAGCTGGGTAGATTGATTGGTGTTTAAGGGCACTTCAACTACAACGGTCATTACAGCCCCGTCCACCGCGCAGCTCTAATGAAGTCTGAATAGACACTATGCTACTACGACGATTTTTGGGTATTAACGGTGCCCAGTGTTTCCACGCGGCTTTTTTTGTTTTGTTTTGTTAGTTTTTAGGGCCCTTCAACTACAAGGTCATTAGAGCCCCGTCCACAGCATAGTTCTTATGCAGAGACTGGCACAGACACTACACTAATGCGACGATTTTTGGGTATTAGCAGTACCTAGCTTTCCCAAGCGGCCACCCATATCAGTTCTAACTGGGGTTGCGTTGCTTAACTTCGCGGATCAGACGAGAACTGGTTTGTCCAACATAATAAGCCGTTCCAAGCGGCCACCCATGTCAGTACAACCGCAATACAGCCGCTCCCCACAGCAAGGTAGAGACCAGGCTTTGCACGTCAGGTAACACGCAAACTGCTTGCTTGCACAACTGCTGTCATCGCATTAAGGAGACGTTTAGGATTTATTCCAACAAAAGAGATAAGTAGAAGATATCCAACGCTAAACTGCAGTGCCGTAACGGGAGTATGAAGCGCCCGTGGCAAGTGTCTAACTTTCGGTTGCCTGTAACCCAATAATGACAAAAACTTAAACATTTTGCGCCCCAAACCCAGTTGCGCCCGTGGCGGCCGCCTTCTTTGCCACGCCCTCGTTACGGTCCTGCTAAACTGCAACATGTAGTTTATGCCTAGTTCCGTATCGCCACACTTCAACGCTAATCACGTCGCCACTGATGACATTTTGATGACGTTTTGTGCTAGTGCGTTATGAAGGACCGCCAGCGCAATTCCTTAAGTGCAGCGCTTTATTTGGAGTCACCGCACGCCGCCGTCATGTCTTACATTATCCTCCGCCATTTTTCAAGCAGACGCAGAAAGCTCAACCGCCGGCCAATCAGAACGCAGCGTAACGTGCGGGACGCTATGTGAGTTGACCACTGGTCAACTCAACTACCGTCACGCATAGCTGCTCTGCGGCACCCAAAGTAGCAGTGTGACGTCACCATTTTTTGTGCTGTGTCGTCTGATTCAACGGTAATAGCGTTAGCGCGTGGGTATACGGAACCAGGCATTACTTACGTGTTCTAAGAAACTTGATAAAAATCTGTTCATCGTTTGATAAGCCTGAATGATGCGGTCAGTTTCAGAATTGACATTTCTATTCCCAGTAACACCTGAAAGATTGTCCAACAAAACACCCGGATAGCATCACTATTAGGATATATCTTAACAAACACATTGTACCAAAAAAAACCCTTTCAATGCCACGGAACCTTGATTTCCTGTTGACATTCGTCCAGGGATTCGTGAAGACTGCAAAATTGGAGTCATCACTTGATCATAATAGAGGCGGAAATACAACGGAAGGGCCATTTCAAACGTCTGATGATCGCTGTTGGGTAGCAAACCCCGTTGACTGCAGAGATTATCCTATTTATAACAATGCAAAAAAATAAAGTAATCAGTGTGTAAAAAAGGGATAAAACAAAGTTGATATACAGTGGCATCTCGGTTTAAGAACTTAATCGGTTCCCACGCCAAAAAGTGCACCCAAAGTTTGAAAAAATAGAGGAAATCCAACACTACCCCCTCCTAACAGATGGAAATTTGTTCTCGTCGATAGCCTGTTTCATGAGTTTCTCAAATACCTTTACAAACTTCTTAACTGGTTTTTGTCGCACTGGCTTCGTGTTCATGTCTAACAACCCTATGATTCTGCGAGATCTCTGTAAACGGTCTGAACCTTTACACAGGTTACATTTTGAGGTACACTAGCGCCTGTCATTAGACCAAACGAGCAACAGTTTTCGCTCCATCTCAGGTCCTGCTGTATCGTGCGGTATACAACAGGACCCACCTTGGTGGCGTAGGAGGTAACGTGCTCGATTACTGCGTCAGTGGTTATAGGTTCGATACTGGATCGGGATGGGCTGACTTCTTTGAAGTGAGAGAGGTTCCAAGTGTGCCTTCCGTCGGGATAGGAAGTTGCAAGTAAAAGAAACCATCTCTACTACGCAACAGGTAAATTTTAGCAGAATTTTCAGGTGTAGGATTTTGATTGACATTTTGGTGTTTTAGGCCCCTTTAACTACAATGGTCATTGGAGCCCCGTCCACTGCATAGTTGTAATGCAGGCACTACGTCATTCCGACGATTTTTGCGTATTAGAAGTACCGAGTTTTCCCAACCGGACCACCAATTTTAGTACTAACTGAGGTTGCGTTGTTTAACTTCAGTGATCAGACGAGAACTGGTGTCCAACGCAATACAGCCGCTCCCGCAGGTGTACGAGTTCGCCCTCTGGCGTCGGTGGAGTCCCCTACCAAACAGGAGTGGGGTTGCAGCTTTAGTCGGTAGCCAGCTTGTAAAAATACTGTCTAACGAAAGCCCATGTGTCCGTTCAGAGGGGCTAAGATGAGTACCCAACCCTGTCATAGGCGGGAAAACGGTTAGTAGTTGCGTTGTGCGGTATGACAACAGAGATGCTCCATTGGCTGTATCAAGTTCTTTGAAATAGTCTCCTTTTTGAAGATTGTCAGTTCTATGGTATTTTGTTTTCTTTTTTCTTAATCTTCCATGGTCGCATATTAAAAAACTTGATTATCAGTACAGTATATGTAACTGTAGAGATATTCTTAAGTTAGGGATAAAAATCGGGATGAGACAGTCATTTTTAATTGAAATAAAACTAGCATCACGGTTGGTATCTCGAGTGCAGGTTCGTATCTTGAGGTCAAAATTGGATATGAGCAAAGTTCGTATCGGGAGGAGTTCGGCCTAAATGTAGCTTCAGGCTATCTCTGAAGGTTAAAACCACGCAGAGAAGTTCCTATAATAGAACCACAAGTTTCAGACTCGAACTTCGGCTTCCAAGGGGAATTCTTTTCTCACCTACCACAAGGTCGGATACCTATTTGGTGCCTCACAGGAATTACGAACGGGAACAAACTGTTGCACGGTATTTACATACTGTATGTATTGCCGACTGCTGACACAATGCTACAACCCCCATCTTATTTAACGTCGACTATTTCCTTTTTCCAGACAATATATTTACCACCACCAGGAGGTAAACTCATATACCTGAAAAACTTTGCCAAACCAAAAGCACATTTTAGTTCTGGTAGAAACGATTGTTTTACAGCATATGCCGATCACATCCTACACCCCACAAGGGGCTTTACATTTCATTAGACAGAAGGCGCATTTGGGGCTTCATTTCCTGGTCTGAAAGAAGTACTCACCTTCGCCAGGATAGATTCTGTATTGAAGGACTCAAAGTTAAGTACGCTACCACTGAGCCACAAAGGCAAGTACGATACTCACAAAAGGAGAGAAGTAAAGGAAGAGGAAAGACATTTTTTGAAATATTCCTTTCCCTGTCATAGTTATTCACTAACAAGGTAAACAGAGTTAGTGATGACTAGACTGGTTGCAGGCAGTGGCGTCGCTAGGGTTGGCGTCACCCGGTGCGGTGACACCATGATGTCACCCCCCCCTCTCCCGAAAAAAGCCGCTTCTTCTGCTTTGGTGTAACCCCATTTCTCGTGGTGCGAGTGGTGTCACCCGGTGCGGCCCGCACCCTCCTAGTGACGCCACTGGTTGCAGGGTTTATTCACAGCAAATGATAAAAGAAAGAAAAATTGTAATTCACCTCTTCCCGTCTTAATTGTTCATACATTGTTGTCATGTCGGTATCTGCATGTCCATGAACAGATCTGCCATGAATATAATATCCAAACTGCTTAGCAGTCATCACAAAAACGCTGACCTTTACATAAAAATAAAAAAAACCACCTCGTTTTACTGTTGAAAAGAAATAGGGTATATAACTAATGCAAACTTAATAAGAATGAATGTATCGTCTTACATTACTAATGGAACATAAATCAACATACTGTTTAATTTTATCCTCAATAAACTGTTGATAAAAAAATGTTACAAATAAAATCTATAGTGGAAAGAAGAGAAAAAAATCAATGAAATGTGATTCTATAATTAAGTAAATTAGTAACTAACATAAGCAGAAAATCAAAATAATTGGAGACCTGTACGACAGCGACGACTAAAAATACAGCAATTCCAATGGCAAGACGACAGGTTACATTGGTAGGACTTATGTACTGAGATGAAGACGGTAAGAAAATCAACTGGGAATCTGTGCTTGCCAAATTCTCAAATCCAACAACCTGAATTGCACATTATTAAAAGCACACATCATATTACGCCAAGTGATAGAAAGAAGGTTACATGTATACTTACTACTAAAAAAAATTCGGTGGTTAAAATTTGAAGACCGATGCTACATTTTCTTAACGACTGCAGTTCAGCCCATTCGTTGGCGACCAAGTACGTTCTCCAGATGCTAACAGAAGGTTCGCGTTCCTCTTTACCATTCAATTTACCATCTTTAGGATGCAAAATTGTCCGTCTGGCAAGTGGACGTTCCCAGTCCACAAAGAAAATATCGTACATTGATCGTAAAACCAAAATATGAAGTAAATGTACAAACTACAAAATAATAATAATAATAATACACTAAATGTTCATAAAACTATAACACAAATAATAAATCGGATCAATGTTTTTCAAAAACTACAACCACAGTTCAGACAGGAGCAAGTGAGACAGACAAGAACAAAAAGCACCAGTTAAAATGCCAAAACTTGGTGACCAACCTTCAAGAAGAAAGCGAGAACAATAAGAATTACAAACTGGAATTCCTGATCTTCTGTTGGCAAGACGACATACACAGCATCTTGTTTCTGGAAAAATGGCTTTCTTAAATGTAACTCACAAACAACGGTTAATACAAATTAAGATTAATACACGTACCTTAAAAAATAAAAAAATATAAAAACAAGTGCAGAAAGTAACAATCAAAAAAGCAGTTGCCAAATTCCCACATAAATGCAGCAACAAGTTAATCAACGTCTAAATAAAATTAAAACAAAAGAGAAGTTTACTATATTAATATTGACGTCTCGCTTAACATAATCACAACAAAAACGTCACCATGAAGTCGATTCCCAAACGTCCTGATCGTTTTGACCACGACCACGTTTGAACAGCAGAGATGATAATAGCAAACGAACATAATATGCCGGTAGCAATCTAAAGTTTGAATACCTTTATTACAACCAAGATATCAGTCAAGAAGTTTAAAAACTTTGCAACATATGATACTGGGACTTACTGAAAAGTCTTTTTCTTCTTTACTTTGATCCATTTTGTATTCAACATTAAAAGATACCTATACGGAAAGTTTATGAAAAGCAATGACAAGAAGAATTATAAAAATAATGCATTTTGTTCTTAAATGAAGTTGTACCTCTACTTCGCGATCAGCTTGATAATCTTCCAAAGTAGCCTCGCCATAATCCACTGTGATTAACGGTGCATAAATTTGACTTGCATCAGATGAGCGGTACATTTCAATTCTTTGTTACGTAATAAAAGATATACTTCGTAAGTTAAAAATCTGACTTGCATGTTAGGATCGACACTTTAGAAATTAATCAACTAATACCTAATTGTCAAATCTTTAGCATAACGCAGAATGTTGGCCACAGACGACGGATTGTGGCATGGTGATTTACCACTAATATTGTCTACTAAATAAAATCTTCGGAAAAATTTCCATTGATTAGCTGGCCCTGCGAAACAAAATAATTATCGTTATCCTCAGATTCCACGAAAAGCTTCTTCAAATATGTACTGAAACCTTCCATAAAGCTGCTTCCTCACCTCTGTTCACAGCTTTACCATTTTCAACATAATTCTGAACTAACACCGGCACTGCATACAAAACAGGACCTTTGTCAGAAGTTTCATAATATAAATCTAAATTTTTATTTCAAGTAAACAACAGACCAAGGAAATTTAAATAATTTAAATTCAACAAATACGTCCTTAAGGATACATGGATCATAAAACACAGTTTTGTGTTTGTCCCACAAGATTCGAACTGGTATTTTACACTATTTAAAATGGAGAAAACTTTCAACTCGGGCAAAGAAAGCATAAAGAGAGAGAAAAACGCAAATTACAACCAACCGAACGACGGTAACGAGTGCCAAACTGGAAAGCAGCATTTAAGATGTCAAATGGAGCAGGGCAGAGCTAAAAAAAGTTATCCCTCTAAAAATCCACCACTACTCTCTTAATGGTAATGCAATCAATTACCTTTAATGAGTTACCCTACCTGCCAATCTTCACCATTTACAGATTGCAAATTTAAAAAATGTCCTTCTAATGTATAGCTAGCAGCAGTAAAATTGAGTCTAGAATGCTGAAAAACATACAATACATCTATTCGCTAAAATAGATGAGACTAAAATGCAAGATATTTAATTCAAACTGTACCAGACTTCCTTTCTTAAAAGTGTACGTTGTATCTATGTCTTTTTTATGCAGTGTATCTTCCATACTATCACTCAGATAATATAACCAAGGAACTTTTGGCGGCCACTGAACAGTTGCCGCACCTCCACTCACTTCAGTCAATTGCAAATATTTTGTACAAGCATTCATTTCCTCACCAATATGACGATAATACAAAAGAGAGCATAAGTTTCCTAGTAACTGACAAGCTGACGCATTGTGATAGATCTATATAGGAGAATAAAAAAAGTCAATCCGATTGCAACTTTCATCGCCTCAATAACACATTTTATCCAACCTGACACATAGCAAAGGCACTTCGAACGTTCCGACAAAAATAGGCAGAATTAAGTTCCATTGTCTATCAAGGATAAAAATAAACAGAAATTACCCATCAATGCCAATTTTTGTACAAAATTCTTAACTCCCACACTTGTGGACGTTATTATACCAGTCAAAAATCTGAGCTCCTTCAAATATCAGTGAAATAAAGCAATAATATTAGGGAAGAAACAAATACTCACATCGTATTTGACCAAATAGAGTGATTCTTTGTCTGGAATTCCAACTACATCAGATTTCTCGAAGCAAATCCCATCTACCTACAGTATAAATACACGCTATCAGCTAAATGATTTACTTTTCATTTAAAAATAAATTAGCATGCTGCCTAGCTGTTTTATTTACTTGCCAATTCATGAGTATTTGCAGGGCAATCACATGAATTTTTTCCCAATAAAAGAGGGTCACGACAAGGCACACATCTAACACAAAAGAAAATTAAGCATGGAAAACAATTATAGTCATCATTACGATGTTTTATTTTATGCGATGTAAATGACTGAGACGTTACCTCCCAGTGAAATGATCAGCCTGGGTTCCCGATTTGCATGCAACACATTGACGAGCTTTAATTGTCCCGTCATGTTTCCGATCAACTAATTACACAAGTACTTTTAAAAACTCGTATACTAGACATGGAAGGATTTGCTGATATGCATGAAATGCTGATAAAACAAACCTGTCACCTGACCAGCAGAACAACTACCACACGTTCCTCTCTCCTTATTATAAGGATTGGATTCGTCACATAGTGTGCAAGACAGTCCATCCAGTGTTGGAACCTTTACAAACATTGAAAATTTTTTAACGGCATTTATCGAAAGTCAGTGTTATGACCAGTCAGTCCAGTCTAAATAGAACACAGTTTGACATTACATCCCGACCATTTAGATGTTGAAGGGTCATGACACACAGTATATACACACTTATGAATGGGTAAAAATCAGAACATTTAAACAATTAAGGTAGCAAACATTGTGGAATTAATAAACGGAGACCAAATGTCGCGAATACTCTGTCACTAGCAAATCAAAGCTATTACCTCTGGAAATGGGCACGGCAAACAATAAAGCCCACCAACACTCGTGTAATTGACGAAACGGTGTCCAGGTTTGCACTTGCAAGCATTCCCTGAAATCAAAATGTACACTCCGTTATGGACATTAAAGTGCATATACAGTAAGAATCAATATGTCAACCATCAAAATGAAATTACTACTTTAAGAGTCTAACGTTAACTTAAAGAAGCCTGTACCTGAGAAGTCAGCACTTTGAAAAGCAGACTGTTCGCCAGTGGCGCACAATTCACATGATAACTTAGCAATGTCATAGTATTTGTCAGCATCACATTGTTTTGGCGGAGTGTAACTGATCACATGAACCTCTGAGAAAACGATTAAAATGTCAGAAAATAGTAAAATTGCATAAAAAACAACTATTCGTAGAAACCGCTCCAACATTCTTCGAAATGTTGCCAAACAAATATCACCATAGCAACAGCTGACAACAGCTTCAGCCTACAGATGTCGACAGATGCCAGTAATAAGTCAGTAAACCTTTAACTTTCGGTACAACGTCAAAGTTGGCATATTAGAAAATTACGAAGAGAAACTGTTGAAATAATAATAATAATATTTTTATTACGACTAAATATAACCGTTCTACAACCTCAGACTTGCGCGCACCAGGACAGGGCTGAGTCTGCGGGTTCTCGCCCTTTCTTCACTCTCGTTTTTCTCCCATAGGTCCCCATTCATGCTGCCTCCTTAACTCAGACTACGGTGATGACGCTAGTAATGTTTGTAAGCGCAAAGTATGGAAAATAATTTTATTATCTAAAAAAATACAGAATATAGTGCCTATCTTTAGTCTGCTTAAAGGAAACTTCATGTTTGCAGGTTTCTTCATGTTATGTAGGAATAAACAATGCGACTAGTTGAACTACAGTATTTCCCTGTCGAGGCGCTGTTTTACGTCCCATTTTTGTGACAATTTAAATACTGCATAATACTTTAGAAAATACCTAAATATTTATTATTGATACATAAGCCAGAACTCTAAAACAGGCACCCCTAAGCCGGTACTCTATGGCTTGCATTCTGTGGCCATTCTGCTAGGCTCCCGCAAGTCATTTTTGCACCGGGTTGGCCCTGTTTGTAAGGGATGTCGGTCCACCCCACAGAAGATACTCGATGTATTATCTGCAATGAGAGCCGGGGTCTCCAACCCCATGACATTGTGGATGCAATATGAAGACGGCCCAGGGCTCACTGTTGAGGACCGCTGGTACTGGAATTACATGTTCTGTGACTGCAGCAATAGCGTCACTGCGCAAATTGCGTTAGGAGCCCTCAGAACTTCCGTAGTGACACAATGGCTGCTTCTAAATGTAAGTATTGTAATTATACGAAATATATTTTTGTTTCTGAATTGTAGCAAGATATCACATTCCTTCTCAACTTTTCATCTTTCTTGTTAGTGACAGGTTTAATGAAGCAAGGATGGAAAGAAGTTCCAGAGGTATTAATCGCTGGTGCTTTTGCCTTTCTAGGTCGGTTAATTTCTGTCATGATTTAGGACTAGTTCGATTAACTTTCGTTTAACTCATTATTTTTAACATTTTATTCAAGGTACATTGTTGGGATCTTATGGAGCGTACCATTCATCGTATCTAAAGAAAGATTATAGGACCTACCGATATTCCTATACAGGTATAGTGTAGTAGCAAAGTTTTCAGACTCACGGATAATAAAATGTTTTAAGTTTTTAAATTATCAATTCCAGTGCTTCGACCTGATGATCCCAAAGTTGCTTTCATTGAGAAATATGGAAAATTAAATTAGTGACATTGTATAATAATTTCTGTATGATATAGTTTTGAAGTTGAATCTTAATAAACACGAGTATTTAGCGATTAACATTTATTAGACGATTCGTTAAATATCCGTATCGAGCTAAATGGCCCGTCTCAAGTGTTGATTGGAATGAATGATGATAGTGGCAAGAAACATTTTAGTATAAGATTTGATTTGACTCATTGGTGGTGCCTTACAGTCCTTGAAAAACAATATGCCAGACACTACAACTGAAGTGTAAAATACGTATGATCATAATGTATTAAAAGGCCCTTTATGTACCATTATTGTTACGCAGTCATAAGTATACACAGTGAATAGTTCGGATACTACATTTATAAACTTAGTCGCACCTAGCTTGTGACTATCATGGACGATACAAGACAGGAATCTCAACTACGTGGTGTCCACAACAATCGAAATTTTGAAATCGTTTCCTCTCCATAGTCAACTACACATACAATCACTATTCTATTTACAATTTTTGTGGCAAGTTTTAAGGATCCCTAATATAGGGCTAGTGGTGTACGAATTGATAAGGAAGACCAAATAATTCATAAATTAATGCATGCAAAATTGGCAACCTCATTGGCGATTCCTTTTCAAAGCATTGTGACGGGTATAATTTTATAATTGAATTATCGCAAGAATTATAGTATCTTGTGATTAAGGTACCAGCACAGCATATTACTAAGTTCAACTGTCAAAAATGGCACATGAGCTAGAGGTGAACAAGAAAAACCCAAAAGTCCAATTAAAATTGAAGTGCCATCTATTCCCATACTATTTACACAAAACCAACTTATAGCCGCCTAACACGTGAATAGTTATTTCAGTAATCTATGATTAAAGTTTACATTTTTTGATACACTTCATCGTAATTATATAAAAAAATTATAAATTAAAAATAAAAAATGCAGGATTACGATGGCATGTTATACTTCTGTTCTCATCTTTCCCCAATAATACCAATGTGTCGTCTAACGGTTCAACCTAATTACATCCATCCTAAGTCTGAAAAAATTATACCATAAATTAAGTATTTTAAATAATGAGTATGTAATGAATGCCTTCTTTGAATAGGGCGAACTAAATTGGACAAATTATAAATTTGAAAGGAGGACAGGAGAATTATGGTTCCTATTTTATCAATACCATAAAAATAAATATATATTCAATGGCACAAATAACTATGGAGTATATTACAATATATATACAATCAAAACTCGCACATACAGAAAAACGTGGCCTTTTTCATCATAACTCGAAAGTAATTTTTCGTAACCTATTCATGGGTAAAGCTTCTGAATGGATTTTAATTTTTAATAACGTCTTTACTAAAAGAATTATATTAAAAAGATTTAGAGCCAAATAAAGCAGTTATAAGAGAAGGGAAGGATGTAAATAGTAGGGGCGAGGGGAGAGTCTTTGAGATATTGTAGGGTACACTTATATTAATAGATTTATGAAACTGGAAATTACACGAATGCCAGGCCAGTGTCATACTTTCTTAAATGTAGGAAGTCTGAAATAGCTCTAATAATCTCACAATACTCCTGACACGCATGAGCTTATAAGGCGACTGCTGATAATCAAGTGATATTAAGCCACTACACATCTAAACTTTATGCAACGAGAACATTTAAGCAAGAATGTAATGCAATTAAACGATCATTCCCCAAGAATATGTTATGCAAAAAATCCTATATAAAAAAAGCCATCGATATCCGTGAATAGCAGCTCTGCTTTTAAGTAGAGTTCTTGTAATGTCGTTTCAAAGGGGATAAACTACCTACAGATTACTGAAATTCATCGTCCGAACTCAATAGCATCGACTTTTCATTATATGTTTGAGTAATAGTGCTAATTTGACGGTTTTGTGGCTGAGGAGTTTTGCGTGGTCCACCGCGAGATCGGTCATTCTCTTCTTCATACGGTGTTGTAGAAGCTATTCCAAGATTACGATTAGTCGCTGTGTACTGTGTGTACTGTTGATATTGGGGATGGAAATTATGAATCGCGTCGTTCATTATATCTTTCGGATTCATCGTTTCCTGAAATTATAATAAAATCAGTAAGTAAATATAAACGTGAACCACTCAAGGGTAAAACAAACAAAGTAACCTAAAAGAAAAACATCTTACTTTTAGACTACTAGAAATGCTCTGCATGGTAACAGAGCGTGCTTGAGAATCTGCGATGCAACACTGCATGTACACCTGGTATGGAAAGGCATAACGCAACATAATTGCTGCAAAGAACATCTCGATACAAATGAGGAAGTTCTGATATCCTGCAGAAACAGTGCCAGCACTCGATATTGAAACACCGTTGTCTATTATTGGATTAATGACTCCAACAGTTTCCAAGACTGCCAGAAGTACACCTGTAAGAAGTGATAAAAAAACCGGTCCGTTTAAAATTATTCCAACTGTGGGGAGGAGAATTATTGTAAAAGGATCACACCTTGCCAAAATGACAAAAATATCACCGATTTCACAGTAAAGAATTTCAGAACTGGATCAAAAGGTGAAAGAAGTTCTCGAGTAGCAGAGTAAAACATGAATAACCCATATAACGCCAAACTAACAGAAATGTTGTAAACGATAGTGATGTAGAGGTATCCGCTATTTGGACTGAAATTTAAAATAATCTGTTAGTTCTAAACGAAAAGACTATTAATAAGAATAAGACTATTAATAGTAGTGGTGGTGGCGCACCTCCAATCACCGTCAGAATACTTTCCAAAAGGTTGCAAAATCAAAGTAATAAGTGCCATTAGAGGTTTGACAGCACAAAATTGAAGAGTTGCTTGTTTACAGAACCGCAGGAAACCAATGGTGTACGTTTTTCCAGCTAAGCAGCACGTAAGTGACCATCGACTGGTTCTGTTAAATAAAATTCATGCTACAACAATACTTAATACATTTAGATACAATCTTCAGCTTCGTATGCCTCACTTAATGGGTTTTCCTCGAATTTCAGTCATGATGTTCCCCTCACCTCCAAGGTACTCGTAACACAAACTTAAAAAATTGTATATTACAAATGCTAAAAAAAGAAAATAGCGTCACCACGTATTTGAAAACTTATAAAAGAAACAAAACAATTGCTAAATGAACTATATAACAAATGCAAACCTTCATAGCAGTCCCTTATCGTGTCAAAGTATACATAATAGCTATCATTATTAAAGAAAAGCAGACTTAGCCACGAATCAAAACCATAGATTGGCACTATGAACAGAATCCGCACAATCCATCGTTGTTCTGCTGGGTTGGTATAATAACGTAAATACTGATAGATCTAAAATGAAACGCGAACAAACGGGGAGAGAGGCATGTCCATTTAACACATTTAAAAAAAAAAAAAAGAAAGAAAAAGACAAAACTCTCATGGCTACTAACTTGATGACATGTGATTAGGAGTGCTGCCCATACGAATGCACCAGCAATTCCTTTGGCAGCGGCTGTTTGCAAAAACAGCGTGGGATAATCTGCTGACTGAGAACCATTAGTAGCATTGGAACTACTGCCTGTAAGATTGGCAATCTCAGTCGACGCCACATAACTCATGGCAGTAGCAGTAGTGGCAGTGACAGTAGCTGTAGAAATTTTAGCTGAGATGGAAATGCTGTTTGTGCTGGTCATCACGTCTTCCGAAGACATGTTAACAACCCTCTAGAAAATAAAAAATAACAGTTATAACTACGCATTATTACGACACTTATTTTTTTTTTATCAATGTCGTTCCGGTCATAGTTCGGCGTTATTCGTTTATTTTTATAAAGAAATATTTTAAAAGAAATGTTAAACTACGACCACATGATTCAAATTGAAGCGATTATCTGTAAACCAAAAAGTATTTACCTATATTTAGCTAATTTTTAACGAAATAGAAAATGGTGAATGCGACAAAGCAACATGGGCGATCATGTCACAATTATAATCTTTGAAGTTTGAAAGCAGTTATCTCTAGCCCCACCTTCAACAAAAAATACATATAGCTGCTAACCAAGGGAAAGGGGGAGGGGGAGAAGGGGTATATGATCATTAAAAAAAAATGCACCACAAATTTATGGCTTAAATCAAATTCAATTTAACTGAAGTTAACTCAAAAAAACATCAGCCTTTGAAATATGGAAAGAGTTGTAAAAGAAGTCTGTAATTAAATAATGTTTCCACACCCAATAGCCAATGTGTAAAAGTATCAGTGATGACAATAGAACTGATATAAAATACCACATGACTAATGCAATGTGATAAATATGAGAATCAGTATCATGTTATTAAAAAATTGTATGACGCATAAACAACGTGGGAACTTTAGGTACCAGAACCCGATCAAATCAGTTACAACAATTTTAACTTCTCACTTTTAAAGTACTCTACTAGCTATTTGAATAATCGCAGATACCAATCATTTGTCAACTTGACAATCTCTCAGAAACAATGAAGCGGATTTCTCACTCTTTACACTCATAACCTCCTTCCAGGTGCAACGTACGTACATATATGAAACGTCGCGATATTTTCCTCTTACTGTTCAACCACACCACTTAGTCCTGAAAGAATGGACAACTGATACACATCATGGGTGTATTAAATACTTACGAAAATTATACTACTGAAATATCTACAATTAATTCGGCAGAGATCAAGAATACATTGAGGAAATTCGAGTACCAATTATATCAATTAAAAAAAAGGCTCGAAAGAGTAACGATTCAAACCTGTTGAAGTAGTCGTCACTTTAGGATATACTTAACAAGTTTACTGGGTCGTTGTCATCATTGAAGAATAAATCCCAAATACACTAGTGACATCCTCGTTCCAGATAATGTTAAAACCGTTTCTCGCAATGGAATTTATCGCCGTATATTTTCAAACTGGGCTTTTTTAGACCAGGACTTGGAGTAATATGAAATTATATGCTGCTCATCGTGCGATGTTTAATTTTCTACACTTAAAAAAAGGCAACTATATGAAATTAATGGCAACTACCAAGCATGTGAAGGTTTTCTAATAGCCTCGATTCACCTGATTATTTCCACCACATATTAAAAACATAAGTGTTAACCTAATTATGCTTCGTCCTGTTACATATTTTAATTAACAACTAACGTTCAAAAAGCTAAAATGTCAACCGAATTCACATGTCAATAATGTGACTGATTAAAAGAATTAATGCAAACAACCTTTAATTGAATCACCCTTAATTTCTACATCTGCATACGTCAGACTTGACATCCAGAACGTTTAATCACATTCGCGATATTTAAAATGCGTGTAAATCATAACGACGTTACTAAGGCGTGGTCATAATAAAGATGTATACAACTTCAAGTACAAATTTCATTTAATGTTATCAACCAATTTTAATGTCATAATGTCAAGTCCTATTTCTTGAAAAATAAATCCAGAGAATGCAATTTAAGGCTTCCTACCTGAAGAACTATCGTTTCCCCTTTACCATTCCAATGACGCGATAAATTTTACAGGTATCCGCTTCATGTTGGATGATTCATAAAAATAATATACTGCGTAAATTTACCAATGAATATCTATTTGAAATAATAATCACCACTCATTTAGTTGACATCTGGCACAACGTAGAGTTTTAATCGTCAACCTCTTGACAGCAATGGCGGAAGGCTCATTTCCTATTATTGACGCGCATGCGCCAAGCTAGCTCTATAATACGGTTAAAACTAAAACGTGAAGTTGATTCTGCAATGAATGGAGAAAAAAAATTCACGTGTTTTGCAAACGGATGCAAAATGTGTCAGCATTGAAATTGTGACCCTCAAAAAAATATGGGCTGTGTTTTGTGTAGGTGTGGATTTCATTGACCACGTTATTATGATGTCATCAGGAAATAAACGATAACCTTTGATTCCGATACAAAAGTTAGTCACGTTAGACTTGGAACCGAGCCATAATACTGGTTCTCCTTGGTTTATACTGCGTTATTTTTCACAATTAAACACGTCTGGTGTTGTTTTTTTTCTGTAACTGTTTATTTATACTTTTATATGTCAGAAATATACACTGGAAGCACAAGAATATACGCCCTGTACGCAACAAGGCGTTTTAACAATTAAAATTGGCAAAAGAACGGTAATAGTTTCTATAAATGTAGTTCAAACATAACACTATGTAATATACGAACATATGTCATATTTAGCTGCATTCTCATCAATAAAAGTCATAATAATAACGTCATGAATGTCACAAAATTATGAAGAAACATTTTCCAATAATGCAATAACCTACAGTACGTTTGACTAAAGAAGTTACTGCCGGTAATTAATTAAATAAAAAGTTACTTCTCATATCTTTGAATCCCATACAAATTAATTTTGTTTTACAATTGAGTTTGTCACTCAACAGAAAAAGCATACAGTATAAAACGCATCTCAATTACAACTAGTATGGATTATACATGGAAACTTTAACATGCTGTAAATATTAAAGAAAAAAAACCTGGAAATGATGAGTATTATAACAGCGGTGATACCAATATTTCTATGAGCAACATAATAGAAATGCATGCTCCGACTGGAAAGGTATTTACTGAATTAAAGTAAAATGACAACCAAATTGTATTATGCTTTACTGAAAGACCATCATTAAAGCTATCAAAAAAGATGCTTTTATGCCAATGACGACAGCTTTTCAAGTGAATCTAGAACAGAAAAAAAGAGGATAAAGTAGTAAGTTACATCATGTACTATATATTTTTATGTGTATTCTTTTGAGCCTGACGCCTGTGTTATAGTAAGTGGTGCCCTGACTCCTTTAATATCTCATATACATTAGAAATTAAAAGTAAACATACAGATTTCAGAATATATAATTAATTATATATGCATATATACTGTAGCTATCAGAAGCCGATGGGGCATGGCAATTACTGGATTTCAGGATGACAGAAACGCAAAATGAAGAGTTGATTAGTCTTACTTGAAATAACATTAGAAAGGTACAGTATATATATAGTGATCAACTGTTTATATTTAAAGCAATCTTTCTAGTTCTTCTGTAGGACTGTTAATATCATTATCATCATCATCACTTTCTTCATCGGAGTCACCACCACCACCTTGAGCAATCCCTTCGTCGTCAGACCAGTGCTCTAAAGATTCTTTATGTAATTCCAACGTCATTAACGTCGGAAAAATGGAGTCGCAAATGGAGCAACCAAAATGCCGCTTTCGTTGCTGATGTTGAGAAAGCTTTTGCAAACTTTGAAATGAACGATCGCAGACATTACACGTAAGAGCCTCATCTGAAATTAAAAACAAATAAACTAGTAAAGTAAAATATATTCATTCTGTACTGTATATAGCGTTAAACTCGTTAGTCACCACACCGCGTTATTCAATTATCAATTCTCTCTTCCATCCACCCCTACTCTTCCCCCTTTTTTTTGCCCATACACTTAGAAAATTAAGCTAGTACAACCTCAAGAAATGATATTGTACCATATAAAATTCCTCAACCACCGAAATTCAGAAGAATATCTTAATCGACCTTCAAATATATACGATTCGGTGTCACAGCCACTTCAAAGTCATGCCTTTCAATCAATAATCCAAGCTCATAAACATAATGACAAATGGAAGAATAACGTGATCCATAGACCTACTTATTTTCAATGAAGGGGAAAGGAAAATTAATTAAAAATGAGCTACTGTCCCAAACAGTTACACGCTCAACAGCAAATCAAGGTCACAAATGGACAATAAGCATCTAAAATAAAACCTCCTGTTATGATGATCCAATACTAAAGTGTTAGGCCCGGTGCACACTTGAGATTTTTACTCGCGCGGCCTCGCAATTGCGACATGAGATACATTAGTTGCAATGGGGGAGTGCACACATACCTGCGGCATCGCCGCGGCTCCAAAAACCGGAACCCCCCTACGAAACCGCCGCGGCGACGCGCTCGCACATACGGTCACGTAGTACCTTGGTCTATTGAGCGATGCACACATCCGCGCGGTTTCTTAGTTTTGACATTTGGTGGGCGAAAAGTTGGAACAGTTGCCAACGACAGTTGCCTAGCGACATTTACCCGCATGTGTGCATTGAATTGCTGTGGTGTTCCTGCGGCACCCGCGCGAGCAAAAATCGCAAGTGTGCACCGGGCCTTAAATGGAATAATAAGAGAGTCCTAAGTTGCCCCCGGGTTAGAAATCAGAAAGGATTTGTTGACATTGAAGTCTAAACGTTATTTTAATCTTAATTTTGGGGTTCGAAACTTTCGTATTCTTCGATATTTGCATAACCATAGTTGGGTTAATCATTCATCTTAATGTCGTCTGATCCATAAAAATTACCATTTTGTCATTTAGGGGCTTCCTTTCTAGGGAGTTCCATTCTACATTTTTATAGCCTAAGGCCCATAAAATCCTTAATCTGGCAACTGTAAAAATAGGATCGAAAGATATTGGACGATGGTTTTAAACATTGATAGCTATAGACTAAATGCCTCAACCTTTTTAGTCGCCAGTTACATGATATGTAAGAATGCTGGTGGTAACACTCACAGACTCACTGCAGCTTATTTATTATTTGTTGGTTTTTGTTTTATTTCACAGAATAAACGTCGACAATCAACTTACCGGATTCGCTTTCGGTTTCGGCATCTAAAGCATTTTCTCCGTCATAATCAGAACAGTCAGTGCCACTAAAACTACTTGTGCCCTCAGTTTCAGAGTCTTGCAAAGGAATGACACAGTCATCACCGCCTCCATCAGACAATTTATGATAACCACGTTTGGTTATTCGACCAGGTCCTATTAAAGTAAGAAGAAAAAAGAGTAACTGTCAATATTAAGACCAAAATAGATTTTTCACAGTGTAACATTGATCATACGCCTGAATAACGAAAGAGATATTTACATAAGGTCCATATCTTATCAGGGCCATAAATTTCACCATCTTTCCAAAGTCATATACTGTATAATACTGTCAGAAAATGGTTTCTAGTATAACGTTTTTTTTTCCAATCTTATTTTGATGCAAGACGATAAAAATCAATATAAGAACTCTTAAGCCGACCAGAAACTTTCAATTTTATTACTGCTTCAAATTTATTACGATATTTTTTGTTGGGTTCTTTGGCAGAAATATATGCATATCGTCAACATAAATAAGATATCTTCGTGACATGCAAAGAAAAAATCAATATTAATCATCGGTAATCAACATGAATCTGGGAAAGGTCGTAGTTTTATGAAAAATCAACGACAGCATGAAATTGCTGGGTATACCGTATCTTTAAATTTTTGAAAAAATTTCCGTCTATCTCCCAACAGGTCCCTGTCCACCCCACACACTACCATGTCCTTACGGACAACTTGCTCCCACGTATGCTTCGATCTCTCCCTGCCCCGGATGCTTCCAACCACCTGCATTCCTGAAATGGACCTAACGAGCTCCCCTCCCCTCTTCTCATTACGTGTCCATATCACCTCAACCTACAGTCCCTCATCTTTTCCGCGTTGTTCCCCGCCCTCAAGCTACCTCTAATATACTCGTCCCTAATTCTATCAACTCTCGACACCGCACTCATGTACCGCAGTATTCGCATCTCGGCTACTTGCATTATATTGACGTGGCTCTTCCTCACTGCCTCCAACACTCTGATCCATATAGCATAGCTGGCCTAACCACTGCCCTGTAAAACTCATCTTTCAACTTGATGGGGACCCTCCTATCGCACAGGACTGGGTCCACTTGCCTGTCTCCACTTCAACTATTCCCCATTGTTTCTATGGGTCCCATCCGAGTCTAAAATCATAATATGATTTGAATTTTTTTGTTTGTTTCGTTGGTGTTTTAGGGCCCTTCAACTACAAGGTCATTAGGGCCCCGTCCACAGCGTAGTTCTAATGCAGAGACTGCACAGACACTACACTAATTGGGACACCACCCAGGGTTGCGTTGCTTTAGTGATCAGACGATAACTGGTGTGTCCAACGCAATAAGTCACTCCCTATAATATGGTTTGAAGAAAGATATTAAGTGCTAGGTCACAATTAACTTATTGGGACCCCCCCATCACACAGGACTCCACTTGCCTGTCTCCACTTCAACCATCTCCCATTGATTCTATGGGTCACATCCGACTCTATCTCCCCATTGCTTTGGAATGTTGATCCTAAGTACTTTACCTCTTGCACCTTTTTCATCATTTCGCCCCTAGATTGTGTCACCCCCTCTCCCGAAAAAAAGCCGCTTCTTCTGCTGTGGTGTCCCCCATTTCTCATGTTGCGAGTGGTGTCACCCGGTGCGGCCCGCACCCCCTAGTGACGCCGCTGGTCACCATTATTTTCCTGTCCTTCCCAAGTAGGTTTATCCTTAGCCCTCCTTTTTCTATCCCTCCACTAATCGACATGTTTCTAATACCTCTTCTTTAATTCATTTTAGGTACTGTACCAATATCTAAAGACCATCACTTAAAATTAATAGTTAATGGTGTAGCTGACTTTACTGAAGGAATTAAATGGTAATTTTTGTTATTTGCATGAAGCTAGAAAAAGCAGCTATCAACTTCCATGTACGCCAAAGTAATCAACTTGATTCTCTTATTTATTTGAAAATCTTGCTGGAAAACAGCTCATGCAAATGCTCTCTGAATTTGTAATGAAATTCGCCATATTTTCTAGGTCACAATGGTGCAATGTAAGGAAGAAAAAAATTATTTCTGAAAACATTTTCTTGGATATTAGTTTAAATTTAATCAAGACCTGCCTAGAAATCGTTATGAAATGAATTTGACAATCAATAACCCAGCCAGTGGTTCACTAAGTAAGTTATAAATGAGATTAAAAAAAAACATTAAATTTAATTTTGGCTGAATAGGAGGACCTAAAAATGATGTTTTTGAGACTGCTCCATATAGCTGTTGTCTGTGATGATGTGGGGTTTCATTATACACACGTGGGATAAAACCTTATTAATGTATTTTCCATTATTGAGGTAATTGGCAAGACTCACGGCAAAAATATGGGAAAAAACGAAAACGCAGGGACTATAAAACTGAAAGGAATATGCATAAATGATTTAGACACTGCATTATATTGAAGGAATCTAGCGTTGAGTGCCATTTAAATGATAATTACACTTTAGGGGGCACAGCTGACAAATGCGATTAAGAGTAGTTACTCATTAAATAAATCAATACAACTTCATGCAGGTTATAACACCAACAATATTCAACCATGAAGTAAATCATATGAACAATGATATTTCACGGAGGAAAACAAGGGAGCGAAAGAGAGAGAGTAAATAAATTGACCATTTTAAATGATTATCTCGTCCACTGCATCGTCAAGTAGTCGAGACAGATAATTTCATCGATCACGGAAAGTGCATTTATTTTTTGTCTATTTTATTGTGTACTTTATTAGTCTACTAACTCTTAATTTTTAATGTCAAAATCTTTGTAATACCACTATAAGAGGATCTAACTAAACACGTCAAAGGTATAAAATAAGGGGTTTCAATTGACCATATCTGTTGAGACGTTATTTAATAGTACGTTATCATAATAATTTCATTTCTGTGTATTCCTAACAGGAAATTGAACGTCGTGATCAGAAATATAATACCATTTTTCTTCTCAAAATCATCCAAAATGTTTCCTTCTTTTCTCAACGTGGATAGTAATCGAAATAATGCAATAAAATCTGCGGTCAAACTCCGAATTGTAACTATCAAATAAAATCGAATTTTGGAATATCATTTAATCCTTTCAATTTAAAAAAAAATGTTTTGAAGAAGAAATTGCTGCGAGGGGGATAGAGAAATTGATTGTTTCACCCTACTAATAGGCAATCACACATAACTGTACTGTAAAGTTGGCTGCATCCAACCAAAAATGATACGCAGTGACATTCACGTGAAAGTGGACCCAGGAGAGCCATTTGCTGGAGCGATGTTGCCAATATAAGAACGCAACACATTTTAGAATTCTATTCCAAAATATTTTCGAAAGCTATGACATTTTTTTTCGCGGTAAGGTACACATTTGCTTTTATTGAATCAAAATCTTTCAAACACAGCCATCAAAACATCAAAAATAAATACCTAAACAGTGGAATATCGATAAAACACCAACATAAATCATACGGGAAAGGCCATAAAATCTACTTCGTGAAATTTGAGGCTCCCTTGTTATCTCTGTTTCTAAAACCTACAGTACGCGTTCGAAAGGAAACAATGAAGATCATTCACTGAGGTACGATACTTATACACGATTATTACATTATCTTATTATGTAAATAAATAAGATTAAGCGAACATCTTTTAAACAGACACTGAAAACCAATGTCGTACGCCAAGACCTGTTCACTTTGACAAAACTTTAAATTTTACCTATGTACTGTATGTACATCATGTTATCAGCATTTAATTCTAATATTCGTACAATCTCTATCTAGAAAGTACATATAATATGTATTATAATCTTAATCAATGCTCAAAATTAGAAGAAGACTAAACGAAAACAAGCTGAGTGATTAGAACTGGTCTATATTTATAGGATTCTCCCCCGCATTCAACAAGAATACAAGCAGCACCAAGGTAAATGTTATCATCATTAAATGAGATTAACTTAGGAGACGCAATTGAAATGTAAACGGTTAGCAACCGTTTGCGCTACATTCCAATAACAACGTCATCTATATAGCATCATTTCTAATAAAGACCGCGCATCATACGCACAGTTGTAACAATGGGATTAGAGAGCTTATCAAGTTTTAATGATCATATTCGTAATATAGACCTCACACCGATGCGCACATACAAAAAAAACCTCCACCTCCACTCATTTTCTTCTCTGCAATGTTATTATTGCTTCCAAGGAGAAGTTCGCCTTATTACAGATCTAGTTTTCGTAAACATGACAGCACCTACAAATCTCCAACTTAAAAATCATATCATATTATTTCTAATAGTAGGCGTCATGATTATCATAGATTAATTACAATAAGCCGTTAACCACCTACTACTTGAAAAGGTATTATTAAAGAAATATCTAAATGCCGTTTTTTCCCCTACTGAAATCAATATCATAACTAGATAGTTGATGAAGAGTGGCGAATAGAGAACCAAAAAGAATGAAAAGATATTAGGGGTAATATTTTCTAGTTAATAATTTGAAACAATGGAAACTTGCAATAAAAAGGACTTTATATTTCTTTCCTTTTATTAAAGAATGCATTATTACTCTATATAAAATCCATTTTAAACGTTATCATACAACAGCGTTGTAAAACTAATGCTGAAATGCATTTAATTTGAGCTAAGTACTAGAATAAAATTCACTTTTATTTGTAAGGGTTTATTTTTCTTGAAAATCGATAATTTGAGTGCAAGTTGCACATTTCACGTCCTTAAGATACTGCATTACAAATATACCAATGTCCAAAATGTAAACAAATTTCAAAGCTTTACAATCGAAGAAAATAATTGCAACCAGAAACCAAACCTTAAAAACTCTGAAATAAATGACTTAAAATAATAATATCATAATTACGTCCTCCGTCCAAACGTATATACTGATAAAATAATATACTCAAGTTCATAGTTTTCTTTCTATTTACTGTACACAAAACAGCGATTGTCAGAGAATGTAATCGTGGTCACAGGTGACACCCCATATTTAAAAACCACTAAGAATATTATCAGTGATGAACTTAACATTCATTGATTACTTAAAGCGCATTGTTTTTGGTTATTAATTACTGAAT
Organism: Trigoniulus corallinus; assembly: GCA_013389805.1. Taxonomy (NCBI): domain Eukaryota; kingdom Metazoa; phylum Arthropoda; class Diplopoda; order Spirobolida; family Trigoniulidae; genus Trigoniulus; species Trigoniulus corallinus. The sequence continues at coordinate 3,556,906 of JAAFCE010007744.1, forward strand.
CAAAATTATAATACTGCCCAATCTCATAGGATTGTTTGCGGTTGTTTTGGGACAAAGTTGAATTTTGTATAGTACTTACTACAGCATATGCATTAAAATCTTGGATAATAACTATAAAATAATTAATATTTCGATGTAGTATTCATTCAAAACAAACGCACAGAAAACGAAAACAGCTATTATATGACTTTAAGATCAGTTTGCCTAGCTTACTTGATTAAATGAATCTTATTAATCACGTCTTTTTAGTAAAGTACAGTACTATAGTTTTACCGCTATCGATAGTTACCACATATTATTTAGATGGCACATGTTACAAACAAAACACAGTGCATAATAATTTATCTGTATATAATATATTTAATTATTTTTACCTGTATCCAAATAGGTTTTACCGAGATAGTTATTATTTTGAGCATCAGCAGATGATGCGATGGCAGGTGAAGATACAGATGAAGTTATGCCTTCGGAAATGGTTTTAGACTTTCGTCTTAAAATCCAAAAAACTCTCATGATGAAGTATAAGAGATTCACGAAAAATTTTTCAAAAAACTCAAAAACAGACGTATTAGTATCGTCACTACAATTTTAAAAGTATTAATTGAATTTCTGATCAGAATAACTGCGAGTCTTCAAACACCGCTGCAATTCTGTATGTATTTCTCTCCCGAATTATAGTTTTTAAAGGTGAAGCAAAATAACGACTTGCTTTTAAATCAAAAATAGGATAAGAAAAATAATACAGGATATAGTTTAACGAAAAGTATCATATGTAGTGATATGTCATAGATTGGACTGTTAGATGTGATCAAGTTTCAATTCAGTAATCTCTTCAATCGACTAATGCCCGTTGATCTAAAAGGTATGTGAAGAAAAACTAAAATTTTGATACAGGCCAAATTTAACAATAGGGTAGTAAGAAGTTAAGGAGAAGCAATGAGTGAATCCTTTTGCGATTTCCACGCCACCATCGCTTGATTTGGACAGAGAAAGAAAACGGCAATCGATTTTGAAACTAGCTATGTTTAGATGCTATTTGATGATGCCACGACTGCATGCTCGTGTATACATGCCTCTCGTGTCACAAAAAATTGCTGGAAGTTGGCGAAAAATCGCATGCGTTGTCGACAATTGCGCTCTCTTTTGCTTTTATGAACTTTAATGTATGATAGGTCTAATCTAACTAGTTGGCTAAGTGGAAATGAAAAGATTTTTTTTTAAGTGAAGAACGACAACAGGCACACTCTCTCCTCTTGGAAAATTATATAGATGTTGCTCAGGAATAAATATCTCTTTCATTGCTTTTATTTTCAGAAGTTTCTTCATAACTGACATACACTTAAGCAGACCACCCTAAGACACAACCTTGAACCTGTTAATTCAACAAATAATCCTTTGAGTCGGCAAGTGGAAAAAGGGAAAAAAATTAAGCTGAAATAAGCACAAATTTCGAATTATAAAAATGGAAATAATGACTGAAACTTGTGTTTAACTTATTATTTTACTTAGTAATCAATCACTGTACTGCATTTGAAGCAACTTTTTTCTCAGACTTCAAAAAACTAATGAAGGGTCCAACAATACTAATAATGAAAGAGCAGGAATTAAAAGTGTGCTATCAGCAAACGGTAGGAATGCAAATTCTACTTAAAAATAGCGATGTATAGTGAAAATGTGTAGTGATTTTGTTTTTTTTTTAATCTGAATTTAGCTCTTCTACACTCGTATGACAGCGTAAGCCTGTTATCTTGGGACTCCAGTAGCAGCCACTTTCGGAAAAGCCTATAATAGATTTTATAAGTATGCCACAAAGGAACTCAGGACTACCGCTAGGCGATAAGTAGATAAGACCTCATCTGACTGTGACGACACATTTTTAGTGTATGGTAATTCAACCAGTGTCTGTTTATTATATTAAATCTCTCATCTCTGCAGATATGATGCCATCTTTTTAGTAACAATGCGGCAGTTGGTCGTCTTGTTTTAAATGCAAGGACGGCTAAAGAATGTGAGTATGCAAATAAAAAAATGATGCAAACATGAATATTAGCTCAAAAGTTCATTTCATGAACTGAGAGGAAATATTTAGATGACAAAACACCTTTCTGAAAATATTTCTATGCGTATAATGGTTAGTAATGCGTGTTGTCATGCCAGCTTTTACGAATTTCTTTTTGCACAATTATCTCTCCTTTTATAAGCCATTTTTTAATCTTTATTGTAGTCACGGTCAGATAATAAGTAGCCTAATAAGATAAAAATTTCTGAAAGTAAAATTGTTTTTCTCTTCTCCACAGAATAGGCCTCTCTATATTTAGTAAGCTAATAAAATTAAAATTACAGTAGACATGCAATGAGATAAGCAGGCCTTGACCTACGTCTCCTCTCCTTCTCATCCTCGAAATCGAAATCATATCATCATCATACCCTTATCCGACCTGTGGCCGTCATCTCCCACCAGACTACCACGTCTGCTTCGGTTTCCCCCTGCCCCGGATGCTTCCAACCACCTGAATTCCTGAACTGGATCTAACGAGCTCCTCCTCCCCTCTTCTCATTACGTGTCCATACCACCTCAACCTACTCTCGCTCACTTTTTTCCGCGATGTCCCCATCCCCAGGCTACCTCTAAAATAGGCCTACTCATTCCTAATTCTATCAGTTCTCGACACTCCACTCAGGTACCGCAGCACTCGCATCTCGGATACTTGTATTCTATTTACGTGGCTCTTCCTTACTGCCCAACACTCTGATCCATATAGCATAGCGGGCCTAACCACTACCCTGTAAAACTTCCCTTTCAACTTGATTGGGACCCTCCTATCGCACAGGACTCCACTTGCCTGTCTCCACTTCAACTATCCCCCATTGATTCTATGGGTCCCATCCGAGTCTAAAATCATTAGGGCCTAGTCCACTGCGTAGTTCTCATGCAGAGACTGCACAGACACTACACTAATTGTGACACTACCCAGGGTTGCGTTTCTTAACTTCAGTGATCAGACGAGAACTGGTGTGTCCACCGCAATAAGCCACTCCCTATAATATGGTTTGCAGAAAGATATTAAGTGCTAGGTCACAATTGGCTGACCGCGGTCCTTTTATCGGGTCCTTGTCACACTCGATTGGCACCTTTTACCTTGGGTTCCTTTGTTACACTCGATTTCTCACGACTTATGATCTATCGTAAGGTACATTTTAGGTTTTTATACTCTATTTGTGAGAGTAGATTCAAACCTGAATTAGTCTAGCGGTTTCTATCCGATGACAGAAAAGGCCCTAAGGGAACTTTTAAGCCGACGAAGAATGAATAGCAAGTAGTTGAGATTGACAAAACATTCACGTCTTACAACTGCCTCTGCCCTCCTCTTTCTATCCGGCGAGACTGGAAATATGGCCTTAACATCAGTAATAGACTGAAATTTAATTAAATCTTCTCTTCAGTTCCTACGGAATTCAGATGAGCATACGTTATTGGAACATTAGCAGATCGAAACGTTGAGCATCATCAATTTGCTGGTGTACTCCAGGTTATTAAATTATTTTTTTACAATGTGGTTATATGGTGTTGTAATTATAATTGAATGTCTTGTTATGCAGGAGGAAAAGTACAGCGAAGAGAGAGAGACACGTACAAAATTAAATCACATCAATCTGTTAAGGTTCAAAGAAGGCTAAATACACTCTACTAACAAAATAATGACTGAAGAAATACAGTAGTATCAATCCGGCACGTAGGTGTGCTAGGCCTGCCGTAGAAGAAACTGCCTAAACGGACCATAATCAGATTTGGTCTTAATCGACGTAGTTCGTATGACAGTCACCAAATGAAGGTGCAGTATAACCACTTTTCATTTTAAAGGAAATAATCCATTGATTTCACATAAATTTTGACATTTGACGAATTGCCATAGTAGTACAATAGTTTCAAACTCTGTTCCCGCCTATTACAGGGTCGAGTGGTAGGCATTGGTCCCATTGAAACCGGGAACAGGCGAGCAATTTGTAAAGGGCGGTAAGCCCTATTCTTACACACTAGCTGACGACCTAGTTGTGCAACCCCATCATTATTTAACATTAGCCTATTTGTTTGTTTTCGTTGGGAGGACTTCGTTCATCAACGCCAGGGGGGGGGGGTGAACACGCTATACATCGAAAGAAGCAATTAACCAGGATTGAACCTATAATTCTGGACGACCAGCCGCGGTGGCGCAGTGGTTAGCACACTCGGCAACTGCGTCAATAGTTCCGGGTTCAATACTGGATCGAGGTGGGTCGGCTTCTTTCGGGCGAGAGGGAAGCTGCGAGTGTGCCTTTTTTCAGATGAGAAGTAAAACCAAGGTCCCGTGTGGGTGTACAATGGCACTTGCACGTAAAAGAACCCTCTCTACTACGCAACAGGTAGATGAAGCAAAATTTCCAGGTGTAGGAGCTCGCTCACTGGCGTCGGTAGCATTCCCCAACGAACACTAGACCAACGATAAATAAGTGTAGGGGTGCAGCTTTGGCCGGCAACCGGCTGCAGAAAAAAACTATGACCAATATATCACCCTGTATCCATTCAGAGGGACAAATGGGTACCCGACCCTACCATAGGCGGGGAAAGGGTTAGGAGTTGCTTTTGATCCTATACCTCTGGACTCTGGAGTAAGCCAATCTCTGAACCACCGAGGCAGACTGGTAAATTATATCTTCATAATCTTCTACAATTCAGAAAATACTTTTTGTGCGTAAGGATATGGTAGCGTGTGGGGTGGAACGGGGACCTGGTGGAAGATAGGCGGGAGTGGAGGGCTAGAACCCGCAGACCCGACACTGACACAGGCGGGATGTAGTGAGAGAGAGAGAGGCCCCGAGTGCGCCTACTTTCGGATGAGAAGTAAAACCGAAATCCCGTGTGGTTACGATGGCTTTTGCTCGTATAACAACCCTCTCTACTATGCAGTGGGTAGATGAGGCAAAACTTCCGCCCCCTGGCGTCGGTGGAATGCCCAAAGAACAGTAGACCGACGATAAATAAGCATAGAGGTTGCAGCTTTGATCGGCAACCAGCTGTGCAAAAACATTGTCCAATAGATCACCCTTGCATCCATTCAGAGGGAGAAGAGAGTACCCGACCCTGCCATAGGCGGAAAAAGAGTTAGAAGTTGCTTTTATTATATGGTGACGTTAGGCTGACGCCAAATGTACTTGTTCGTCTGTTCGGCCGCAGGTTCGCACTTGACCTCTTGTTTTCTGTGATTAAGGAGTACAGCATAGACCAGTGACGGCGAACCTTTTTTGAATACGGGTCACAATGACGCGAAAAAATAAAAAGTTGTTCGCGGGTCAGGTGCAAGCAATATTTAATTTCATGAATAAAAATAAATTATTATTACTAATGAATAAAGTTTATTAAAGCACAAATAGAGACCATCATCATAATACCCTTATCCCGCCTGTGACAGCACAGGCGGCTCATGGAGCAGGCAAACCTAGATGGCTGCCTAGGGCGGCAAATTTCAAAGTGGCAGCTAACTTCAGAGGTAGTTCTTTGCCATGCAGTCTATCGGTCATTTAAAATGTTCATACTCCTGGGGGTCCCAAACTTTTCTGATTGGTGGGGCCTTTTCTAAATGTTGGCTTTCTGGAGGCGCCTTGTTGCAGAGTTATAGCAATGCGTTGGCAATGAAATGCCAAGGGCGTGAGGGACACTCGGACAATTTAGAACTGCATTAAATTTAATGGGGGCGGCGATGGACCCACTTGCCTAGGGCTCCTAAAACTCACGAGACGGGCTTGCGTGGCAGGGTGGGTCTTCGTACGGACAACCTGCTCTCACGTCTGTTTTTATGAGACGATAAACTAGGTATGATTCACGCTCGGGTCACTTAAAATTGCACGGTGGGTCACAGGTTCGCGCCCACTGGCATAGACCATATGTACTCTAGTTGTGTGATATCACCTGGCTGTCCGTAAATTGTTCTCCTTTCCCGTTTATTGTAGGCGCCAGGTTGAGACATAAGTTTGATTGATGATAGCAACATGCAATTTTTTTTAAAGCATTTGATCTTGCAATACCTTTGGTGGGCTGTATCCTGGATCTAGGACCTGTAGTTTTAAAGACGCGAGGCTCACTTCCCGCAATCTTTTCTCCATTCTGGAATTTCGATGATTTTCTTTAATACTTCCTCCAATGTTTCCTCTACACTCGACAATCAAGGTTTGGCTTATTTTGAATTACTTTTGTGTTTGCAACACAATATCATATTTTCAGTGCAATATAAAATAAATTGATTCTAGAATTTTTGTGGTGATGCTCAGGACAAAAGGAACTACAGCCATTGGTTATCAACATCAATAGGAAGACATCTCTGGTGGCTAACCGACCTCTGAATTTCACTGCCTAGTGTCAATTCCTGACGTCAGCTGAACATCATTACTTGCCTCTCATTTGAATGAATGTAAGTCTAAAGGTTTTCTCTCGTCTACTCAAGGCCTCGTCCTCTCCCACTCCCCGCGGCATTGATTTAACAATTGTCGGAACTCACAGACCGGCGTTTAATGACCAAACGTCCTCCAATGACAAACCACTTGTCTTGGCCAGGATCGACTTCAGATCATGGGTTGTTGTTGTTGTTTGTTGGAGTTTAAGGTCCCGTCAACTACAAGGTCATTAGAGACCCGTCCACTGCATAGTTCTAGTGCATAGACTGCACAGATACTACACTAATGCGACGATTATTGGGTATTAGCAGTACCCAGCTTTCCCGAGCGACCACCCATGTCAGTACTAACTGGGCTTGCGTTGCTTAACTTCAGTGATCAGACGAGAACTGGTGTGTCCAACGCAACTCGCTGCTCCTCAGATCATGGGAGGAGCTGGCTGTAGAAAATCACTACTACCCTTTTTTCCGCCTATAGTAGGTTCGGGTACCAATTTTTGTCCCATTGGGACCCACGACCGATCTGTTGGGTGGCATTTTTACGCAGCCGGTTGCTAACATAATGCTGCAGTCCCTATGCTTATTTATCGTATTTTTTACCATTCGGGCACTCCACCGGCAAAAGGGTGCTAACTTCTTCACCTGTAAATTTTGGCAACTACACGAACATTTTACTCTGCATGTAACAAGGGTTCTTTTACATGCAGGTGATATCGTATACACCAAGGTTTTGCTTCCCATCCGGGGAACGGAGGGTGCACAGAGAGCCTCCTATCTCTCTCGCCCGAATGAAGCTGAATCATCTCGGTCCAGGATCGAACCTGGAACCATATACACAGTAGTCCTGTACGCTATACCACTTATCACAGGCGGATCTCGAGTTAAACTCGCGCCTGTGATTAGATTTAATTTTGTGTATTTGTTCTAAGATTAATTATCACCATCAGGAGGCGAAATCCCACACTGGGAATTTTGTGGGGCAAAGGCGCATGTGAGGAATCGCGCGTGCAGGCCAGGTTCTAATGCAGATTCTGCACAGACAATAACGCTGTTGTGACGATTTTGGGTAATAGCAGTACCCAGTGTTTCCAAGCGGCCACCCATGCTAGTACTGGTGTGCCCAACACAATACAGCCGCTCTCCAACATATCACCCGAGTGTCCAATCAGACGGATGTTGTTGTTTGTTGATGTTTTAGGGCCCTTCAACTGCAAGGTCATTAGAGCCCCGTCCACAGCATAGCTCTTATGCAGAGACTGCACAGACACTACACTAATGCGACGATTTTTGGGCATTAGCAGTACCCAAGTACCCAGTGTTCCCAAGCGGCCACCCATGTCAGTACTAGCTGGGGTTGCGCTGCTTAACTTCAGTGATCAGACGAGAACTGGTGTGTCCAACGGAATTCGCCACTCCAAATCAGACGGACAAGAGAGGTAGCCGACCCTGCCATGGGCGGGAAAAGGGTTAGGAGTTGTATTTTTTTAATAATATGCGAGTACCACTTTCTTCTTCCCATTCCCCCTTAATTCTGTGGTAGGAAAGTGTGAGAACAGGATCGATTCCGGTCAGTTGACAGCAACATTATGGGTTTAAAAGAAGTTAAGCTGTTGCTCCTCTGCGTGAGTGTTGGTGTATAATATCCTCTGCATATAAAATGTCCCTCAGTGCATATGAAATGAGTAAATTATCCAAATGGGGCTCGAGTATCTCATATGCCAAAGCACTGTTAAATACTTCATATCCCAACTTTTCGCTCTCTCTCGCCTATTTTACATATCTAATTTACGATTGCAAACAATGCCATGTAGTGTGTGTTCATAGCAAAAGATAAAAACTGCTGCTGCTAGAAAGGATATAACCCTAATGCAGTATTAACTTTGGGAAAGGATGGCCTGATTAAAATAAGTACCGGAAATTAAGGCTATAACGAGGGATCGAGGTCTTTCCACAATGAAAAAAAAAGTATCAGCGTTGTGGTTTCAACGTTGACGAGATGTTTTATATGCAAGAAAAAAATATCCCCACTCAAATTTCATCCTTTTAATCTAGGACTAGGAAAGAAACTATCCGCGAATAAGCTGAATAGAATACGCACTAACATGGGCAATAAATGCAGAAGAGCACATATTAATTTCCTTGCGGTCAGCTGTGGCCTTGACATGGCCAAACACATTGCCAGTTGCACATAAAAAGATAAGTATTTTATAGATAAACTTACCATCACTAGAATCCATACCATCTTGAGATGTATCATCTTGATGAAGTGTGGCGGGCATTATGTTTATTACCGTGTGTTCTTTTTTAGTATCGGTGGCGTGTTGGCAGGAAACCATTCCAGAACTTATTTCCAAAATCGTATGTTGGACTGCAGTATAATTAGTACTGGTTTCTGGTTGTTCATTCTTATCATTCAAATGGAACACGGTTCCGCCGCCATTTGTAGTATTTCTCGCGTCTGCATGCCAATCGTTACATTTGTTAGTAGCACTAATGACCATAGTCTCTTGTACAGTTTTCGGTACTTTGCTGAGTGGCACAACGTCCACTGGAATCCTCGGGCATTTTCCTTGTTTTTCCAATTCAAGAAAAACGTGTAAATAGCTGTTATTTAAAGCGAACCAGGCACCATTTCTTTCGACCACTTGTATTTTGGGTAAATCTTTTAAACTTAATAAACTATTACGAAAGTAGCTAAGTAAATGTTCATCAGGTTTGTGAATGGAGTAATCCCTAATAAAATGTATTTCAGAAGGTGCCAACTGCATGCTCTGCGAGTTTGAAGAAAGTGAATCAGTTTGAAAACATTTATTTTTAAATAGAGTATGTACTTTTATGTTCTTTATACGTATATCTATAAAGTTGAAGCACGAATGCGCAGCAGTAATCTAAGATTTAAAATTTACTATACGTATTGTTTATAAATTGAACTTTTGTTGTCCAATTTAGAAGTTGTTGTAGATGTTCTTTATGTGCATGTGCCGTGCAATATATAACTTCCTTGAAGAAGAAAATGAACAATACTCACGCTGGTTTTAGGATGCTGGTGCAGTAAAAGTCGTAACATATATTGTTAAATCTGTAAAACGTTTAAAGAATTATATATATATATATATACTATTAGACATAGATTTCTAAAACTAAGCTACTTTAAACTTTCAGATATTGTCCCCATGCAACTTTTACAATTGTTAATAATTTTATGAGTGATCTGTGAAAAGATGCTTCAAAGCACATTGAACATTTTCATGAAGTCATTCTCGAGCTGTCTCGGAGCTAGGCCAGCGTCCACATGCACTTCTGCTGTCTACTACTGCACAAGCATAAAGTGATAACATGCGAAATGAAATTTTTACAAGAGAAATATATACAGTAATATGTATGTAAGTATATGACATATACTATAACTTATACTTACTTGTCTTTTCCCTGCTTCCTATTTATATGTACAATAAATCTACTTCCCGTATACATCTGTAAACCCCCGCCTATTGTTGGCGTTTGTCAACATGGTCGTTGTTGCATGGTTGCGTACTGAAAGTGGTAAACGAATGAACCAAGCTCCAAAAAATCGATATTTCAAGGAATGTTCAAATCTTACAGTCGTCAAAAAATGTGTAACACTCTTGAAAAAATGAAAATGCGTTTCTAGCGTATTTTCAGAATATCAAAAAGCCGCATAGAGCTTTGTTGCGCTGATACTGCGCTTGAAGTTGATTCTTTGACATCATCTCATCGCCGCGCTACCGTGAACATAATAACATCCACTGTACAAAAATGTTGATGGGAAACAAAATAAAAATGTTTTTACTCTTTCCCCTCCCTCAGTTCATCTATTCAATTCAGTATCCTGAGCTTGTTGTAATCAGATGTTGTTGTCAGCAGGAAAGAGACTACACAACAATACTACCTTGCTGCATGTGATGACTAATGCCCATTCATGCTAAACTACTGATGTATATGTATGAATACGATTTACCTTCCTTTTATAGCCATCAGGGTCTAAATTTCTTATAAAACTTTACCCGAATAAAGGGCAATATACTCTATAATGTAGCATTTTTTTTTTTTAAAAAAAAATGAATTTGGGATTTTTAACTCATTTTTGTAATTAAATCATTTATAGGCAAATCCACTATGAAAGGAGAAAATATTTTTAGTACCATAATAATAGGACTGTTAGCAAAGCGTCCTGGACGAGGTAAAGTTCATTTCATCTTTTTTTTTTTTTTTAGTTTAGCTACATGGAATCATGATGAGACAATGGAAGGATACATGAATGGTCCCCCTATCCTGTAACCCATCCGCAGAGACAGTAATTGTTATCAACAACTACCAGCCACTGATTTTGAAAATACTGACATGAAATTGTGACAGTTTTGTTAAAAGAAATTCTGGATATTGGATAGTATCGGACTCTCAGTTCTGAAAGGTTGTTACTGATAACTCCTACACTTTGGGGGATTTTGACAACTTGTGAGCTCAAAACTCCGTCGTGTGAAGGCCTTATGATTGATAGCGGAGCCCCTCGAGATTTGTGGGAGCGGCGAATTGCGTTGGACACACCAGTTCTCGTCTGATCACTGAAGTTAAGCAGCGCAACCCCAGCTAGTACTGATATGGGTGGCTGCTTGGGAAAGCTGGGTACTGCTAATACCCAAAAATCGTCACATTAGTGTAGTGTCTGTGCAGCCTCTGCATAAGAACTATGCTGTGGACGGGACCTAGAACACCACCACCAACAACAGCTCGAGAGATTTATGATTGGGAACCTTGGCAAAACGCAAGGACCACAGACATGTTTTGTGCTGGGCGCACACACCGCATATTGCGCGTAAATTAGGGGATCCTTTTGTGCAAAGGCGTGGAATGCCCAGAATTTTAATTTTGCCGCTGAACCGGCAGAAGTCCTTTTGGCGCAGATGTAGATTCCTATAGTACTGCGTCAGAAGTTCCAGGTTCCATCTGGATCGAGGTGGGTTGGCTTCTTCCGGGTAGCGAGAGAGGTCCCGAGTGCGTCTTCCTGCGTCGGATGTGAAGTAGTTCATTGTTCCGTGTGATGTGCACAACTGTGCCTGCACGTTAAGCAGTGGCGTCACTAGGTGGGTGCGGGCCGCACCGGGTGACACCACTCGCACCATGACAAATGGGGTGACACCAAAACAGAAGAAGCGGCTTTTTCCGGGAGAGAGGGGTGACACCATGGCATCGCCGCACCAGGTGACGCCAACCCTAGCGACGACACTGACGTTAAGAACCCTTTCTACTGAAATTGACGAAATTCCCCAAGTGCAGGGGTTCGCTCGCTTTCAGCTCCTTTTATCGAGTCTATTTATCTGAAACTTCAATAGCAGTGAAATCAGAGCTAGGATAAAATTAGTTTAAAAATAACAACAACGTTGAACGTTTTTCTAATTAAATATTAATTTAAAGGTTGCACAAGTTATATTTTTTTTTATATAATATTGTGGTTGAATGCTGTTCGGCCTAGGACCGAATTTTACGAAATTTATTTTGCATTGTTGCGTTAATCCCATTTAGAGATCCCTGTTATAGTTAATTCATTAACATTTTAATGAAAAAGGAAATAATTTATTTGGTTAAAATTTTTTTTCGTACTAAATGAAATCGCTCCTTATTGTTGTCGTACCGGGCCGCACCTGACGTACATTTTTAATTCTCGAAATCCAGACAATATTGTATTTTTTTTCGGAAAAATTAAATTAGGTTACGCATATTTGAACAATTAATCCTGGAAACAATGCTCAACGTTAGCCGTAGAGGCTCTTAGAAGCAAATACAGAATATCAGGTTTAAAGGTAGGAAAGAGGGTGTTAATTTCACGTCCGGCTTTCTGCTTACAAGGTAATTTATGGATACCAGAGACGTTGCGTGTGACCTCTTATACCTGGGGAAATTTTGCTGATGATAAACACGTAACTTCTTTCCCGTAAGAAAAGTTTGGTTCAGTGGAGATATTCAAGACATACTCAATGTTTCCTTTCACCTCAAAAAAAACAAACTCTCGTCAATCAGGACCGAACCTTGCACATGCGCTACAGGGACGATTAGTAGTGATAGTTCCAAGTGGAGCAGTATGGCGATACAGGTCTGCATTTTGACAGTGTTTCATAACCGTTAATCCTATCAGGGGTCATTATTAGACTTATAGGATTAATGTCGGAAGGCTGAAGTGGAGGCAGGCAAGTGGAGTCCTGTGTGACCGCCGGGTCCCAATAAAGTTAAAAGGCAAAGTTTACAGAACGGTCGTTAGGCCCGCTTTATGGCTCAGAGTATTGGGCAGTTAGGAAGAACCATGAAAGGAGAATGCAAGTGGCTGAGATGTGAATGCTGCTCTACATGACTGGGGTGTCACGAGCCGACAGGGTCCGAAATGATTACGTTAGAGGTAGCTTAGGGGTGGGAGATATCGCGGAAAAGATGAGGGAGAAGTGGTTGAGATGGTATGGGCATGTGATGAGGAGAGAGGAGGAGCTTATTAGGTCCATTATGGGTCTGCATGTGATTGGAGGCACCAGGGGCAGGGGAAGACCAAAACGGACGTGGGAACAGGTGGGTGCAGAGGGACATGGAGACGTGCGGGGTGGAGAGGGACTTTGTGGGGGATAGGCAGGAGTGGAGGATAAGAACCCGCAGACCCGATCCTGCCACAGGCGGGAGGAGGGTCATTTACCTAGTTGGTTCCTCCCGCCCCGCAGTTCCTATACCTGGTAATTTTGCTGATCTACATTAGCAATTCTCAAATGATTTTCTTGTTGAGGATGGTTCCTCCTCTTCTGGCCTTTGGGGTATATGTCTTCTGTTGTCCACTTTGGCCAAGTGCCACTGTACAGACCAGTAATCAATTATATTGTTGTATAGTAAGGCGACTTCTTGGTGCAACAGAACTACCTCAGTGTAGTCATTGGTTAATCGATAGCTTGTATTGACAACGATGAATGGTTCCAAGTCTTACATACGGAAACGGGACAGTGACGATATACTGTAGTAGATAAGAAAGAATAGGACTGATAGTGGCAATTGACTGACTTTTTTGCTGCACATCTTTAAATTCATTATTTGGTGCGTGTCTTATTCACCAGAGAAACTTAAAAAAAAACGAAAATAGACTAAATTTATTTTAAAAGATGTTATTCAATGTCTCCTATTTCACTTAACAATTTTCTTTTTATATTCGCATTAACATTAGGCAACTCTTCCCCTTTTCGTATGGCCAACTAGAAAGTAAATAAAACAAATGCATCATATTTTTCATTATTTCGCAGGAAAACACAGAAAAAAAGCGGTTCTCATGTTATATATAGTGCAATCACCAACGCCTGTAGGATGTAGGTACCAACCCTGCCTGGGCCATAATGACCACTGAAGTCGATGGGCCCTAGAAAACTAACAAACAACAACAACCAACCCAACCAACGTGTTTGCTGATCTGCTCCTTAATTTTGCTTTTTCATGTACACATAGTACTTGACCCGCCTCGCTGGCGCAGATGTAGCGTGCTCGATTACTGCTGTAGAGGTTCCAGGTTCAATTCTGCGGTGGTTTTCTTTCGGACGAGAGAAGGAAGCCACTTGTGCGCCGTCCATCGGATGGGAAGTAAAGGCGCGGTTCGCTGTGGCTTGTAAACGGTGTCACCACTGCACGGAAAAGAACCCGTACTACCTGGAGTAAAATATACATGTGGTCCGGTACAAAATTTCCAGTTATAGGAGTTTTCCACTGCACGGGCGTCGGCGGATGACAAGTTTTTTGGAGTATGGTAGCCCAATTTGGTTTCCCTTCAGGCAGGATTTATCTTGGGAGATTGAAAGGATCCAAAGGAGGGCAGCAAGAATTGTCCACAGGTTTTCTCGCAGGGAGACTGTGTCTGACATGATTAGGGAATTAGGGTTGGACACACATCTTTTCATCAGACTGCTGCTGGGGTGCAATGGACCTCTGGTTGGAAGAGTGTGTCTGGCTGAGTATAAGGGTGAGAGAGGATCATTCATATAAATTAAAGGAGATCAGGGCACAGACACTCATACTACTGGTCTTTCTTACCAAAGACAGAGCAGAGGATAAAGTGGAGGTCTTCCTCAAAGTAAAGCCCACCATTGCTAGTATTGTGAGGCGCACTAGAATTATAGCTTAGGGTTTTAGGAGTTTTATGGTATTATAATAGGAATGCGAGTTGGTCTCTCCACTGCCATATTGGCCAAATAAGGCTGCTTGCAGTGTAGTGAATTAGAATTAGAATCAAAATAGCAAAGCAACTCCAAACCCTTTTCCCACCTACGGCAGAGGCGGGTACCCATATTCGACGGTGTTTTTCCGCAGCCGGCTGACGACCAAAGCTGTTTTTTTGTTTCGTTGGTGTTTCAGGGCACTTCAACTACAAGGCCATTAGAGCCCCGTCCACTGCATAGTTCTAGTGCAGAGACTACACAGACACTACACTAATGCGACGACTTTTGGGTATTAGCAGTACCCTGTTTTCCCAAGCGGCCACCCATGTCAGTACTAGCTGGGGTTGCGTTGCTTAACTTCAGTGATGTGACGAGAACTGGTGTGTCCAACGCAATAAGCCGCTTACCAGAGCTGCAACCCCTATGCTTATTTAGTGTCGGCCAACTGTTCGTTGGGGTACTCCACCGAAGCAAGGGGGGCAGTTTCTACACCTGGGAAGGAAGACGCACTCGGGGCTTCTCTCTCGTCCGGAAGAAGCCAACCCACCTCGATCCAGTATCAAACCTGGAACCACTGGCGCAGTAAATCGAGCATGTTGCCTATTGCGCCACCAAGGCACTTCCCAACAAATGAAATAGGCCGATGATAAATAAGCATGGGGAGGGGGGGGTGTTTGCAGAATTAGTTTGGCAGTCAGCTACGTATGATGCTTTCCAACAGATCGCCCGCGTCCCAATAGAACAGAAACATGCACCCAACCATGCCATAGGCAGTAATGATTATGATGCATTTAGACAGGGTTCTTCCATATGTAGTTGACGCTACAGACACACTGAGCTAATTTTACTTCCTTTCCAACAGAAGGCACGCTTGGAGCATCCTACCCTATCACTCATCCGAAAGAAACCACCTCTCCGCCCTGGGCCACAGATAAAGCTTGAAAACAAAAAGAGTTAAGCAGGGCACATTGTAAGAGTTTACATTTTGACATCCCCTTTCAAGGACATCCACAGAAAATTTTCCAAAGGTGGGACATGTGCCTCACTTGCCTCTTGCTGCAGGCGTTCATATCTCCTTTAGTTCAGAACCGTTGCCATAAAGTAAACAAACCTCGATTTTTTGAACTAATTCCACTTCAGGAATACTGGAAATAAAATTTGTCACATTGCCCATTGCTTGGCTTCCCACACGTCCAACTCGACCAGCCCGGTGAATGTAATCGGATACAAACCTTGGAAAGTCATAACAGATGACATGTTGTACCTAAAAGACACCTTATTTTAACTGTTAAACGATTGTAACGGCAGTTGCATTTGTATTTTTACCTTGGTCGTATCTAGTCCCCTAGACGCAACGTCTGTACAACTGATGCAGTTATATTGTCCCATATGAAATTTTTCAAACTGACCATACCGCCTCTGTGCAGTTTTCAGACGGGAAAAAAAGAGCAAGTGCCATGATCGAGGAGGACATCATTATTTCCGAAAAAAAAAAAACAAACAAACAATGTAATTATGTGACCATTTGATTAATATTCACCTTGGGGTCCATGTTGGCATTCAGCTGAATCGTTGGAACTCCATTGCTCTCCAAAAACATTTGAACAAAGTCACTCGTTGGTGAGTCTTTGCTGAATATCATAATTTTTGACGTTTTTATCCCGGATTTGACAATTTCAAGAAGTTTTCCTGAAATAGTTATTATTACCAAAAAAATTAACCAAAATGTTATCATTTCCACTGCCTCGTGGATGTAAAAAAGAATAGTCTACCTGGTTTATTAGACTTTTTTAACCTGAGAAACTTCTGAGGCACATGCGGCATCAGTTTATGTAGTTGTGGTGTCGCTACTTTGACAAGTGAATCATACTAAAAGAACAAAAAAATGTGGCGATGCACCGATCAGGTTAAATGCAGACACGAATTTATGTAAAACAGAAAATAAAAGGTGGATATCATCTCTAAAACAAACAGATTGGTGCCGAAAAGGATTACGGCAGTTGTCAGGCAAGGCCACCAAATCGAGTATTACTCTTCTTCCTTCCTCTTTATCTTTCCATTTTTTGTTTGTTGGTTTTAGGGCCCTTTAACTACAAGGCCATTAGAGCCCCGTCCACTGCGTAGTTCTACAGCTGAGGTTGCACAGACACTACACTAATGCGATGATTTTTGAGTACTAGCGGTACCCATTGTTCCAAAGCGGCCACCCATGTTAGTACAAGCTAGAGTTGCGATGCTTAACTTCAGTGATCAGACGAGAACTGGTGCGTCCAACGCAATAAGCCGCTTCCTTACTTTCCATGGCGAAGTTGCATTGGACACACCAGTTGTCGTGAGATCGCTGAAGGTAAGCAGCGCAAGCCCACGTTAGTACCAACATGGGTGGTTGGTAAAGAACGTTGGGTGCTGCAAATTTCCCCTCTTCTATGTCCACTACCTAGCTCCTCACCTCCCGCGAGCAGCCTCCTGAGTATTCGTCCAGTTATGGCTGCTTGGCTATCTCCCCAACCCATTAAATGAATCCAGAATCCATCTTGTCGTATCTACCTCTTCTTTCATGCCTGTGAATTTCTGCTTGGTCTTGTGAGGACGTGGGTAACTTATCCCCTGCTCAACATCATCATCACTAACCCCTTTTCCTACCAGTGCTGGGTGAGTTTGGGGTTGATGGTTCCCATTGGGGGCATCAACGATCTGTTGGGTAGTGTCTTACGCAGCCGGCTGTCAATCTAATGCTGGAAACCAAATGCTTACTTAATGTCGGACTATTTTGATTCCTTAGTGTAATTCTTTGTTCACGGACGCCAGGAGGGACGAGCTCCTAAATGAGGAAATTTTGGCAAGCTACTCGTGCATTTTACTCTCCGTGTAGTGAAGGTTCTTGTCCTTGCGTAATTGGCATTATATACACCATACGGGGCCACGGGTTTACCTCCCATCCGATAGAAGATGCACTGAAGACCTCTCTTTCTCGCTCGCTCGAAAGGAACTAAGCCACTTGTTGTTGTTTGTTGGTGTTTCAGGGCCCTTCAACTACAAAGGTCATTAGAGCCCCATCCACCGCGTAGTTCTTATGCAGAGATTGCACGGACACTACACAAATGCGACGATTTTGGGGTATTAGCAGTACCCAGGGTTCCCAAGCGGCCACCCATGTCAGTACTAGCTGGGGTTGTGTTGCTTAACTTCAGTGATCGTACGAGAACTAGTGTGTCCAACGCAATTCGCCGCTCGAGGAGGGTCTCTACCCCCTGCTAAACGTTGTGAGACAAGAGTTTGCATTAACTTCAGACTCACGTTTACGATGTCACTTAAGATTGTTCCTAAACTCTTTGGCATTGTTGCACCAACCAATATCAGTTGGACTTGTAGGTTGGTGTCCATCGGTGAAGAAATTTCTCCATGTCTAAACTAATACAATGAGTAAGAAATGTTTTATAAAATAATGGAGTATTTTAACGAATATATTTGACAAGTGAACAACCTTAAACTTCCTCAAAAACTCTACAGTAGCTTCGTTGAAACTGTCATCTAACATCGTGTCTGCCTCGTCCATGACTACATGGCGAACATGATTGATTTTATAAATGCCTACAACGACATCGAAAAATGGCAGAATTAGTACTGACGGTATTTCATTTCCTTTGTTTCGTTGGTGTTTTAGGGCCCTTCAACTACAATGGTCATTAGAGCGCCGTCCACTGCGTAGTTCTAATGCAGAGTCTGCACAGATTTGGGTATTAGCAGTACCCAGTGTTCCCAACAGTCACCCATGCCAGTACTATCTGGGATTGCGTTGCTTAAGATGGTATTTCACTATGACAGCTAGAACGCATGATTTAAATTTTTACCTGAGGCTACCAACTTTTTTATGATCCCAAAGGATGAGATGACCAAATCTACTTCGTGAATTGGAGGATCTAACATCAGTTTCTGTGAGAAAGACTCAGTAATTAAGTTTCGGGCATATGAATGTAATTAAAATACTGATTATATTTCGTTTACCTTGGTACCAAGTCCACCGATTAGAGATGCGGTCTTAATGTCCAAACCCTCGGTCAGCTGTTTTAACATTCTCTAAAAGTAAAACGATTGACCGTTAATTAGATCGTTAGTTAGTTTGTTACACCACCGTGTAGGGGAGTCGGCCAAGCAGCCATAACGGGACAGACTCTGAGGAGATTGCTCGCGGGAAGTAGGAGTGAGGAAATTAGCAGTACCCACTGTTCCCAACCAACCACCCATGTCGGTACTAACTTGGGTTGCATTGGCTTACTTCAGAGATCTGACGAGAACTGGTGTGTCCAACGCAATCAGTTAAGCTGTGCTTCAAGTCCAGATTTGCTCGAACTTTTTTTTATTCATGCAACTTACCTCAATTTGTAAAACTAATTCTCGTCCTGGAACAATTATTAGTGCAAGGGGAGAACAATAAACGTCTTTTCGGTTTATGACACGTTTGAAAAGTAAGATGTCATTTATGATTGGTAAGAGATAGGCCAATGTTTTTCCACTTCCTATTCAAAGTGAAATATAAAATTGTCAGATATTATGTATGACTGTTTCTATTAATCCATTTCATAATTACCGGTCTCAGCAGCACACATAACATTATAACCGCTTAAAATTCGCGGTAAAGCTAACGCCTGAAACAAATATAAAAATAATGCTAAAGCAGGTTGTGTTACAATAACATCAGTAAAATAAAATGACAACGCATGTCACCTGGACGGCTGTAGTCGAGTGAAACTCCATTTCTTTTAATCGTTGTAACAGTACTGATTCCAAGTCAAATTGATCGAAGGATTGTGCCGTCTCCGGGTCGGTGTTGTTCACAAATAATGACGGATTCTAAATAAAATACCAAGGATAAATTATCTTTTATGATGTCTAATCTGGAACTCGAGTATAATAATAATAATAACTGTTAAAATTACTTGTGCCCGCGAGTTGATAATAAAATAATCGCCATCTGACTTTCTGTTCTTCCAAGAAGTGGATGCTAAAGGAATGGTATCAAATTTGCCATACGTTTGTCCTTCGTAAAAATTTAATTGTGGTCGCTTGCAGGCTATAATTGGGTTGTCTGTATTTCCACATCTTGATAATACTAATCGTTTTTTTATTTCTTTTGCTTGTATTTTCTGTTTGATTTGTGGGATTCTAGCACGTAGTCTGACCGGTATTGTGATTCTTGGTAGCTGGCCTGTGGTCTACAATAAAAAACAAAACATTAAGTATTCCAAAGAGCTTTTTTTTTTTACAAAGGACAGTAATCTACTT
Organism: Trigoniulus corallinus; assembly: GCA_013389805.1. Classification (NCBI taxonomy): domain Eukaryota; kingdom Metazoa; phylum Arthropoda; class Diplopoda; order Spirobolida; family Trigoniulidae; genus Trigoniulus; species Trigoniulus corallinus. Next base: position 3,576,803 of record JAAFCE010007744.1, read on the forward strand.
TTTTCGAAACATGTGTAAGATTCTGAACTTACAAAAAACCTTGTGGATGTGCAAAGACAGTTTGTTCCCATATTTCTCTTCACATCATAGTTCGTTCAACGAAGAAATAAAACAGACGTCTAACTTTAGCGCTGTAGCAGACGAATTTGTACTCAAGACTGTAGCTTCCTTTCATAATTGTCCATACGTTACGGAAGCTCCATTATGTGCATAGAACATTTGTCTGTCTCAAGCGTCAACGTACGAGAATCCATCTTCAAAAAATTTTAGCATTTTTTTTTAAATATTTGCTGAAGTATGAAGACCAAGAATTCAGTCCCTGTTATCCATGCAGATCCCCGACCTGTTAGTTAGGTGTGTCACTATCTCAAATATGACCATGTGCTTCTTCCGGTAATATGACACCTACGTGTGACTGGTTTCATGTGTGCATAAATTAATAACCGCAAACGTTTCCAATAATTAACCCACTAAGGCACTGTATGTGTGCGTGATCCCAGTCGTGGTCCCCTCAGGAGATAAACTCATGGCCCCACCTTGCTGTGTGGGCGATGTCATTTACTCCCACCTAAGTGCCTCAATGGGGCACATAATACAACTGATGCATGATTCAACTTTGCAACTGATGAGGCATTTTTGCATTGCCACCCCCCCCATTTCTATACTGCCAGTCCAATCTGGATTCTGGATTCATTTAATGGGTTGGGTAGTTAGCCAAGCATCCATAACAGGATGAACCTTTAGGAGGCTGCTCGCGGGAGATGAGGAGGTAGGTAGTGGACATAGGATAGGGGAACTTTGCAGCACCCAACGTTCTTTACCAGCCACCCATGTTGATACTAATGTGGGCTTGCGCTGTTTAACTTCAGTGACCTCACGAGAACTGGTGTGTCCTACGCAACTTGGCTGCAGTTGGATAAACCACTGAAGATAGGACATTGTCTAAGGGGCAGTAGAAGACCTATTGTAATTACTAACTAGATATCCTACATGCCTTAAATAGAATCGGCTGGGACAGAAGAGTATTTGAGTGTTTTCTTGAAGAATCTGAAAGAAATCACCCTTCTCGGAAAGTCCTACAAATACCTGTATAGCTTGTTCTAGTGATGTGTGTTTTGCCTGACATTCAATTTATTTTTCCGGAATTTTTAACTCTCCCCACCTACACCCTGGTCATTAATTGGTATAATACATTGTGACCGATATTTGAAACGGCTATATACAAGTGAGAAATACCCGACACGTATGACCAAATTTCTAGTCTCTAATAAAAGTTCTTGTGATTTTTTTTTTTCACTCAAAATGAACCTGCTGACCTCGGATAGGAAAACCTACTGTATTTCAATCCTGATCCTAAGCGATCGGATTCTAGTCTTTTTAGAACTGCCCCTACTGTTCACGTGAGATTGTTCTAAAACAAAAATAGAACGTTGAGGTAGCCATTATTGAAGAACAGGTCTTAACAAGAAAAGACGACCATATAATTTTGCAAAGAAATAATGTATGTATGAAATCCCAATCTGAATATACAGTAGTAGTGTAGTTTACTTTACAAAATTACCGACCGTTCAATATCGAGGTGTTTTTTTTTTCGGTACTAGCGATTATACACTATTCGATTCAGCTTGTGCCAAAGTGGCACCCTGTCCATTTATCACTATATGATAAATGCTGAATAAGTGAATGATTATTCAACTATAGCGTTCTTTAACACACCTTTCTCTAAAAAAAGAAATGTAACAAAAGGATACAATATTGAAATCTGTACTGTAACTTCACGCTGTTTCAGACTGCTATTCGTATACTCACTCAGTACTGTATACGGTTTGTTGGTTACGTACCACGATTCCGACATTTTCCAATCGTTCCCCTTCTACTGGCCTGAACACCTGTTGAAGAATCCAATCGGCGACTTGACACCTACCTCGTCCATTTCATCTATTGGTCGAAGCAATTGACTGCAGGGTTATTTGTGAGACAGTAGGTGGTGAATAAGGCCTGCAGAAGGTAGTTTTGGAAGAATGAGCAAATCCATCCCGAAAGAAGGTAAGAAGCCAGGGGCGGTGGAGGGGGGGGTGAAGGGGAGTACCGGACTGTGGCAGGAGTAACAGGAGGAATGAGATACAGCGTATTATTTCTAGTTTCAGGTACGGCAGGAGAAGAAAATAACAAAGAAGAAGAAGAAAGAAGGAGAGAGAGAGAAAAGAGAGGGATTTGAAGGGGGTGGGGGTGGACGATGACGAGGAGAACAGTGGAGGCGGGACGACAAGGGCTCCTTAATGCGTGTCTTGGCCAACCAACACCCTCCTCCTGTAGGCAACAAACAAGTTATTGCAAATAATAAAATAGAAAGGAAGGAGAGAAGAGAGAGATAGAGAAAAAAAGGAGGACTTGCAACCTGACCAGGTGAAATGAGAGAGAACAGACAGTGGAAAACTGTAGATGTGCATCAGACAAGTGAAACGACGAACCTCTCTCTCTTCCTATAAAAAGTTATTATTATTTTTTTAAAAAAAGGTAGTTAGAAGTAGTTTCTTTATGCCTTAAATATATATATATGCTGCATTTCTCACGCGTTTATATTACAAGACTAACAAGAGACGACTACTATTAGGACTCTCTGGAAAATACAAGAAAACAAAAGAGGGTCTCTGAAATCAATTATGTTTGCAGCCAAGACTGTCATGCAACAAACGAGTTGGTTCGTATATGTGATTAATATCCAACTATGTTTTTATTTATCAGAATTATTTCATGGTGATGTTGTGTTGAGCCATACGACGTGAAGTTGTGCCAAAACGCCTTCTTATTCTTCTCTTGCTGTACACAGTGGTTCGTGATTATCTCTATGTGCTTGTGCGACTTACCAAATTGGACGGTCCAAACAACGAAAAGAATTTGTGATTATAACAATTTTGCAAAACCAGTGTGAGTGCTCGCGCGCGTTGTGTTTCGAGGCATCTACTTGTCAAATTTGGGTTGATTTTTTTTTGAAATGGAAAATCCAAAGAAACGGATCGGTTCTTTCTTAAAAAGGTATGTAGTGAAATGTCTTCTTCAACTGCCACTACAAGTCCTACTGCCAAGTGTTTATCATCGCGATAGTGTAATTTGTGATGCGGCTTGTTGTTTCTAAACCCGGAGAGACTCTTAGTAGTAGTAGTAGTAACCGTTAGAATGGAGATCACAATTAAGTACCCAGTTTCAAAGGGCCTGCTGATGATACAAGGACCTTTTTCTTCGTCCTGTGATGATGATGGTTCTCTGACAACAAGTTGCTGACAACTTTTTTTTTTTTGCTGGATCAAGTGAGTTAAACACTAGTAAAAACATCACCCTCTCTCTCCTCTTCCGAAATTAGGATATATATATATATATATGAGTGTTGTGGTGTTTGTAGTGTGAAGAAGTTGATGATAATCGCGTATTAGAAAGAGAGAGAGAGACCTAATTAAGTTGCACCAATTTCGGTTTGTCATTTATGTTGACATTGGACCAAACGCGGGTGTTGTGTGTGTTCTGCAGGAGTTGACTAAAATATGGCAACTCTTGGTCTGTCCAAAGTATTCATCTTAGACAAGTATTTTACCGAGTTGCAGAAATTTTGGGAGACGGAAAAAAAGTTACAAGGTAAGAGAAACCACATTTTTTAAAAAAAAAAAATTACAGGTAAAATACCTTTTCACACCTGTGTGTTGGTGTCCAGCCAAAAGCAAAATGGCGATCTAAGCGAGTGTAGTCAGTAAGGTCATGGGCGGTGGCGTCAAGCAACGAAGCTACATTTTTTTTATTAATTTAAATATACTCTTTATTATTATTATTAATATACGTGGAATATAAACAATAATTAGCACTGCGGCCCGGTGAAACTGATTGGGGACGGTAGTTGTAGCTCGAAATGGTCACCTCACACTAGTGGTCACTTTTAGTAGAGGTGACAAACTGAATTTCGTGTAGTTTTTAAAATTTTAAACTTATTCATGGAATATAAACAAAAAATTAGCACTGCGCTGATCGAGAGGGGGGGTAGGGAGGGTCACTTGTGGCTCAGTTGAGAATGATGGTCAGTCAGTTCATATTATAAAACTACATTTTAGTGGTCACTTTCAGTAGAGGTGACAAACTGAATTTCGTGTATGGGGTATTTTTCGTGTGCAGAAACTATGCGCACAATTGTCCAGTTGACCTTAGCTGTTATCAAAAGTGGTGCATAATTATATTCTCTCACAGTACTAGAGATATGAGGGGGGTGGGTGAGTACAGTTTGACACCCCCCCCTCCCCCTACCAGGAGAGTGGGGATCGGACCTAGTGTAACCTCCTCCTCCTCTTGTAATCCACCGGCTAGATGTGGTGCTGCTGCGTACCTTTTGTTGTGGTGGTTGGTTCCATCATTTTTAAAGTTGATTGGCATGTCAAATGGGGTAACACTGAAGGTGACCAGACGTCCTGCTTTCAATAGAATGACGGTTCCTTTTGCCTGTCTTTCTCGGTAGTTGGTTTTTTTTTTGTTATAGCCCTCCCCCTCTTAACTCCTATTTCCCCCCCCCCCCCAATACTGTCCTCAATTCCACACTTCCATAAAAGTTGATTATAATAAAAAAAAGAGAGGAATTGAGAATGGTAGGAAATACAGAGTTATTTCTTTTCTGCACTTATTTCCTCTATGGATCTCCCATACTATTGCCATTACTAACCCCTTTCCCGCCTCGGGTGTCCATTTTCGTCCCATTGGGACACAGAAGTAATGTGTTGGACGGTTATTTTTTTTTTTTACCATGATTCCACGGCTGCCAATCTTATGCTGCAACCCCCCCCCCCTCGTGCCTATTTAGAGTCAGCTTAATTTTGATTCGTTGTTGGGGGGGGGGGCACCTTTTTTTTCTCTCTTTCCATCGACTACGCCAAGTGTGGTGAACTCCTAACCTGGAAATGTTGTTACCCTACTGGTGCAGGACGTAGCATGTTCGATTTACTGCATCAGTGATTCCAGGTTCGTTACTAGATCGAGGTGAGTTGGCTTCTTTCTGGCGGGAGAGAAGCTCCCAGTGCACCTTCCTTCGGATCAGAAGTAAAACTGAGGTTCCGTGTGGTGTACGATGGCATTTGGACGTCAAAGAACCCCCCTCTACTATGCAACGGGTAGATGGGGGCAGAGGCCTACCGAGGGGGGGGGCGAAGGGGGACAGATGTCCCCGGGCGCAGAAGACAGGGAGTGCAAATATGCGATTCGCATTAAGTTTAGAGGGCGCAGATTTCGGTCTTTGTCCCCGGGCGCAGAATAAATACCCTCGGAACGTCACTGGATGGGCAACATTCCCAGGTGTAGGAGCACGGTGAAGTGCCCCAACAAACAGTAGACCGACGAGAAATAAGCATAGGGGTTGCACCTTTGGTCGGAAGCCAGCTCTGCGGAAAAATACCGTCCAATATATGACTGTTGTATCCATTCAGAGGGGGGCAAGATGAGTGCTCTATCCTGCCAAAGGCGGGGAAAGCGTTAGGAGTTGCTTTGGTTTCGTATGTAGTAAGGGATTCGCCTTCCGTGACGTATGACATCGTGCACATTCCACGTGGGACTTGACTTTGTTACCCATTACTTCCGGTGTACGGAAAGCACACTGGGAGACCTCTGTCTCTCTTTCACCCGAAAGAAGCCAAACCACTTCGGATCTGGGTACGAACCTGAAACCACTGATGCCGTATTCAGCACCCTATCTCTGTGTCATCGAGGTGGAGGGGGGGCTTAATCATTCTATGACTGTAATGAGAAGTGATCTTTTCATGAAATAGTCCTTTAAAGGCAGAAATCAGAACTGATTCACTACAGACAGGACAGGTTTCTTGAAACTGGACAGCCCAGGATGTGATACGAGAATTGGGTGTTTGTTTCTGGTTCAGGACCTTTCTTGAGTACACACATGTACGTACATATGTACCCAGGTATGTGGTGGAATTGCTGAAACTGTATTGCAGTACAAGTGAGCAGGGCCCAGGTATGGAGATTTTGTGGGGGCCTCACGAAAAATAATAATGATATCATCCAGCGCCTGCTCCAGCACTTATGCCGCCCCGGACAAAAATGGGAGCGGCGAATTGTTTTGGACACACCAGTTCTCGTCTGATCACTGAAGTTAAGCAGCGCAACCCCAGCTAGTACTGACATGGGTGGCCGCTTGGGAAAACTGGGTACTGCTAATACCCAAAAAAATCGTCACATTAGTGTAGTGTCTGTGCAGTCTCTCTGCATCAGAACTATGCTGTGGACGGGGCTCTAATGACTTTCGTAGTTGAAGGGCCCTAAAACACCAACAAACTAGACTAAACCCGGACAAAAAGACAAATTGCCGCCCCTTGAAACAGCAATCTGTTCGTGTGCTCTGTTCTCACACTCAGAGCCAAAATGGCGCCTCGGACAAATGTCCGGGTTGCCCCCCCCTTCCCTTAGAGCGGGCCCTGTATCATCTTAAATAGCACCCAACCACACGGGTGCGTGTTTTGTTTTACAAGAATGGGTTATTTTGCCTCTATTTTAGATTATTAGAGCAGGTATAGGCTACATTTATCCTAAATTTTTGCTCTCCCCCCCTTTGGTTTGATTTTTAAATTCCTCCTCGATGTACTTCCTGACCATTCTCCTCCTCCCTTTGCTCCGGAAAAAAAAGAAGGAGCATTTCACAAAACTAATCAAAACCTAAACATTTACGGGAGAAAAAAAAAAGGTTGAAAAAATGTGAAGTTGTTGGTTACAGTATTTCTAAAAATGATAAGATCAAATTACTTATTATATTTCTTTCTGACTTAATTTTAAATATATCTACAGAAACAAAGCTCATCAAAATTGCATCAGATTTTGCTGTAAAAAGTAAAAAAAAGAAATTTTATTTTTTACGGAAAGGGCAGGAGGAAGGTGAGCGGGATGTGTAATATGCATATTGTGAAACCAGATTCTGTTATCACCATGTTAAAATTTAAAAATTCAATTTGTTAGTTGGGCGAAAAATTTCAGAATTAGTTTTTAAGTATAGTTATGTTAAATGGCGCCGTCTCTTTGTGTCTGGCACCGTCCCAACTGACCGGCTTCTGAAAACTCAACAACAGGCCAAACGGTTGTGTGTCGGCGTTCACTGATTATTATTATTATTAGTTCAATAATGAGATAGTTGTTGTTATAAGTTTAGATAAATAGTTTTGAGATGTTGCTCCTGCTGCTGCGGCTAACTAAAAGTTGTTATTTTGGGGATTATTTTTCATGGTTACTCTGATATAATTAGGTGGAAGGCTGCATACGTGCAGGTGAGCGGCGAATTGCGTTGGACCCACCAGTTCTCGTCTGATCACTGAAGTTAAGCAACGCAAGCCCACGTTAGTACTGACATGGGTGGTCGCTCGGGAAAGCTGGGTACTGCTAATACCCAATAATCGTCGCATTAGTGTAGTGTCTGTGCAGT
>JAAFCE010007744.1:3619033-3688414 GCA_013389805.1 Trigoniulus corallinus
ATCGTCGCATTAGTGTAGTGTGTCTGTGCAGTCTCTGCATAACAACTATGCTGTGGACGGGGCTCTAAAGACCTTGTAGTTGAAGGGCCCTAAAACATCAACAAACAAATCCATTCAGAGGGGGCAAAGATGGGTACCCGACCCTGGCCCATAGGTGGGAAAAGGGTTAGGAGCTGCAGTGGCGTCACTAGGGGGGTGCGGGGAGTGCGGCCCGCATCGGGTGACACCACTCGCACCATGACAAATGGGGTGACACCAATTCAGAAGAAGCGGCCTTTTTTGTGAGAGGGGGTGACACCAACCCTAGTGTCGCCACTGAGGAGCTGTTTGTTGTACCTGATTGCAGTAGTGGTGGTGGTAATGTGTTTGCCTGCATATACGAAAATAGATTTTAATTAATAAGACGTTTTGGAAAAAATAAAATTGTGAAAAATTGTTTTTCAGACGAGTGTTGGACCAATTTTGCTGTCGGTGAACCCCTACCACGACAAAGGAAATCCATTGACCCTAACAAGTGCTCATGGCTCAGCTCGGTGCCCGCAGCTGTTGCGTGCAGTTCACGAAGCCGTACGTCAGCAGTCAGAGACTGGTTATCCGCAAGCCATCATTCTTAGGTAAAGAATTATTATAATATTTAGCTACTACGTTTTATTATTATTATCATCATTATCGACTTTTTTCTGCTGCTTGCACCACCATCCATCCATCCACCCTTCTTTTTCATTGGAAATACTATTATACAATAAGTAGGACCGTGACGCAAAATTAGATACAGTAGAAGTTATTATTATACAAAACATCTTTTTTTTGTTATCAACACTAATTTCCTGCCTACGGCAGGGATTGAGTAGTCGTGAGTTCGGGACGGACGGCCGAGCGGAAACAGGAGTGAAGAAGAAGATAAGATAGAGGCTGGCAAAATAGTAAACGGCAAAGATGAATTGAGGATGATACGAAAAGTAGAGAAAGGAGTGGCATGGAGAGAGAGAGAGAGAGAGAGAGAGAGAGAGAGATTAGAAGAAGGGAGAAAAACACCCCTGGGCCAAATTATTGGAGGATGGCTATCCTAGCAAAACTCTCCTCCTCAACCCTTTTAAGTCACCTCTTACGATACAGAAACCCGCCGCGGTGGCATAGTGGTTAGCACGCTCGGCAACTGCGCCAGTAGTTCTAGCTTTGATACTGGACCGAGGTGGGTCGGCTTCTCTCGGGCGAGAGAGAGTAAAACCGAGGTCCCGTGTTGGTGTACGATGGCTCTTGCACGTAAAAGAACCCTCTCTACTACGCAACGCGTAGATGAGGCAAAATTTCCAGGTGTAGGAGCTCGCCCCCCTGGCGTCGGTAGCATTCCCCAACGAACACTAGACCGACGATAAATAAGCGTAGGGGTTGCAGCTTTGGCCGGCAACCGGCTGCAGAAAAAAACTATGACCAATATATCGCTCTGTGTCCATTCCGAGGGACAAGATGGGTACCCGACCCTGCCATAGGCGGTAAAACGGTTAGGAGTTGCTTTTTTTTACGACACAGAAGAATATAATGGGGGATTGGAGAGAAGAAACCTCTTATAATCATTCTAAAGGCAAGTGAAAGCTCGGTGGCTTAGTGTACTTGACTTCCTAAGTCCATGGTTACAGAATCAATTCTTGCTATGATTTCTTTAGGTTGTTTGTTTGTTTGTTGGAGTTTAAGGTCCCGTCAACTACCAGGTCATTAGAGACCCGTCCACTGCATAGTTCTAATGCACATACTGCACAGACACTACACCAATGCGACGATTATTGGGTATTAGCAGTACCCAGCTTTCCCTAGCGACCACCCATGTCAGTACTAACTGGGCTTGCGTTGCTTAACTTCAGTGATCAGACGAGAACTGGTGTGTCCAACGCAAGTCGCCGCTCCCGACTTCGTTAGGGTAGCGAGAGGGAAGCTCCCCAAGTGAGTCGCCCGTCGGATGAGAAGTAAAAGTGTGATCCTGTATGGGGACTGTGTACGATATCATCACTGCGCGAGTAGTACAAGGAACTCTTTCTACACGGAGAAAAAGATTGGCTAAAAATTTCCAGATGTAGGAGCGGGGCGAGCTATACCTGGATCCCACCTCTGACAGCGGGGTACAAAGTTGCCCCCTATCCCTCCGTTAAGAACAGTGACCGACATTAAATTAGCAGGGGGTGTTATTATAGTATTAGGTCGACAACCGACTTGCGTAAAAAATACCGTTCAAAAATTCGTCGGTGTGTTCCCGGTTCCAGAACGGGACAAATGAGCCTATCAGGACAAAATTTGACGGACTTCTACCTATGGTAGCGTCACATACACTACTTAAAATTGAACTGTTTACCTGCGCATCAGAGGCAGATGTACACACGAGCCAATTCCTGGTAGATGGTGTTGCAATAATAATAATAATAATAATAATAATAATTTTTTCTTTTTTAACTGATTATATAGCGGAGAAAGTGGAAGCGGTAAAACATATGCCTCCATGATCCTTTTGAGGCAGTTGTTCGACGTGGCCGGCGGTGGACCCGAAACTGATGCTTACAAACATTTGGCAGCCGCTTTCACTGTCCTGCGCTCGTTAGGAAGTGCGAAGACCAGCTCAAACTCAGAATCTAGTCGAATAGTACGTATTGATGCAGCACATTCCTTAAAATAAAATTACATGCATTTGTTCATGGGTCGTTTCCCCTCGTCTGAATAGGGTCATTTCTTAGAGGTGCAAGTGACAGACGGTGCCTTATATAGAACGAAGATCCACTGTTATTTCTTAGATCAGGTAAGAGGAGAAAAGGATTAGAGAGAAGGTAGCCAAAAAAAACAACAACTGCATGATGTGCAAGGTTAATGAATGAATTTCTTTTCATTTTTCTTTTGTTAGACTCGGGTCGTGTCGCCTTTGACCGGTGAAAGAAATTACCACATCTTCTACCAAATGTTAGCTGGTTTAACCCAAGAAGAACGTGGTAAGATGTCAACTCTTAAAACTTGACCTGCCAGCCACCCCTCTACTCATACCCCTGACCAATTACTACTATATACCTCTGTTGTAATGTACGTGGCTCAAACTGTGCGGGTAGCGGCGAATTGCGTTGGACACACCAGTTCTCGTCTGATCACTGAAGTTAAGCAGCGCAACTCCAGCTAGTACTGACATGGGTGGCCGCTTGGGAAAAACTGGGTTCTGCTAATACCCAAAAATCGTCACATTAGTGTAGTGTCTGTGCCGTCTCTGCATAAGAACTATGCTGTGGACGGGGCTCTAATGACCTTGTAGTTGAAGGGCCCTACAATACTAACAAACAACAACAATCAAAGTGTGCGAGTTCGACTCCAGAGTTGGTGTGGAGTGCAGGTTCCAAGTGTCCGTGATGTGCCCTTACCCCCATCATACCCCCCCTTTCGTATCGCCTATCAGTGTCTTTCAATCCTGACCATGTATCCACCCACCCTTTCCCATCCAAATATAATTCTGCCACAAATCCATTTCCCGGAAGCGACTGTATTGTGTTGGACACACCAGTTCTCTTCTGATCACTGAAGTTAAGCAACGCAACCCCAGTTAGTACTAACATGAGTGGCCGTTTGGAAACACTGGGCAGTGTCTGTGCAGACTCTGCATTATAACTATTGAGTGGATGGGGCTCTGTAGTCGAAGGGTCCTAAAATACCAACAAATCAATCAATCCATTTCCCGCCTTCGGTAAGGGTAGCCACTTGTTCGAGACGCCCCCAAATTGAAACTGAAAACAATACTCGTATCACGCGTATGGCAGGGTGGGATCTGCGAGGGTTTGTTCTTCACTCCCTCGTGTTTCTCATCAGACGCCCCCAATTCATCCAAAGCTTTTTATCATTTTTTTTTAAATGTCACTATCTCAATTTTTGAAATGTGTTTTTTTATGTTGCTTGCTTATTAAAGGAAAATTAAATTTAGAAGGCTATACTGTCCACAAACTGAGGTACCTCAATCGAGGAGACGTGGCCACCAACGAAAAAGAGGACTCTATTCGTTTCGAAGCATGGAAAGTATGCGTGAGAACATTGCCTATTCTGTAACCTCGAATTATTTGAAATATTTGTGTCCTAGTGTTAATTAAGCATCACTTTTGCTGAGAATGCGTAATCATATTTTTTTTAATCTTGCCAAAAATGTTTGTTTCTAGTCGTGCCTCTCCGTTTTGGGTATCCCATTTCTGGATGTAGTACGCGTTTTAGCGGCCGTTTTGTTGCTAGGCAACATTCAGTTTGTGGAAGGACAAGGGCTAGAAGTGGATGTGAAAAGCAACAATGGTATTATATATATACAGTACATTTTGATCTCAATCTAGACCTATTCCGTCATCGGGACGGGCCATGACAGGACAGGGTTGGAATGATGGGGGGGGGGGTTCAACGTTTCCCATTTAATTGGAAGAGAGGGAATAAGATGTATCGATCTATTTTCAGAAATCAAAGCTGTGGCTGCTCTTCTGGGAGTGTCAGCTATTGCCCTTTTTCGAGGACTCACCACAAGAACTCACAACGCTCGTGGTCAACTCGTAAAATCCATGTGTGACGTCAATATGGTATCTATATTTATAGTCCCCTAACCTTCGGCCCAAGGCTTCAAACCTTCGGCAGGAGGGAAGGAGGGATGGGGGGAAAGGGGAAAACAAACGGACATGTCTTGAAACTTAGTCTTTAAAATATTTTTTTTTCTTTCCACTAGTCAAACATGGCAAGGGATGCGTTAGGAAAAGCTCTGTATTGCCGCACAGTTGCCACAATAGTGAGGAGGGCCAACAGTTTGAAACGCCTCGGTCCCACTTCAGGGACTCTTAGTTCGGATAGCAACGAATCTGTTCATAATCATAATGGTAGGTGGTCATAAAAACAAAATGCTTGTGTAGAGGGGGAAAAAGGATTCAATCATCATCATCATTATCATACCCTTATCCCGCCTGTGGCAGGGTCGGGTCTAGAATGTCTGCTGGCCTAGAATGGCTTTCCCACATTTAATAATTTTTCTAGCGACCCTGTCCCACATGGCATCAGCTGTCTCTTCCCAATCCCAGTCAACCTGCCTGTGTAATTCCTGTTGAAATTCCTCTGCTTTGGTGGGCAATTTCCACCACCAAATAATCTGCTCGCCTTTCCATGAATGTGCCTTACCTGCCGCTTTCACTGGGATTTCTAATATAAGTAACCTATGACCACATTCTGTTTTGAAAATTTTCGCTGGGGAGAGCCCTGCAATCAGGGAAAATCATTAAATTGAGGGAGAAAAATTGTTTTTGTTTTTCATTTGTTGGAAATACTAACCCCGCCGTAGTGGCGTAGTGGTTAGCTCACTCGGCAACTACGCCATTAGTTTTAGGTTCGATACTGGACCATGGTGGGTCGGCTTCTTTTGGGCGAGAGAGAAGCCGCGAGTGTGCCTTCTTTCGGATGAGAAGTAAAACCGAGGTCCCGTGTGAGTGTACGATGGCGCTTGCACGTAAAAGAACCCTCTCTACTACGCAACGGGTAGATGAGGCAAAAAATTTCCAGGTGTAGGAGCTCGCCCCCCTGGCGTCGGTAGCATTCCCCAACGAACACTAGACCGACGATAAATAAGCGTAAGGGTGCAGCTTTGGCCGGCAACCGGCTGCAGAAAAAACTATGTCCAATATATCACCCTGTGTCCATTCAGAGGGACAAATGGGTACCCGACCCTGCCATAGGCGGGAAAAGGGTTAGGAGTTGCTTTAGTTGCTTTATTTGTTGGAAATACTACTACTACTACTACTAACCTCCTATTTTTTTTTCTCTGATAACCCTTCCCTCCCCATGCTAGAGGTGAGTAGTCAACATGCATCCACAGTAGGTTCCAGTAGTGCCAAATCTTCCAAATCCATGACAGCGTTAAATTCGGCTGTGCGTCACGCCACGGACGGTTTCATTGGCATATTGGATATGTTTGGTTTTGAAGATGCTAAGGTGAGACAACAGCAACAACAACAACCCCCCCCCTTCCCAAAAAAAGAGTTGATAAATTAAGAGCCTAATTTTTTTTTTCTCCCTTACTATTGTCCGATAGCCCAGTCAGTTGGAACATCTTTGCATCAATTTGTGCGCAGAAACGATGCAACACTTTTATAATACTCATATTTTTAAGAGTAGCATCGAATCGTGTCGGGACGAAGGAATACACAGTGATGTGGAAGTCGATTATGTAGATAACGTGCCATGCATCGACCTTATATCATCACTGGTATGTAAAAACAAAAGCAAGGGTCACAACCCTTCCCCTTCCCCCCTGTCTTTCGTTCCTCTCCATCCCTCAAACCCAGTGAATGTATTTTTCCAGTTTTTTTTATTGGTGTATAATATGTTAAAAATTGTGGTTGCAATTTCAAATATAGCGAACGGGTTTGCTGAGCCTTCTGGATGTGGAATGCTCTACGAGGGGGACACCCGAATCTTATATCCAAAAAATTAAGGTGCAGCACAAACATAACGGTCGTCTGTTTGATCCACGTCCGGCAGACCATCGACTTTTTGGCATCCAGCATTTTGCCGGCAAGATTTCTTACGATGCCACCGATTTCTTGGACACCAATCGGGATACGGTGCCGGACGATATCGTCTGTGTCTTTCATAAACAGAGTTGTAATTTTGGTTTTGCGACTCACTTGTTTGGAAGTGAACTCAAAGCTCTTTATAGTCAAGGTAACTAATGGAGAGATGGGGGGGGGGGGCTGGGGCACCAGCTGTAGGACAAGGCATGAATTAATAATTATATATTTTTCATTTTAAACAAATTTTAGAAACAGTTCCCCGTGGTGTGCTGTTTAGAATAAGCCCAACGGCCCACACGGATCTGTAAGAGTCCACTCTTTTACTACTATTATCATAACTACAAAACAGTATTTTTTTGAAAACTAACTAACTAGAATATCTGTGTCCTGCTTTGTATTTCAGACAAAATGGAGACGAGCCCGTTTCCACTCTTACTCAGGATTTTCATACGCGGTTAGATAATTTGTTAAGAACTTTAGTTCACGCAAAACCTCACTTCATTCGCTGTGTGAGGGTAAGTTCTATTTTTGCTAATTATTAATCATAGATTTAGACCCGCCTCTTTGTTTTGTTGGTGTTTAAGGGCCCTTCAACTACAAGGTCATTAGAGCCCCGTCCACAGCATAGTTATCTTATGCAGAGACTGCACAGACACCACACTAATGCGACGATTTTTGGCTCTTAGCGGTACCCAGGTTTCCCAATCAGCCACCCATGTCAGTACTAGCTGGGGTTGCGTTGCTTAACTTCAATGATCAGACGAGAACTGGTGTGTCCAACGCCATACAGCCGCTCCCTAGACCCGCCTAGATGGGGCAATAGGTAGTGTGCTAGATTTACTACGCCAGTGGGTTTAGATTCGATACTGGATCGAGGAGGGCTGGCTTCTTTCGGGCGAGAGAGAGAGAGAGAGAGAGAGAGACCCCGAGTGCGCCTTCCTTCGGATGAGAAGTAAAACCGAGGTCCCGTGTGGTGTACAATGCAACGTTTAGAGGAGGCAAAATTCCCAGGTGTAGGAGCTCGCCCCTTGGCGTCGGTGGAATTCCCCAACGAACAGTAGACCGACGATAAATAAGCATATGGGGTACAGTTTTTGGTCGGCAACCGGCAGCGGAAAAACACTGTTAAGGATATCACCCTTGTGTCCATTCACAGGGACAAGATGGGTATCTGACCCTGCCATAGGTGGGGAAAAGGGGTTAGCTAGAGTTGCTTTGCTTATTGATAATAGATTTGTCTTAATCCTGAAATCATCTAAGACTTTCTTGCCCTCAATGTCCGTCCACAGGCCAACAAAAGTGAAGTGCCATCGACATTTGACAGAGACGCTGTTATGCCACAAATTCGGGCTCTTCAAGTGTTAGAAACTGTTAACCTAATGGCGGGAGGTGAGTTATTTCTTGTGGACCACACATTAAATAGGGTAAAAGGGACAAAAAGTGATCTTTGGTTTTCTAGGATATCCTCATCGCATGAGGTTTAAAGCTTTCAATGCCAGATACAGGTTGATAGCCCCATTTAAAAAACTCAAGCGAACAGATGAAAAAGCCATTGAAGACTGCAAGGTAACCCACAATCCTTTTTCTGTCATATCCTGTGCTACCTCATTTTTTTGTTGTTGTTGAACACTCATCGTACTTAATAGTGTTTGATGTTCATCCTCCTCTGTATAGTTGATATTAGAAACTTTTATTAAAATTGTGAATGAAAATACAAAGCCTCATAACGTGAGCACCAACTGGGCATTAGGAAAGAGGCACATTTTCTTAAGGTGAGCCTGTTTCAAATCCCATAATCCCCCCTCTAGTCTTACTGAGCTGACAACATCATCATCACCTTTTATCCTCAAACCAATTTTCGTTTCGTTGTATTCACAGTGAAGGCGCCAGGCAGCAACTGGAAATGCTAAGATTTGAACGTCGCCATCAGGGAGCCATGCTGATTCAAGCAGTATGGAAAGGGTGGCATCTTAGACGGCGATGGCCAGCTTTAAAAAGGGCTTTAGAACAACAGGCTAGATCCAAGAGCACAAGGTAAGAAACCAGACCCCAGAAAAATTGTTGGAAATGAAAGAGAGAAGGAGGCTTTGTTTTTTTTTAAAAAAGGACTATTTGTTTGCTGATAGCAATTTGACTGGCACCGTATCTCGACCGAGGCCTCAGCCAATCGCAGGTACGCCACCGCCCGACTTGGAAAAATGTGACCAAAAGATGATACAACAGACTTGTTCAATATTCGGCCTGGATTTGGTATGAAAATGATGTTCATTAATCTTCTTTCTTGCCTTACGATGGATGACCTCTCCACTATCCCATCCCTCTCTTGTATATTTCATGACCTCTTATATACATCCTTTTTTTAAAAAAAAAAAAACCTCAGGAACGACCTCCTCCAGTTCCACCAAGTAGGTCTTATACGGTGGCTGGCAACACCAAGATGGGATATCCTCAGACGAGAGTCATGAAGATGAATTTCAGTGGTGAGTAGTTAGTCGTTAGTAGTAGTAGTCAGTCACAAATCGGTTATCAAACAACTAAACTGATTTTCCTTTTTCGCTTCCAAGATGACAACAACGCGGAACTTAATTTATTAAAGGGAGAAGTGGTGTTGGTGGTGGGCACGTCTCCAAAAAGAGGACATTTGATTGTGGAACACAAGAATCACGCCTTACACGTCCCGTTTCAATTTATGGAATTGAAAACGGGATCATCTAGTGGTATTGACATCTAATCATCATCATTATTATTATTATCATCATTATTATACAACAAGAATTGAGTTGTTAGAAGGGGGTGAGGGAAGAAGGGAAAGGGGGAAGGAAGGTATATATCAGTGCTGGATTTACCACCACTAGGCTAAGTAGGCTGAAGCCTAGGGCCTCAACATTTAGCGGGTTTAAAAACTTAAGAAGAGGGCCTCAAAAGTGAAATAGTCTAGGGCCTCTCAATATCTAAATCCGGCACTGGTAGATAATATACAGATAGATGGTTAGGGGTAATTGTTTTTGGTGTTATTCTCTTAAAAAAAAAACGTGGACGGAAGATCTGCACTTCTCTCGATAACGAAGAAAAAAAACGTGAGTGTGTCTTAAGTGTACATTTCGTAAAAAGAAGTCGATCTCTTCAAGTGAACCGGACAGCTAGTGAATGATATTCACACACAGAAATTGGTGAATCGACTGTTTTGAGATGAAGAAGAAGAAGAACAACGAGGAGGAATGACCGGTCATTAATGGTCAACCCTACTTCCTCCTTACCTCCCTTCCCCCCCCTTTCTCTATGCCCGTCTTCGCCCCGCGGCGGTTTGTTTCTAAAATACTCATATGTGCGAAATAACTGATGGAATATCTGTCTATACAAATTACATAAAATGGTTGTGTATCCCACAGTTGCTGAATAATTGATATTGAACGGTAACTGTCTCATTACCCGCCCCTCTCTCTCCCCGGCATCTCCTTTCCCCTTGCCTTCCCTTTCAGGTTTCAGCTGCCACTAACTCTTCAAATTTAAACTCCGAAAACCAGAGGCACAACCAGTCAGCACACGGCTTCTTCATTCAAGCATATATAAATTTTTTTTTAAAAAATTTTAAAGGCATACGCCGTGTATATATACAAATGATATAAAAGCTGCCAAAACTTTCAAGTTGAGGCCAATGTCGCTTTTCTTCCCCTAACCTCTCCAAGATATGACCTCCTGTATATCTTAGCACCCCTCTGATGATTATTCTAGAGCGTTTGTGACATCATGTTCGGCAACAACTTCTTTTGCCTGTCAAATTCCTGTTACTCCACTATTTCTACCCATAGGTTACCCATCCACATGAACAACATTTAGAATAACTAATCCATCAAAATCCCCATTTTCCTGTTTATTTGGGGGCAGAGACATGCTGCTGCTACTAACCTGGACGCTTGGGACCCCCACATATTTTAGGGGGGGGGTCCCACTCAAAACTTCTTCCCTTCCTAATTTTAATTCACAACACTACAAGCAGCCTTATTTGGCCAATACGGCAGTGGAGGGACCAGCTCTCATTCCTATATATCAGCGGTCTTCAAACTGTGTTCCGCGCAACCCCAGGGTTCCGCGAGTCAAAATGAAAATTCGTGAGTAGTGACAAGATATACTTTTCTAAAGGTGGGATGGGGGTTCCCCCAAAACATTTTATAGTTCTAAGGGTTCCGTGAGTCGACAAAGTTTGAAGACCACAAGCTATAATTCTAGTGCCCCCTACAGTACTAGTAATGGTGGGCCTTCCTTTGAAGAAGCCCTCCACTTTATCCTCTGGAAGGATATTCCATTGCCGAATTCCTGTGGATGAAGAATCCTGTGGAGAAAGCCCCACTGGCGAAATAAGGATATTGCGCTGATGATGATGATTAAAAACTTCCCCCGAGTCCCTGCCAAACCTTCAGCCGGCCCTGTCGTCACCACCACTACCTCTTGTCTAAGAAGGCGCGATTACAAAAAAAAAAAAGATGTCTTAAAACAGCTGTAAATACGAGTTTGTCTATTTCTTGACACCTATGATATTCTGAGTGCAGTATATTTTGGTTACGATGGCAGCAATAGTCTGTACTTCCCTCTGGAGTTGAAGATAGCCGGGTTCGCTTCTCTGTAGCGCTGTGTGAACAATTAAATTATGTCCATGCCTTGTAGAAAGTAAAAACTGTTAATGGTGGTTACCATCGCCACCACCGTATGTAGGATGTCAGAAATGCCTGGTTGTGCCTTAGGTACCACACACACACACACAGAGTGAGAAGGGGGTAGAGAAAGATCACCTCCTGCGTTGGATCCCAAAGGAGTCACTCTCTTCTTTCTCACCCCCTCCAATTCCCTTTATTGAAATTTCCTTTTAATTTGTAAAATGAATTGTATGTAGAATTATTTGTGTGTTTGTATGGTCATAGTATTAATATCGTGCTTTGTGCCAATTTCATTATTATTTTTTTCCTCCATTCGTTAATATCATTTGATAAGAAGGCAGAAATGGTGTTGTTGTTGTTGTTGTGTTACTCGTTGTTCCTATTATTATTATTATTATTATTAAGAGAGGGAGGTCCTCCTGCCAAATATATCCAAATGAAACACTTAAGTGACAAATATTGAAGAAGAAAAGACACGAGACTGTCACCGCCAGTGGCGGATCCAGGATTTTCGTCAGGGGGGAGAGGGGGCGGTTGAGCTAAAGCTCGCATATATTATGCGAAAAAAGTTTATAATGTGCATAGGGAATGGTTGTAACTCCAAAAACCCCACCCTGGATCCGCGCGTGGTCACCGCCCGTGTGTGTGTGTGTGGGTGACAAACTTAATCTAATTGATTTTTAATTAAGGAAGGAGGGTTAGTTTAAATTAAGGGACCTTAATTTTTGTTTTTTTAAACTAGTAAACTCTTTCGTACTCCTCTTCCCCACGCTCCCTATCTCTCTTCACCAGAGGCGTAACTAGGGAAGGGGGGGCAAGGGGGGGACAGATGTCCCCGGGCGCAGAAGGCAGGGGGCGCAAAAATGTACAGCAAAAATGCGCTTAGCGGGTGCCAGAGGGCGCAGATTTCGGTCTTTGTCCCCGGGCGCAGAATACCCTCGGCCTGCCTCGGTACGCCACTGCTCTTCACTACTACAACTAACCCCTGTCCTGTCAGGACAGGAAGTACCCCCACCAATAAGGTCTCCAGGAGATATTTGCCCTCTCATCAGCGAGAAATGGAAAAATGTATACGCGATCTGTTTGTTTATGTCTCGCAGTGTCCCTCATCTCTTTTTCTCTCTCCTCCCCCCTCTCCCTTCTGTCTTACCCCTCTCCTATCCCATCATTTTACATTGAGCTTGAAATCGACCCTCCTCTCCTCTCTCTCTCTCCAAGATGAACAAGTCATACTGTAATTTATATACCCATCTTACAACAAACTTTGGCACAACATTTATTTCTCATCCCGTGTATATACGTAAGTCCGTAGATATAGTTAACTCTAAACAGAGTCTGGCCCGTCTCTCCCCCCTTCACTCACTCAAGTCCATTATCCCTAAATCCTTGTCAGCAGTCCTATCAAGTGCTGTGTGACACTCCCGAAAACATTTTTTTTTTGTTCATCACCACTGTCACCACTCTTTTAAAAAAAGAAACATAATTGTCATTGATGTTTAACTAAGTTATATACATATTATTTACATATCTTTCTATTTTTTAAAAAAGAAATCATGTTATGTGGTTTGGAGTGAAATAAACTGACACAATGAAATTGATGATAATAAAAATCGTCATCGTCTTACAGTCTAATTAACATGTCATTACACAATTTTGTCATCATGAAATTGCAGGAAGATTTTTCGTTCTCGTCATCATATTTTTTTTTTTATCGGCAACATTTCCAAAGGTACATTTCTTCCGCTGGTGTTTCAGGGCTCTTCAACTACAACGGTCACTAGAGCAGTGGTTCTCAATCTTTTTCGCGTCAGGGAACACTAAACTTTGACATTTTACTAGCACGGAACACTTACAATTCAACATAAAACTTTAAAGCAGGTTGTACACCTTCTACACTTGGTACTTACTACATCATCATCATACCCTTTTCCTGCCTGTGGCAGGGTCGGGTCTGCGGGTTCTGCCCCCCCCCCCACTCCCGTCTATCTCTCCCCCAGTTCCCCGTCCACCCCACACACACTGTCACATCCTTACGGACAACCTGTTCCCACATCTGCTTTGGTTCTCCCCCTGCCCCTGGTGCTACCGACCACCTGCATTCCTGGAAGTAACCGAACGAGTTCCTCTTCCCCCTCTTCGCATGACGTGTCTATACCACCTCAGCCTATTCTCCCTCATTTTTTCGGCGATGTCCACCACTACCAGGCTACTTCTAATATGCTCATTCCTAATTCTGTAAGCTCTCGACACGCCACACATGTGCCACAACATTCGCATCTCGGCTACTCGCATTCTAATTACTGTACGTAGCTCGTCCTCATTGCCCAGCACTCAGAGCTGGTCTAACCACTGTCCTTTAAAACTTCCCTTTCAACTAGATTGGCATCCTTCTATCACACAGGACTCCGCTTGCCTGTCTCCACTTCAGTGACCCCCTCCCCCAATGATTCTGCGGCACATCAGAGTATCTCTCCATTGCTTGATTTGTGCATTAAATGTTTTGTGGAACACTTGAAGTGGTTTCGCGGAACACGCTTTGAGAACCACTGCATTAGAGTCCCGTCCACTGCATAGTTCTAATGCTAGTACTACTAGCTGGGTTTGTTGTTGTTTGTTGGTGTTTTAGGGCCCTTTAACTGCAAGGTTATTAGAGCCCCGACCACAGCATAGTTCTGATGCAGAGACTGCACAGACACAACACTAATGCGACGATTTTTGGGTATTAGCAGTACCCAGTTTTCGCAAGCGGCTACCCATGTCAGTACTAGCTGAGGTTGCGCTGCTCAACTTCAGTTGTTGTTGTGTGTTGGTGTTGAAGGTCCCGTCAACTACAAGGTCATTAGAGACCCGTCCACTGCATAGTTCTAATGCATTGACTGCACAGACACTACACTAATGTGACGATTATTGGGTATTAGCAGTACCCAGCTTTCCCGAGCGACCACTCACGTCAGTACTAACTGGGCTTGCGTTGCTTAACTTCAGTGATCAGACGAGAACTGGTGTGTCCAGCCGCTCCCTCCAAAGGGGTAGAAGCTCGCCCTCTCCCATTGTGGTGTCAGTAGAGTGGGAGAAAAAAAAGTTCCCCAACGACGACTAAATCGGCCGACGAGAAATAAGTATAGGAGCTACAGCATTAGATCGCATGGTAAAACTACCGTCCAACAGATCGTCCATGTATCCCAATGGGACAAGCAATGGGCCCTGCTTTGTTGTCGTTGTTTTTTGGTGTTTTGGGGCCCTTCAACTACAACGTCATTAGAGCCCCGTCCACTGCGTAGTTCTGATGCAGAGACTGCATAGACACTACACTAATGCGACGATTTTTGGGTGTTAGCGGTACCCAGTTTTCCCAAGCGGCTACCCATGTCAGTACTAGCTGGGGTTGCGTTGCTTAACTAGTGTGTCCAACGCAATTTGCCACTCTACCCAACCCTGCCATAGACGAGAAAAGGGTAAGTAGTTACTTCTTAGATTCAAATGGAAGAATATATATGGATCTTCAAATTTTTTTATTTATTTATTTGTATAAAAAAACGTTTTTCCTTATTTTAATGAGAATTTCCTGAGTAATACAAATACAATACACAAAATAATAAAAGTCTCATTTATTTCTTTTCTCCTCTCATACGACGTAATAATAATAATAATACCAATCAGAGAGAGAGAGAGAGAAACGAGAGACTAAATTATCACAAAAATAACAACAGGAAAATCTCAATAAATATATATTTTATGACTCCACACACACACACAAAAAAACCGATGCCCTTACTTCCGTCATCATCGTTATTCCAGCAAATTTGCATAGATTTTGTACATCAAATCATAACGGACGAAATAGCATAGCTGCAATTAATAATAAGCTGCTCTGAAAATGTAGTAGTCGCCAGTAGTATCACAGGTCTAAAACTGACCACCACCATCACTTCTCTCCTCATGGAAGACTAGTACACGAACCGAACCGTTTGACCATTACGCGAAACAACGACCAGTAAAGGAACAGAGTTCAAATCCGAGTCGCCAGAGAGACGTGATGGTTCTACCGCAACTGTCTCGTTTTTTCTTCCCCCTTCCTTCTCTTTTACGCATTGGTACCCACTGCATTTTATAGAATCAACATTAATATTTTGTTGAGAAATAACGCTTAAATAGTTTGAGTCTCAGCGAAAATCATGTCTGAATCAATCAACCCGCCCACTACTCCATAGCAAAAAATAAGGCGCACAAGATGACTATTAAAAAACGGCATCTCTGCCATTGGATTATAATAGGCACTATCGCACACACCCGGCATTAGATGAGATTATTTCGACATTTATAAAGTCAACGATGGTAGTAAACCAACACCCCACAAGAACAAAAAAAAAAAAAGGCACCACCCGACTGTAATTCCTGAATAACCCCATAGCAACGTGCGCTTCATATCCATTCACGTGGTATAGCGATCGTCACGTGTCGAAACGGAAGGTTACTCCATTGGTCGACTGATAACAATCTGAGAACTTTTTGACTCGTCGAACACGGATGCGGCACGTGCTCGCCACTCACGAACCACGTGCTTATAGTAATCGATGCGGTTACCATGGTTACTTGCTGCTAGAGGACTTCGATGGAAGTGAACCTCTCTCTCCATTCCATCTTATCTGACTCGAGTGTTATTTTAACATTAGTCCGCTTATAAAAATGTAATTCCCATTCAGAAAAATGGCCTAAATATACTTTTTCACTTTCTGAATATTTCAGAAACGTTAAGAATAGCAAATTATTCTCGATCGATCGAGTTCACAATTTCAATGTAAACTCTCCATAAAGCATATCAAAATATGACATTATCACGAATAATTGAAACGGCGATAGCGTGCCTCCTCACACCAATAAATGACCCCTGTGAACCTAGATCATAAACAAGCGATGAGAATTCCCTAATGGGCAGTGGGCACTTGTAATCGATAGCAACTCAATAGCAATATGAAAGGAAAAAAAAACCTGCGCAGGTAAATAAATGGACATCATCGAGCCTATCTCGACGACCTTGCTCGGGCACAATACACAAGTTGGAGAAAACAATCACAACAGGCAGCAAATCAAAACTTCGAGGAGTCAACTTAAAGCTACAGTCACAATTTAACTGCTATATATATAAACTCAACAAAAGTGACATAAGAAAAATAATTGAAACCTTATAACGCAAAAGAAAAACTACAAAAACATACATGACAGCCAAAACTCAATAATAATAATAATAAAAACTTCTGAACGTCACACAAACATCTGTGTGTACAAAAAAAAACAAAAAACAGAGGATTGATTGATTGATTACCTGCATAAAACAACTAATCAAGAATATCTACAAAAATAAGCCAATAAACAACGGGCAACTACTTTTGGTTAACCCGGCATCTCACAAGGTGTTATTACGGCAATCCACATATGCGTTTACAATCGCAATGAAGAAATCCCGGCTTTATCGGGGAAAATACCACATCATTTCAATATTATTAGAGTGGTAACAACATTATACAGTATATAGAAAGTAAAAATTGACGAGAAACAAACGAAATCATCACACAAACTTAAAAAGTCCTAAGGACCAATAGAACGCGCACATCGCCGAATGTTCTAGAACCTTCTATAGCATGGAAGTCACCCAATTCAATCAACGACAAATTGTAATTAGAAAATAGTGCTTGGAACATGGCATTACTTACTGACTTGCGCTTCATGGTCAATCAGATCTGATATTTTGGTTTTTTTTCCTCTTTTAGAAAAACATTCACATATTTAAAGACATAAACACAGCGCGCGCGAAACCTGGTCAAAGAACAAAACATGTCGTTCTAATTTCGAATACCTTATTCTAATTCATTTCTTAGAGTTACCGCCAGATGTCACCGGTCAAAACACAAGAAGCGCCATGGGTGACATCCGACGTTACATGGCGATAGAATGGATTAAAGGGAACTGCATGTTCCATAATCTATTTGTGAAACTAATAATAACAGCAAGAAAGTAAAAAAAAATGTCATACGATGATGGAATGTTTGACCGGAGTGCCTTAACACCACGCATCCAGCATTTAGACACCCTTTGTGGAAGACTGCGAATTCACAGAGAGTGAGAGGATGGAGAAAGAGAGGAGGAGATGAGACGATGGGCACTTGGGTGATGATGGACGGAAGCAGAGAGACAAGTTGATGCAGTTATTCACCAAAGTTGGGTGGTCAACCACGATGGACATTACTTCTCTAAGCAAAAACAACTTTTTAGCGTATTACATCAATGTCTAAATCTTGTCCGTTGTCCTCCACAACTTGTATAATCTGGAAAGAAAATGACGAGAAAATGTAAGGTAATCCTTTCGACACTGCATCAAAGTCCTTGGACTTTCACAAATTTAGTTCGCAATAGATTACAAATTGTGTAATGACAAGGAACCTACGAGCAGCACATCAGTGAGTTGAGGGGGACGGCGCCCGCCTTTCCAACTCATTTTTCCTAGTTAGCATCTTAGAAAAGGATATTTCGCCGACGCCCTTACCAAATCCACCACAACTCACATCTATCTCCATTTATTTGTCCATTAAGTTCCTTCGTAAAACTTGTCAGAGATTTCAAGGCACAGATAATAACGAGTTCCCCACTTTTATATTGTCAAATGTCAAAAATGGGGTCGTTCTCAATTCGTCCAACCTTTTTTTTTTTAAAATTTAATCGCCTTCCAATCTTTTGACACAACCACAAATGCTATGAAACAAAGTTGGTGATAATGGTGTGACTAGAGAGTCCTTGAAAATCAAACAACACACGCTTGGTTTTAAGTGGAGAGCAACAGAGGGACAAGGAGGGGAACGCCAACCGCAATGAAATACAAGAGGACAAACTCTTTCTTTTGTCAATTTCTAATCTGAAAGTACAAATGCATTTTAATAAGAGTAGAAATAAAAACAACAACAGCAGCAGCAGCTAGCAGAATTTCCAACAGATCAAAATCACCGACTTCACGTCAGTCTAAGACTGAACTGACGTCAGCATCTTTCTCTGTGGGTGCACCACTGGGGACTCATGGAAATTCTGAAGGACAAGTCAGTTCACTAATTGATTGAACCTATTATTAATTGGTGTTTTGGCAGCAATCATTCACCCTTTCTCTTACTTGCGACTGAACAACACAGGAGGCAGGTCTCAATAAGCCACTTCTCTCGATTCTCGTGAGGAAATTCCTATTCACCACATTTCACGTCAAAGGATTCCTTTACGGTTTTTCTTGTATATTCGTATATTGTCTTACAAGAATTCCATGGGTACAAGAGGTTGATCCTGAAACCGTCCATCAGCGCTACATGAACCATGTGTCGTTTCCTGCTAAAAATTGGCCTATTACAACTCAAAAGCAACCCTCTCTCTACATGCAGGCAGTGACAGCGGATCTGCAAGACATCCTCTCTCCTGACGGCGATGTAGAAATAGGACAACAACCCTATTCTCTTCCTCTCCGTGCAGGCGCAACAGCAGCTCACAAGACAGTTCTCAGTATTTGAAAGTTGGTGGTAGTCAGGAAAAAGAACATAGACAGAAAAACATACTTAGGGCTGCCATTAGACAAGTTGCAGGTGACAGTCGACGAGATTTCCTTACTTTTAGGGTAAACTCAAACTACACCTGATTTCCAAAACACATCTAAAGAGCAGGTGTGCCACTAAGCGAGCACCACAAATCTAAAGACAGACTACATCAGTGGGGAGTCCTGAAATCAATCGTCAGTTCACTTCATGCTGAACTAAAGTCAAATTGACAGACTCAGGAAAAGCACATCAAGCTACAGGGATACACACACACTCCCAAATAAGAAGGGCAATCAACTAACTCTCAATCCTATCTAGGAGTCACGTTGTTAGAGTTAAATTCATTGAATAGTAATTTTAAACCTCTCTACAACCCTCTCTACTATGCAACGGGTTGACGTGGCAAAAAAATTTCCAAGTGTAGGAGCTCGCCCCCTGGTGTGGATAGCATTCCCCCACGAACACTAGGCCGACGATAAAAAAGCGTAGGGGTGTAGCTTTGGCCGGCAACCGGCTGCGAAAAAAAATATGACCCATATATCGCCCTTGTGTCCATTCTGAGGGACAAGATGGGTACCCTGCCATAGGCGGAATAAGGGTTAGGAGTTGCTTTTTTTTTCCATGGGGGTGCTAAACGTGATGATGGTGGCGGCATGTCCTAAAATTTACGATAGTCCCCATTATTATGATTTCTTAAGTGTTTCTAAAGTTTAAGTGATGAATGTCTCTCGCTAAATACCGAAATTTCCCCACATCTCAGTATTATCCAAACAACAGGGCCATTTGTAGGTTCAAAATGGGAGAATTTTGAAAATCTGACTTTTTCTGAGATTTACGAAAATACGGCCAATCTTCAATTGAAAGAGAAATTTGTAACGTCAACAAAACACTTTCAGGATTGCAAACAACAAGAAGTGTAAAGTAGACAAAAATCGCAACCTGTCCCGCTGGAACAACCAACAGCAGGAGGTCAACATTATCGTCCGAACACTTAACCTGAACTACGCCTTGGGATTTCCTTCCTTTTCCCCCCTCTCCAACTAGTCGGTCACTCAATTCTGCAGTTAGAAAATTTTGAAGGTGCTCTTAAACAGGCCAACAACACTAAATAAACGTAGAAGTTAGAACCTGTTGTCGACTGGTGTCTACCACCGACTCTTCCAAATACTAGCAGCGGCAACTGTCTTGTCTGTGCCGCTCGCCTAAATAATGAAAGTATGATGACCTTCAAGAGTGCACTACCAACAAGAAAGAAATGACCCTAACCTTAATGGGGTGGACAGACTCCTCCTTCAAATCGATTTTTCGATAGCACTGGTCGAATTTTGACACCGAGATTTAACTCTTTTTTTTTTTTCAAGAAGAGATGTTAAACTCTGCAGGACGTCTGAAAATTAACTCCCATTTCAAAGGTCTATGTCATTAAAAAAATTATAACCTCGGTTTTCCCCTTATTCGAGTGCTGCTGCTATCCTGTTACATACTAAAAGCTTAATTAGTAAAGGAAAAGGGTTGATTGGTGTAGAGCAGTCTACAAAAAAAAAAAACGTTAATGTTAAGAGTGTGGAAGGGGGTGCAATATGGCACCCCGGTACAAGTATAGACACGATTCTGTTGAAAAAAAAAATCTTAAATGAAAATAAAACACTAAATAATTAAAAAATTTACCTGCTAAAGTACTTTAATGTTTTCAACAATTGGTGGCGCAGATGACGGCGGCGAGATGTCCTTCGACTTGTGATCCTCTGAAGAAGAAGTAGAAGAAGACTTCTTGACCATTTCCAAACTGTGACTACGGAGCATGTGTCCGTCTTTCTTCAACAGATGCTTCTTCCAACAAGTTCCAGAAGTTTGAAATTCATACAATTGTCTGGCGCTGAAAAGTGGAGTTTCTGCCTCATACGTGTTATTGAATCGACTGTAGTCCACTTCGTATTCACCCGTCTCTTTTCGGTAGGTGACCAACTGCTCAAATCGATGTCCCCATAATATTTCTGAAGGCAAGTAGGATGACCGCGCCTAAAAGTCATACAACCGATCAGGTAAAACATAATTAACGAGAAAAATAAGACAAATATGGGGAAAAAAAAAAGATGAGTTGAAGAAGAAAAGGCACGCGACACAGCATCAAGGGCAGGAAAAAAAAGAAGAGGGACAAAGAAAATTAGGCAGGAATCTCTTACCTGCGTGGTCATTCCTGTAGACTCAATACAACCTTCGAGGATGACGACCATTTCAAAATTTTCCCGAAGCAGATCTCTGGCCGACATGTTATAGAAAGGACTCTCTTCGTCGATGACATGCACAAGAGTACATGGCCAAATGAAGAAGATATTATCGTCACAATTGTCAAAAACAAGTTTTACGTTGGACAGGTGATGTGGCAGCAACTCTCCTTCGGCCGTCATCTTCTTTTTGATTAACTGCGCCTGAACGTGAGATTCTATTATATGTGACCGTCGCATGTCACCCACGCGGAACATGAGACACAATTTACCGTCCCGCAGAGCCACTACTGCGTTTCGACTAAAGAGCAGCGTCTGTGTCCGTTTTTTGGGCCTGGATAATTTGGCGAACACCACACCCACCATAAAAGCCTGTATCATCACACCTGCAATTGATTGAACGCACATAATGAAGATCGCTTCCGGACATTCCTCCGTGGTAAATCTGGACCCATAACCGATCGTGTGCTGCGTCTCGATGGAGAACAGGAAGGCCGATGTAAATGAGTGAAGATTGTTGACACACGGCACCCATTTCTGGTCGTCAACGTGCTCCAAGTCACCGTGAGTGAAACAAATGAGCCACCAAACAACCGCGAAACACAACCAACTCAGGATGAATCCCATTGAGAAGACCATCAAATTGTAGCGCCACTGAATGTCTACCAAAGTCGTGAAAATGTCAGCCAAGTACCGGCGACGTCGCTTGGCCACGTTCGCCTGGGTGACATTACAATCGCCATTCTGAAAAAAAAAATGTCATTTAATTAGTCCAGATGCACTGCCAGAACGTCTAACTGAAAGATCAAAATGGTAATCACCTTAAAAACAACCCTCTTTCTTATTCCTCTTCTAGAAACTTTGGTGGACAGACTCTTGCGAAACAGGTAGGCATTAGGTGTATTTGGAGTGATGGTACTCAAAGACATTAGTGTCTTGCCATTCAGCACTTGACCATCATTCTGGTTCTTGTCTTCTTCTTCAACGTATACCACATGAGACTCAGGTTGATGTTCTTGGCAGTTTCCTCCAGTGTCAAGAAGATGCTGTAAGACGGCTCCTTTTTCACCAGCCTTGTCTTGATATTTCCCCATGATCCAAACGCTTCCAACTGTTTGTCTGATTCACTACGCAGTCTGGATGAAAACGGAGTGAAGAGCAATATCGAATCACAAAGAGGAAGGATGATGACACAGTGTAAAAAAAAAAATTAACTAGTTTGTAAAGTTTAAATAAAAGTTCATTAACTAGTACTAATTAAAGTAATGCCCAAGTCATATGTGCCGACACGAGAGCCTTTTCAAACCGTAGACTTGATTCTTTTAGTTTTGATCACACATCAATTCAAACTTGAGGGAATCTTCAAGATCGTTGTCTCTTACAAAAAAAAAACGATTTTACGACTGTCTGTGGGATATATTTTTTGGATGGGGGAGGAAGCACACTTAAATAGAACCAAGTCCATAAATATATAGGATTAAGAAAAGTTATTAACCTTTTTTTTCGGGATTTTTTGGTGTGTCTTACACACTCTCGTTCTGCTTCTTGGAGGCAGAAGGAGGACGGTGACGACAAAACGTGATTTTTTTTTTCTTGTTGCAAATAACGAAAAACTAAAATTTACTAGATCCTAGTGTTGTTGCCAGTGACGACTACCCTGGGGATTCCTGGCATTGAAAATGTGCGAATCCCCAGTTTCGTAGACAAGTGCTACAAGTTAAAAAGCAATACCAAACGTTACAAACTTTTAAGCGATTCTACATTGAAAGTAGAGAAGTCAGCTCGGTGATGCAAGAAAAAACAAAACACAGTTCATTAGAGACCTTAATGGCACAGTGCGGCGGCTCAGGCTCACTTTGATTCTTCAGTGCAGAAGATTATTATAATAACACACCGGTCGCACTTTATATCTGTCATATGGAAGACTTGGTAAAGATTTAGTTCAGAGGCACTTTTTCTTCGCAGAACTGTTGGCAGTATCATATAAATGAGCTTAGAGATCTTTAACGCATCCTTATGAAGTGTTCAGAAAATAGATACCACACTTCCAACCCTGAACTATTTTTGAGCAGCCCGCTTCTCTCATTCGCCTTATCTCCCTGTAAAGAAAAAAAAAACAGGTCGAGTTTTAGTACGAAAGTTGAAAGCGATGCCCGTTATTCTACTGTTGAAATTTTTTTTATGAAGTTAAGATAACAGATATTAACACTTTAAATAGGGTACTGCCAGTTTTTGTACATTATGACGCAAGTAAAATAAAGCAGCTCACAACAAGTAAAATGTCCATTGTATGAACAGCTCAGCCCTTAGAGATTAAGATATAATTATGCACTACAACAAAAAATGTGATTTTAATCAGGCATATGATTAATTAAGAATCAAACTTTCTAAGCGGATATAAAAATCATTATAGTGAAAGATGATCATCATCTGCAGCCACTGTTAGTGCGCTGCTTTTTACTCGCTAATAAATGACAAAATTAAACATTTTAGATGTGACAGACAGCCAGATACCGAGCATCTTTAGAGAATGCGTGTGATAAAAAAAATAACGTTTTGATTATCATTTATCTCCTTACAACTGTTATTTAACACGACTGACATACAATCAACCATATTACAAGTTGCAAGTAGGTAGCAGGGACCTATACACACCAGATGTTAGTGAAGGCTCACCGATCTGGGCCACACACACAAAGTCATCCAAAAATATCATTTGATGTACGAGAAGCGTTTACAATACAAAAAAAAAAGTAATTTGGTGAAGTATAAATAACCTCACAGTATCAATTCTTTTCCAGAACGCGCCATCTCTAATTATATCAGTTGTGGACAAACCTCAAATCCCAAACTAGACTCGCTATTTTTACAACCCCAATTTCAGGAGAGACAGGAGAAAAAAAAATCAACCGTCCTTGATGTATACATTATGGGATGAAAGTGCCGAACTTAATAAAAAAATAACCTGACAACACAATTAATTGCAATAGACAATCCAGACAGTAATTCTTAAGCACTTGTAAGACAGACAAAGAGAAAGAGCGAGAGCATTACTTACATCTATCTAAAGTACTATGTACAGTATTTCCATTCAGAAATTTCTGGCTGTTCCATCAACAATAACAAGCAAGTTCTGACTGGAAAAAAACAGTTTGGATTCACATCTCTCGATGATGCCACTTGACATCATATTGACATGAATAACAATGACATGTAATTAACGAATCAAAATAAGGGTGTGTGTATGTGTGTGATTCATGAGAGAAGTTGTTCTCGTCGACTTCAATATTGACAAACGGAAAATTTCTAACATTCTATTTCAATCAAGTAAAAGTGTACCTTTCAAATTTCGTTTCAACACCTCGCCATAACATCATCACCAGTCTTACAGCATTCATGATAATAATGATGATCATCATCATTAATCTGAATAGGTGCTTTCATCGCCATTATCATAATACTGATTTTATATAACAAGTAGTTCACTTCTTTCTTCATTAACCTTGGAACACAACAACAAATTCTAAAGTCGCGCCCAGAAGCCGGAAGTGACGCACGCGCGATCTAACACTTCTCACGTGAGTCCAGTAGCTGGAGCGCCCTTCAAAAGCACGCAAAAGAATTCGTACAGCAGTTTAGTCCTCGACAAAACTACAAAAATAATTAAATATCAATCTCATTTTAATGTGCCAAATATAATCTTCATCAATATTTTTCTTACTGTTGCAAAACCAAGCAGCAAATAATATTAACAGTGATGTTTAGGAACCTTGAAACGACTCATCATTTCTTATCGTTCAACCGAAACAAGTCACTTATCAGTGTACAAATTCATGGATATTTTGCTGTAAATTCTGAGATTCCAAACATAGGCTGGGAATCTCTTATCCATAATGAAGTTTATTGCTTCTCCAAGCAACTGTTCAACGATAACAACTATGAAAAACCTTCCAACGGTACGTGATGATATTTGAGATCTACAGCTGCAATATCCCGAGCAGTTCTGTTGCTAATTCAAACATGTTAGTCAAGGTTTCTTCTATTCAGAGACATGAATAAAACTATCACATTGCCTCGCAGTACAAATGTTTGACTAGAAGTAAGTACCCATAAGGGCAGAAACGCTAACCGCAACATTACATAAGGAACTAATAGAAGATGAGACATCAGGTCAGAGTGATACAGTTAAATGCCACCACATGACAGTAAGTAACAACTGGTAAGTAAGTACTAACTGGGGTTGCGTTACTTAGGCTGCTCGCACACAGCCACTTGCAGCGGCCACTAGTCGCTGTACAAGGCCACCAGTGGCTGCCACAGGCGGCAGCAACGTGATCTTGTGCTTGGGTTAATAGGAAAAACGCCGCCACCGGCCACAAGTAGCGAGATATGGCCACTGCCACAGCTTGTGACTCAGTAGCGTTGCTGCAAACGTCGCGTCTGCACCGCACCTATTGAGTTTCCATTGGAAACACAGTCCGCAGCGTGTGGTCACCACTAGTGGCCGTGCGTGCGAGCGGCCTTAACTTCAGTGATCAGACGAGAACTGGTGTGCCCAATGCAATAAGCCGCTTCCATGGTAATACAGTTAAATGCAATGACATGACAATAAGTAACAAAAAAGTGCACCACTTCTGCATCCCGAGGATGGCTACAACACATCAAAAAAGCCTGAAAGAAATGGAGCTCATTTCCCAGTCTATGGCAGGGAGGGATATTAATTTCTGTCTCACAAGAACACCTGGGAGATGTCTACAGGTGAACTCTTCCTCCAGGGAACGAGTTCCTATACCAGGGATTTCAGCTTTTTTTTGTTTCGTTTGTGTGTTAGGGTCCTTCAACTACAAGGTCATTAGAGCCCCGTCCACTGCGTAGTTCTAGTAGCCTACATAGACTGCACAGACACTACTCTAATGCGACGGTTTTTGGGTAATAGCAGTACCCAGTTTTACCAAGTGGCCACCCATGTTAGTGCTAGCTGGGGTTGCGTTGCTTAACTTCAGTGATCAGACGAG
The DNA here is from genome assembly GCA_013389805.1 of Trigoniulus corallinus. Taxonomy (NCBI): domain Eukaryota; kingdom Metazoa; phylum Arthropoda; class Diplopoda; order Spirobolida; family Trigoniulidae; genus Trigoniulus; species Trigoniulus corallinus. The sequence continues at coordinate 3,645,036 of JAAFCE010007744.1, forward strand.
AACTTTTGGGTCCAACGCAATAAGGCACTCCCAGGAATTTCAGCCGATCTGCACGTATATTTTACTCTTCATGTATTAAGGGTTCGGTTCCGTACAGTTGTGACATCGTACAACCCCACTTCTAACATTCTTTCTCATTCGGGATAGAAGGTGCACTGAGGACCTTTGTGTCTCTTGCCAGAAAGAGGACAACAATCTCGATCAGGACGCTATCGAAACAGGTCTTTTAAGGGTATAAATAATAATGTAGTGATGACATTTTCACGAGTTTGTCAACATTTAATCAATTTCTTCAATCAGGCGTTACCATAACAAGCTTATGATAGCAAAACTCTTCAGAGACCTACTTGAATGATAATTAACATTTCATGGTTGTTACCAGTAGCAAAAAAAAAAAAAACAAAGGAGAAGAAAATCAAGTGCCAACGAGATATGATTTAAACAACATATCTTCACCTCAAAAGATTTTCAAAGTAAGATGAATTGAATGACTAATGTGCCAAAACATAATTTATACAGTGCATCTTGCATTATCTTGCGGAATTTGAACAAGGAAGGCCTTCGAACAATAGTCCTAGAGATCAAATATTTTAAACCTACGAAAACCATCATCATCATCATCCAATCACATCATAGTAGATATTCAGCATCATCCACAAAAGCAATAAGTATTTGGCTAAGCACATTATCTCCATTACCCAATTATTTGTTGACTGTCTAATACTCGAAAAAGCTCTGAAATTAACTAAGTGCGTGCTTTTTTAGATTAGATATGAGGACAAACTTTAAATACAATCACATTATTTTAATGGACATTCGTTAAGCCCTGTCACAATAACAATAAATAATTATTCAGGGTAAGACAGGAGGACGAGGAGGAGGAGGAAGAAGAGAGACATATTATTGCTTCTAACTTCCAAAAATTTCCTTCCCCCCATCCTTTTTGGTGAGTAGCCACCACAGTACAAACCTTAATTATGGTGGTCCAGTAAGAAGTGATCTGGACAACAACATATTAGAGGAGAGAGAAAGAGGGAGAGAGGACAGCTTCACATCGTCCCATATCCGAATACACAGTCCACCTCGCGAAAACCCCTTCATCACGATGAAGAAAAAAAATGAGGTTATTGTCACTCTAGAAAGGATTTAAGGCGACATAAATGTGCAATAAATGAAGAATGCAACCTGAATAAACCTTTGAAATGGAGGTCGAAGTGAAACATTCTTGATTCAAGTACAATATATACTGTATACGATTACTCAAAAGTGTACTTACTTGATCTATCATTCAAAGAGACGGGATGAAATAATTTCAACTCTCTAAAGTGCTCATTCAACAAAACACCTGGCTTTATGGTCAAGGGCAACCTATTGAAAAGTGTTGATGACACGCAAATTGGCGTCATGGGCCACTAACACCCTAAAACATTTGATCATTTGTTAACACCTCCCAAAAAAAAATTATTGCTACGTTAACGACGGCAACAACATCATGAACAATATGGCAAGCAACAAACCCACCTTTGTAAGTAACACTCGTTCAAAAGCAACCTCGCATTGTAATTTCCTACCAAAAGATAAGGGGACAAAACCAACGTCTTCGCAAACATACACAGCTGTTCTTTCAAAGACAAGCAAACTTTGAAATCCCATCATTTTTTTTTACTTAAGCGAGAAAAAAAACGGACGACTTATATAAACAAGGTGCAACAAAATGAACCTAAAAGTTGAGTTAACCAATTCAATGACATCCAATCACCAAAATGGCACAGAAAAGCACTCTCTAAAAAAAAAAAACACAGCGACAAGGTGAAAATGCGAAAGGTCATCAACATTTCATACCTGCCACTAGCATAGCGTAGAATTTACATACCGGTATAAATAATAAATTAACAGATCCTTAAATGCAAACGAACCGGTCCACCGGAACCTATTGAGTCAGTGAACCCACAGGATGGCAAGGAAATACTGTATACATGGAATGAAAACAAACTAATGAAGAAAATCCGTCGCAAATAAATCTTATACTTTCCTGAAGATGAGGAATCATATAATAAATATTCATTTACATTTTAGAGCACCCTCAAATAGTTAATCGGATTCAAATAGTATCAATTTGAGACATACCTTTCTTCATCATCTTCCGCCATTTTCTATGAACATAAAAACAGCTATCAACAAATAGAAGACAAAACTCGTTCTAAACGCGGAAGCCAGTGTTGTCAAACGGGAGTATGGGCACACTGGTAGAATACACAATTACGCACATGCGCACTTCAACAGCAAAAAAAATGGCGACCAAAGAAATGGCGACCAAAGAAATGTCAACTAGACAAATTCAATTAAATCTTTTTTTTTTAAATATAATTAAAGCAAAGTAATGACGGAAAAACAATGCTTAGTAGGTAACAAATAAACAAAAACGTGTTGACATAATGCAGGTAAGTGACCAGAGGCAATGTTGCAGTATCTAAAACATGTTGACATTGGCGTAGTCTAAAAAAAAAAACGTACAATAGGCCTAACCAAAATTCTATTTCATAAACTGAGTTACATCCCTTCTCCAGGAAACAAGGTAGAAGGTGGATAGAATCAAAGGCCCTTATGGATTCTGCATTAGTTTCATGGGTTGGGGAGTAAGCCAAGCAGCCATAACAGGACGAACCCTAAGGCCCACTTCACACCAAATGAACCCGAATCAATCAGACTCAATCCAATGAAGGTGAGTCTGATTTGTAATCTCCTTGCTTTTTTCACACCAACTCAATCCGAGTCAAACGTAAAATTTGGCGCATGCGCGTGTCGCTAGCGACCTTATGTTTGAATTTTAAGTCAAAACTGAGTTGCATCCCGGGTTCGTAACCCGGCCCGAGGCTGCAGTGCTGAATCACAAGTTCCAACCCCAGCCGCCCCCCTCCGCGAATGGGTTAAAGAAAAATTCAGCAAAAAAAGACATTTTCAGGTAGGATAAACTCGCCTCGGTGGTGTGCTGAACTACAGCCTCACCGATTACAGGTTCGATCCTGGACCGAGATGGATTGGCTTCCTTCGAGCAAGAGAGAACCCCCCCCCCCCCCCCAGTGAGTCTTCCATCCTACGGAAAGTAAAGCCGTGGTCCCGCGTGGTGTACGTTAGTAATTTGCACGCAAAAGAACCCTCTCTACCACGCAACGGGTAGATGAAGCAAAATTCCCAGGTGTAGGAGCTCGGTGTGACTTCTTCTTCCGTTGGTGTTTTAGGACCCTTCAACACCAAGGTCATTAGAGTCACGTCCACTGAGTAGTTCTAATGCAGAGACTGCACAGACACACTACATAACTGCGACGAGTTTTGGGCATTAGTAGTACACAGTTTTCCCAAGCGGCCACCCATGACAGTACTAACTGGGGTTGCGTTGCTTAACTTCAGTGATCAGACGAGAACTGGTGTGTCCAAAGCAATTCGCCGCTCTGATCTTATGCAACTCATTACGTAAAATCTGTAACAAGTTTAGTCAACTACACATTTAAATTTAAACACTTAATAAAAAAAAAAGGATGGTATCATCAATAGGATGAAAAACAGAAAAACGATTTTCAGGAAGGAGGGTGTTTACTGTGTTTGATAACACCCGGGACATCCGACGGCTCTGAAACCTCTTATCTCGGGACACAGGGATATGAATCCCCTAACCAAATCGTGGGGGCGAAAATGATGGAAATACAAAAACCTATTGGCTCAACATTGATATTGCTGTTGTCTGAAACCCGAGATTAGAGTCTGTCTAGACGTCATTAACAGTTCAGGCTATAAGTCACGTTAACAAGGGAAGTACAGTAGTGCACAGTTAGCAGGAAAGAGGATACTTCGTGCCTCTCATCTCTTGTGACGTGGTCTCTCAAGTGACCTTTTAAAGGTGGTGGTCGTCGTCAGTTACCAGACAAATTGACTCTCAAAGGACGACTGCCTCTTTCCCTACAAACACACTGTAACATTCAATAAATCATTAAAATATGACAGTGATTGATGTACTGTAGTAGGATTCAAGTCGATTGACCCGGTGTGCACAAGATGGAAACTGTTAATTCTACATGCAATTCCTAACCCTTTTTCCCGCCTATGGCACGATCGGGTACCCATCTTGTCCCTCTGAATAGACACACGGGTGATATATAAACAGTGTTTTCTTTTCCACAGCCGGTTGCCCACCAAAGCTGCCACTCCCCAATGCTTATTTATTGTCGGCCTTTACTGTTGGTTGGGGAATTCCACCGACACCAGGGGGGAGGGCGAGCTTCAACACCTGAAAGCATAGGGGTTGCAGCCTTGGTCGGCAACCGGCTGTGGAAAAACACTGTCCATTCAGAGAGAGAGAGAGAGAGAGAGAGAGAGAGAGAGAGACAAGATGGGTACCCGACCCTGCCATAGGCGGGAAAACGGTTAGGAGTTGCTACCCGTTGAATAGGAGGGACGGTTCTCTTACGTGCAAATGCCATCGTACACCCACACGGGACCTCGGTTTTACTTCTCATCCGAAGGAAGGGGCACTCGAGCCATCTCTCTCTCTCTCTCGTCCAAAAGAAGCCAACCTCCCTAGGGCCAGTATCGAACCTAGAATCACTGACACTGTTATCGAGCACGCTACCCACTGTTAATTCTACATCTAATATGAAAACCCTGCCTCGGTGGCAGTGGCGTCACTAGGAGGTGCCGGCCGCACCGGGTGACACCACTGGCACCGTGAGAAAAGGTGGGTGATACCAAAAGAGAAGAAACGGCGTTTTTTGGGAGAGGGGAGGTGACACCATGGTGACGCCAACCCTAGCGACGCCACCGCTCAGTAGTGTAGAGGTAGCGTGTTGGAGTATAGCATCAGCAATTCCAGATTCGATCCTGGACCGAGGTGGTTTGGCTTTTCGCCAAGTGAGAGCGAGAGAACAACGCCCCCAGTGAACTTTCCGTCAAATGGGAAGAAAAACCGTAGCCCCCCCCCCCCCCCCCGTTTGGTGCGCACGATATACGCGTAGTTCAACAAAATTTCCAGGTATAGGAGCATGTCACCTTGCACCAGAGGGAGCGGCGAGTTGCGTTGGACACACCAGTTCTCGTCTGATCACTGAAGTTAAGCAACGCAAGCCCAGTTAGTACTGACATGGGTGGTCGCTCGGGAAAGCTGGGTACTGCTAATACCCAATAATCGTCGCATTAGTGTAGTGTCTGTGCAGTATATGCACTAGAACTATGCAGTGGACGGGTCTCTAATGACCTTGTAGTTGACGGGACCTTAAACACCAACAAACAAACAAACAACAATGCACCAGTGGGTGGAAAAGTACTTGAACGAATCTAAATAGGCCGGGGATAAATGAGAATTACGTTGGCAGCGGGCATACTGTCCAACGGCTCGCACATGTGTACCAATAGTCAGCTGAAATTGCCATAGGCGGGGGGGGAAGGGTCAGTGGTGGTGCTGATGATATCTAGCATGCACAATGGGGGGAAAGTAGCAGAGAAACTAAAAAGCCATCCATCCCTTTCATCTGGAAACGAACCCGTCTGCAATAACCCCTGCGCTAACGAAACGAGTTAAGCAAATTATTCATATTATTATTATTGCCTCAGGTACCTCTTTTCCCCCCATTCTTTCTTTCACCTTTCCCAATATTTTTCCAAACCTTTCTTAATCGCCGTGTCCTGACACATAAAATAATGGCAGTTTGGGCTTCACATTCAACCAGTTGAACAACTCATAAATAATGATTAAAAAAAAGCACGGTCAGTTGAGTGACTTATACCGCTTGGTACGAAATTTACAAAAAAAAATCTCTCTCTCTTTTTATTCATTCCACTTCTCCATCACACTTCCTTTTTAAAAGAGTTAATACGATACACGTAGTCAAAGAAAAGGTACCACCTCCACTACCAACAATCAGCGCACAGGTACCAACTCGTAACACCTTCTGAAGCACCATGACTCCATTAAAAAGTGACAGAAGGGTTGTTGCTTCACACGATACTTTTTTTTTTCCTTTCTCCTTCTCCCCCCTCCATTACCACCACCACAACCCGTCTATTTTAACACTCCAAATAAAAGCCTGTTATGCAAATAAAGGGTCAAAGGTCATCATGCAAATGAATTTCTTCTGTCGTTAGCATAGAGAAGTCTATCTGAAGGCGAACTGCGCCACAATGGAAGAACACCAGACTTTGTTGAGATTGGGAGCAGACAGGGCTTTTTTATTTCTTAGGAGGTCAGTGCTTTTAAAATTCTACAGGGATCAAGTTCATTCATTTCTTTCATTGGTGTTTTAGGGCCCCTCAACTACAATGGTCATTAGAGCCCCGTCCACTGAATAATTCTAATGCAGAGTCTGGCACAGACACTATGCTGTTACGACGATTTTTGGGTGTTAGCAGGGGAGCGGCTTATCGCGCTTGACACACCAGCTTTCGTCTGATCACTCAAGTTAAGTAACGCAACTCCAGTTAGTACTAACATGGGGGAGGGCGCTTGGGAACACTGGGTACTGCTAATACCCAATAATCGTCGAATTAGTGTAATGGACGGGGTTCTCTGTTACACTAACGGGTTAGGAGTAAGCCATACAGCCATAAGAGGCTAAACCTTTAGAAGGCTGCTCGCGGGAGAGGAGGAGGCAGGTGTATGGGATGGAGGACAAAGGAAATTTGCAGCACCCAACGTTCTCTACCAACTACCCATGTTGGTACTAACGTGGATTTGCGTTGCTTAATAAGCTCTAACGACCTTGTAGTTGAAGGGCCTAAACAAACACACAAATGGGTGTATTAGCAGTGCCCAGTGTTCCCAAACGGTCACACACTAGTACTAGCTGGGGTTGCGTTGCATGACTTGAGTGATCACACGAGAACTGGTGTGTCCAACGCAATACAGCTGTACCCAAGTTTTCATTATTGGTGGACAGCGTCATTCTGGGACAAGAAGAAATGTGGGATAATGTTGATGACGCTGATAGAAGTATTGAGTAATAACTTTCATGTCTTCTAAACTTGGGACCTTCAGTACAGGTCAGGACCCTGTTCAAAAGCTACGAGCCCTCTGCCTTGCAGGATATCAACAGAAGAAATTCTCCCCACGTCTAGAGCGGCAAATTGCGTTGGACACACCAGTTCTCTTCTAAACACTGAAGTTAAGCAGCGCAACCCTAGTTAGTATTGACATGGATGGCCGCTTGGGAAAACTGGGTACTGCTAATACCAAAAAATCGTCGCATTAGTGTAGTGTCTGTGCAGTCTCTGCATCAGAACTATGCTGTAGACGGAGCTCTAATGACCTTGTAGTTGAAGGGCCCTAAAACACCAACAAACAACAACAAATCCCCACGTCTAATAGTTGACCTTAGGAATAGAAACAAGTTAAAGCTATTCTACCCACTACAGCTAATAGTTTATTTGCAATTCTTTGAAAGTCAATGTTGCAAAACATTCACTGTCTCCTAGTACACATACATAGCTTAACGCTGTAACTTCGACGAATTTGGATAATCTGATAAGCGATTGAATTTCTCCACTAAATTGAATTAAGTAAAGGGGTAGAAATGTGGTCAAGCGATAATATTAGAATCAAAAGAAAATAGCCCGCAGCTTTACAGTGTCGCCCTATATTTCTTATTCACTACGTGGTTATTATAATAATAAAATTCTAATCAAATGATAGACCCACGCAGTTAAGTGCGCAATAGCCTTTTTCGTGGCAGCGCTGTCAAAAATGAGGATAAGGTGTGTGTTTTACATTTTTTTTTACAATTAAAATACCAATAAACAACATTTAAACATTAGTTAAACAAGTGAGAGCTCTTCGAACACCTTATCTAATTACTCGTCATTATGCCTCCCCTCCTCTTAATTTCAAATACCTGAGTTATCGAAATATTTGTCTGGGTCTCTAATTGAAGAAAATGGTCATGGAGATGTAGTAATAATAAAAACCACCTTTCTCTTAGTTTCACGTATATAATTTTTCCTATTACGCAATCTCCTTTACGTGCGTGCCGCCTATTTAGGGCGATTAAAAAACAATCAACATTACCTAATAATTCATAAGACAAGCAATCGTGCGATATATTAATTTTTCTTGCATTAAATTACGTGGGACGTTTACCTTACTGGCTATTTCTTGTATACCTGTTGGAGGTCATTCAAATGTATCTGTACAAACATCACAAATGTTTTTTGGCGCTCTTAGTTGGCAGATATATACTTTTCTCAGAGAGAATTTAAACCTGAGAACTCTGTAGCAACTATGCCACTCATACGTCAGAAGAATACTTTGCTTTAATCTGTGAAATGGCAGCAGCACCTGTATAGAGTAGGGGTGGGCAAACTTCTTTTTTATTAAAAGCCCCCCCCCCCACTAACGGTGATACTAAGTCAGGCGGGCTACACATACAAAATGCCTAAATGTTTTTAATTATAATATTGTACAATAGGTACCTATAGCAACTCCTAACCCTTTTCTCGCCTACGGCAGGGTCGGATACCCATCTTGTCCCTCTGAATGGTCACAAGGGTGATATATTGGAAAGTGTTTTTCCACAGCTGGGCGAGGTAGGTTGTAGATAGGTACCTATAAGAAACATTTATTAATTTCATTTATTTTGTAGAATAATGAATCCCGTCTCGATAGCGCAATAGGTAGCGTGCTCGATTTACTGCACCAGTGGTTCCAGGTTCGATACTGTACTAAGGTGGGTTGGCTTCTTTCGGGCGAGAGAGACGTCCCGAGTGCGTCTTCCTTCGGATGAGATTTAAAACCGAGGACCCGTGTGGCGTACGATGGCAGTTGCACGTAAAACAACCCTCTCTACTGTGCAACGGGCAGATGAAACAAATTTTCCAGATGCAGGAGCTTGCCCCCTGGTGGGGGTGGAGTACCCCAACGAACAGTAGATCGACGATAAATAAGCATAGGGATTGCAGCTTTGGTCGACAACCGGCAGAGGGACAAGATACGTACCCTACCCTGCATTCGACGGGAAATGGCTGTAGAATAATAGTATTTTAATGATACATTTTCTAATATTTTCAATATAAAGTGCCTTGTTTCCTTAAAAATATTTCTAAATAATCGAGCGGGTGGTCATTTGCCCACCTCTGGTCTATGGATAATATGAATAGGGTGATATAATGCTGTAGGTCCTGAAAAAACACGATGTGTATCACATCAACGTGGTTTCTTTGTTACGCTGTCAATAACATCGTTTTCCTCAAAATTTGTTTAAAGCAAGTTCCTATAGGAGTAAATATGTTAAATTAACAACGAAATGATTACTAACGTCTCAATTCGTGGGGTAGACCGGCATCCCCCCACACACACAAATTAAATATTTCCTGCCCCCTGCGGGTTCCAGACGCGAGACTGTGGTGCCCCCAGTCAGCGCATGTTCAGCGGATCCGACCCTGCCACAGGCGGGATAAGGATATGGTGATGATGAAATGATTTCTAACGTGGCAATTGGCAAAGCGTTTTCTGAGTCTACGGGAATTAACATGGCGATTTATGTTCTATAAACATTCGAAAAAGATGAAAAGGAAAACAGTGTTATATTACTATAGCAATATTATAACACCGGGGATTGCCAGCAGGAACTGCAATCCATTACATAATCCTTATTACATGCAATTGAAAAGAAAACTAATGCAATAAACAACAAAGTCTTATCTAGAATTATTATCCTGCCGTACCTACTCTACTGCAAACAAGTGGAGGAGATTCAAGTAAGGCGTCGCGTCGCGCCCGCCATCACACAAAACGACAACGCTTTCTAACAGCTCCGGAAGGAAAACAACGTCAGGGTCGTGTATAGAGGAATAAAACGTTCTAAATCTAGGTTCATATCCTGGCGCATTCTATTTGTACCTATGCCTGGCATGGCTGCTCTCGTCATGCGTAGAATGTAGATCAATGTCGAACGAGTGGAAATGTGTTTGACGTAAGTAGCGACTGATGTTGAAATCCCAAAGTTTATTTTTATAAAGAAATACGTGCTGACTTTGACATTAATGAGTTTTTAGTCTTCGTAAGATGGGTTTCTTCCATCATTTTCTTTTATTGTGTTTTGTTGCGTTTCTTTTATTGTGTGTGTGTAAGCAGTGTGGCGGATTACAGGTGGCTACATTACTGACATCAGTGCGGTCGAAATTGTTGTCAGCAGTGCCAAATAGCTAATATAATAAAACGCATGCTTCACAAATAAACAATTAACATTAAATGACTCGGTATTAATGAGTTAAGTCATCATAATTCCAATTGACACCTAAATTGTGGGAGGAAGACGACGAGAGGAGGAGCAGCAGCAGTACCACAACAGAAGCAAGATAAGGTTTATGTATTGATGGCTCAAATTAAATATTTCTGTTATCGTATATTAAATATCTCTCCATAGGGTCCACTCACTCCTACAGTCATTGGATTTCGTGGATGAGGAATTTTAAGTGAAAACAACACTGGACCAAAGAAATTGTTTTTATAGCCTTATTAACTACATCCTTAAAGTAATTAATCTATATCGCATTTATCGAAAGATAACCCTGAACTTTCGTCCTATGAAGAAGAAAAAAAAAATAGTTGAATAAAATAAATAGATCACAGATCTACATTAAAGAGAATCATTAATAATTAAGATTAATTATTTAGCTGGGGCTATATATAGAGCTCACACAAAACTATTAGTTTGAAGCTTAGCTACGTTAATTATTTAATAAGAATAAGCAAGTTGATACTTGATGGCTTATCTCAAAGCAGATTGGATAAGAGCAACATTCCCATAAACTTCTTAAACATTAAAAACTATATTTTTGTTGCCAACTGTAACAATATCTACAGTAAGTGTCGATGGACTTTTTCCCTTCCTTTGCCTTCTAAATCATCATCATCCTCATAGCCTTATGCCGTCTGCTGCAGGGTCGGGTCAGCGGGTTCTAGCCCTACCTCGAGCGGCGAATTGCGTTGGACACATCAGTTCTCGTCTGATCACTGAAGTGAAACAGCGCAACCCCAGCTAGCACTGACATGGATAGCAGCTTGGGAAAACTGGGTACTGCTAATACCCAAAGATCGTCGCATTAGTGTAGTGTCCATGCAGTCTCTGCATAGAAACTATGTTGTGGAAGGGGCTCTAATGACCTTGTAGTTGAAGGGCCCTAAAACACCAACAAACAACAATAAGTAGCCCTCCCTCCCACCTATCTCACACCAGATCCCCGTTCTTCCCACACACTACCATATCCTTACGGACAACCTGCTCCCACGTCTGCTTTGGTCTCCCCCTGGCCTCGAGTGCTTCCAACCACTTGCATTCCTGTAATGGACCAAACGAGCTCCTCCTCCAATCTTTGCACCACCCCCAGGCTACCTCTAATATACTCATCCCTAATCCTATCAGCTCTTGTCACCCTACTCATGTACTGCAGCATTCGCATCTCAGCTACTTGCGTTCTATTTACGTATCAATATAAGATAGCAGGCCTAACCACTGCCCTGTAAACCTTCCCTTTCAACTTCATTGGGACCCTCCTATACACAGGACTCCGCTTGCCCGTCTCCACTTCAACCATCCCCCATTGATTCTAAGGGTCACATCCGAATCTATCTCCCCGCTGCTGATCCTAAGTACTTTACCTGTTGCACCTTTGTCACCAGCTCGCCCCCAGAGAGCACGTAAATCAGTCCTCCCCCCTCCATCGCTGATTCAACATCGCCTAGGCCCCTCTCAGCTTGATCTCTGGAGTCACCAAGGCTCCTCACATTGTCTGCAAATAACACGCACTGAGGGGCCGACTCCAGTATGGACCCAGTGCCGAACCCCTTGGTGTACTCCAACCTTCGCTGGGAAGCCTCGAGCACTTGCCGAAGGAGTCCTCTCACCTCGGCCATCGAACCTTCATGCATATCCTAAACTATCCAAATAAATCCTTCGTCTATTCCCATTTTTGTGTAATCTTTCTCAAACTACCTGCCGTGCAACACTGTCATAAGCCTTCTCCAAATCAATGAAGATTGCATGGAGATCTTTCTTTGCTGCCCTATGCTTTTCTATCATCTACCCGAGAATGAAAATTGGTTCCATTGTAAACCCTACCTTTGCTCTCCTGCTCGGCCAGTTTAAAAAGTTGTCTCCCCCCTTCCTTGGTCTCTAACTGATCATAGACCTTTGCCTTCTAAATATAGTTATCGTCGTAGTGCCCAACTAGTTCCTTTATTATTTTTTTTTGAGCACTCATCATTATCCAATATTACTATCATCATCATTCCCACAAGTAAAAATAGTTGTGAAATAACATACGTGTGATTATGTGCAATCATTTACAAGCTACTGACAATTAACATTAGCTCGCAAAAGCAACTTCTAGCCCTTTTTCCACCTCTGGCAGGGTCGGGTGCCCATCCTGCCCCTCTGAAATGGACACGAGGGTGATCTATTGGACAGCGTTTTTCCTCAGCCGGTTGCCGACCAAAGCTGCAACCCCTTCTCTTATTTATCGTTGGTCTACTGTTCGTTGGTGAATTCCACCGACGACGGGGGAGCTCCTGCACCTGGAAATTTGGCCTCATCTGCCCGTTGCATAGTAGAGAGGGTTCTCAAACGTGCGAATGCCATCGTACACCACACGGGACTTCGGGTTTACTTCTCATCCTAAGGAAGGCGCACTCGGGACATCTCTCTCGCCCGAAAGAAGCCAACCCACCTCGGTCCGGTATCAAACTTAGAACCATTGACGCAGTTACCGAGCACGTTACCTACTACGGCACCGAGGCGGGATTAACATCAGCTTGACACTACTTTGTGAAAGAAAATTCTAATACTTTATGAACGTCCCTGAATGGCACGCTGTGACGTCAGAACATTCTATTGTCGGTTTAACAAACCTTAAGGCATTTCCACTGATTTTAGTTATTATAAAAAGCGGTTATTTTTACTTAAACGAGATTAAACAGGTCGAAACATTTACGAGAAAATAACTTATGAAGCTATTTATAGTATGTATTACACACCTGTATGCAATAGAAGAAGAAAAACGAGGCAATGAAACCGAACGCGAGTCACATTTCGAATTCTCCCACGAGCGTCATCATGCATACAACAGACGCGCATTCAACTTAAAAATTATAATTTAATTCACAGTTTTGAAAAACTGGTAGTATTTCAGATTGAATTAGTGACATTTGAAATGAATTGTGCAAGTGCTACCGAGCAAAACTACAGCAGAATAGGTGGTGTTAAGTAAATATAGAATTGTGGAACGGCGGTGGCGACGGTATCTCTCACGGACATGTTTATTTTCTCACATATTAAACGGATGACACCATTACAAGGCTATTAAACAAACTGATATGCAGAAAGGATGACAGATTTATTTTGGCATGAACTCATCTTCCCTCCTTCAACTCACGGAAATGGAGGGACCTCAAATGAATATGAAATATCCATTGGCACACATACATGTGACTCTCAAATATTATATACTGTACATTACTGAACATCCAGTAAAAATAATACACCGAATGCTGACGTAAGTGTAGGACAATTTCGTAATCGTGCTGACAAAAGAAATATTAGATACATACTAATATTTCAGTTACTCGAATTAAAACCTAACAGATACAGGCTAATCAGTTCCAGGGCCCAACAGAAGGTGGGCTAACACGACAGTCACCACATGACTGTTATAATAATGAACGTTTACTCAACGGGGTTATTTTAAGGCTGAGTTTCTAAATTACTCCAGTTAGAGTAACTCTGGAGTTACTCGGGTCACTGCTGACGTCACAGGAGTAACACTGGAGTAACTCCGGTGTCATGCATTTAGGGACGATACAAGAGCAAAATTTACAAAGATGGCAGACGATAATTTGACGATGACAGGCGATAATTTTCTCGTTATGCCCCCAGATCTTCATTTGTCCACCCAGAACACTGTTTAATTCATTCACACTGACATTATATATATATACAACCCTAATAGCGGGATATATATATATGGGTTACTGTATATGTCCCACTGTCCCGTAGGTCTGTGTCCATGTCAGTCATTTGTCCAGGTCGATTTAAAATTTTTGCATGCAGGACAATTATTTTCCGATAATATCATTGCATTCAGTACTGCGCATATACATGCCAAGATTTGGTACTGACGCGTCCACGAAAACATCACATTTTGCCAGTGAAACTGACCTTTCGACCACCATTTATCTATTATGCTATTTTTTTTTTATCATAAAGTTGTAATAAAACTCTTATTTTTTTGAAAAAATACTTTTAAGGAACCTTTTTTGTCCGACAATTATGGCAACCCTACTCTATATGCCTAATTTTTCGTCTGCTTAGATTGTGTTCGTTAACTGTCGACTGCTATCACTCCGTTTACTCCTCCTTTTTGAGTGGAGTCAAAAAGAGTCACTCCGGAGTGACTCTAGTGTGACTCTAAAACGTGAAAAAACGCATTTAGGAACGCGGGGCTTTCGGAGTAAGCCATTTAGAAACGCTTTGGAGTCACTTCGGAGTAACTCGAGTTTGACTCGGGTAATTTAGAAACTCAGCCTATTTTAGCACATGGTCTCACGACCGAGAAGCAACTTCACAATTCGTGAAAAATTCACTGCGTCATTCAAAGCAACTTCTAACCCCCTTTCCCGCCTATGGCAGGGTCGGATACCCAGCTTGTCCCTCTGAATGGACACAAGGGTGATACCGATATACTAGACGTCGTTTTTTCCTCAGCCGGCTGCCGACCAAAGCCGCAATTCCTATGCTTACCGGTATTTATCCTGAGTCTAATGTTCTTTGTGGCATTCCACGACGCCGAGTTGTTTGTTTGTTGGTGTTTTAGGGCCCTTCAACTACAAGGTCATTAGAGCCCCGTCCACTGCGTAGTTCTGATGCAGAAACTGCACACACACTACACTAATGCGACGATTTTTGGATACTATTGGTACCCAGTTTTCCTAAGCGGCCACCCATGTCAGTACTAGCTGGGATTGCGCTACTTAACTTCAGTGATCAGACGAGAACTGGTGTGTCCAACACAATTCGCCGCTCCCACACGACGCCGAGGGACGAGCTCCTACACCTGGAAATTTTGTGGAAATTCTTTCACGTGCAAATGTCATCGTACACCACACTTCTCAACCGAAAGAGGGCGCACTGACGGCCGCCTCACTCTCGCGAACTCGCCTCGGTCCAGTATCGAACCTAGAACCACTCACGCAATTACCGAGCGTGCTATCCACTGCACCACCGAGGGGACTTTACAACTGCTTAAAAATTATCAGGAAAACAATTTCAATAATTTACTGTAGCTAAAGCTGAAGGCAAGACAGACTCACCTCGGTGGCTGGCTCGACTACCGTGCCGGTGGTTCCAGGTTCGGTACACTGGATCAAGGTGAGTTAGTTTCTTTAGAGCGCCTTCCTTTGGATGGTGTGTGGTGGCCTACCCCATATGATGTTTACAATGTCATCACTGCACGAAAAAGAACCCTTTCTCCATGCAACGAGTAGGTCGGTACAAAATTCCCAGTCGCAGGAGCTCGCCCCCCCCCCCCCGCCTCTTTGACATCAGTAGAGAAAAAGTTCCCGAACGCATCAAAGCAGGTCGACAGTAAATAACCATAGGAACTGCAGCTACGGAACCCTGCCACAGGCTGGAAAAGGGTTAGCAGTAGTTGCCAAAATAAAGCATTTTCAGATTAGGTGTGTGGTTGCGAGGTCGCCTCCTAGCAAGGATAGCCGTGTATAAAAGTTGTAAATGGCCTGGAAGTGTCTGGAATGAAAACTAAATGACCTTGGTAGATTCCTCCAGCTTATGGCCCTATAAGTGTTGTTCATTCCTGACAGGTTAAGAGTGACCGCAACTATCACTTTTTATAATCGCCGAGCAAACACCCCCCCCCCCTTTAGCTATCCTTTCTTTATCAGTTGTCATTTTGCCAAATTCCTGTTAGTCCCCGCGTGGTCGCATTGCTACTATCTGATAGTGTCGGGATGGTCGGCAGAGAGTCTGGCACTGCGCGCAGGGACTACACAATGGACATCGCCCAAGTAGGCGATTTTGGTCACCCCGTTAAACTAGCATATGCTCGCCTCAGGCAGCAATTTTAACAGCGTCGCGATACTCATTAGAATAATAATCCTTTCGGAGTTATAAATAACCGTGATGTTTTCAACACAGGTGTGACCCGAAATATTTTACACCACGCAATGGTATTATTCTTTGAATAACAACAGGATGAAAAAAAAAATCATCTTTATTTTCCCCCGTCTCCCTTTTTTTTCTCTTAACCAGTAAATTGGCGGGGTGCCTGATGCATACAAGGAGGGCTGGGCACGCCTCTAGGCTCTTATGCTTTTACAGCACAAATTCTATAGAAATCTATTAGGTGAACAACGCACGGGGCGGTTGCCGCGGCGGTCGAGCGGCTTTCAATTTGCATTGCAACGAATGAATGACAACGTGCGGCCAACGCAATAATACGCGGAAAACTGGACAACCGCGCGGTTTTATGGTTGTTGACTTTTAATACCAGGTTCCGTATACCCACGCGCTAACGCTATTACCGTTGAATCAGACGACACAGCACAAAAAATGGTGACGTCACACTGCTACTTGGGGCGCCGCAGAGCAGCTATGCGTGACAGGACGTGAGGGCGTGACAGCTATGTGATGCCTAGTTCCATATCACCACACTTCAACGCTAATCACGTCGCCACTGATGACATTTTGATGACGTATTGTGCTAGTGCGTTATGAAGGAGCGCCAGCGCAATTCCTAAGTGTAGCGCTTTATTTGGAGTCACGGCACGCCGCCATCATGTCTTAGTTTATCCTCCGCCATTTTTCAAGCAGACAGCTCAACCGCCAGCCAACCAGAACGGAGCGTGATTCGCGGGACGCTGTTGACCATCTGTCAACTCAACTACCGTCACGCATAGCTGCTCTGCGGCGCCCCAAGTAGCAGTGTGACGTCACCATTTTTTGTGCTGTGTCGTCTGGTTCAACGGTAATAGCGTTAGCGCGTGGGTATACGGAACCAGGCATGAGTTGACAGGTGGTCAACTCACATAGCGTCCCGCAAGTCACGCTGCGTTCTGATTGGCTGGCGGTTGAGCTGTCTGCTTGAAAAATGAACTGCGCAGACTCAGGCCGTATCTGAGTCTGCGCAGTTGACAATTCGTCTGCATTGCGTAGCGTACGTCGGATAGAACCGCAGCCAGAAAACTATTATTAAAAACCAAGACGGAAACCGCGTGAGCAAACTGCAAAACCGCGTCCCGCCAATCTCAGCGGCAAACCGTCCGTGCGTTGTTACTCTTAAGGCCGCCACATACGATCAGTTTGGTGTGTCAGTTCGGTGTGTGCACATTGATGTGTTCAGTTTGGTGTGAAGGACTGAATTGTCCACACACAATCAGTTTGGTGTGTCACGTATTTATGTTCCTTTTCGTTAAACGTCATGTGACGTCATTTGATTGTCCGCATCAACCAGTAATTCTACCGTTACCTTGGTGCAATTTTTTTTAAAGATGACGTTTATCCATGTTTGGGCATGCGCAGAACAACAAAAGTGAACAACTGATGTATGTGGGGGGGGCCTTTAAAGTGGACGAACGTGGAATCGAACCAATGAACACCAAAAGTGGAACTATCAAGCATAAATGACACGGCGCTTTTGTTAAAATCTTTGAAGGAAAAAAATAAAGAACGTGACATTCTTTTTTTCTCTCTCGTGACGTTCTTTTTCTGCTTCATTCCATTTCAATTAGCATTCGAAAGAAGAAGGGGGAAAAAATGATTTTCTTGTATTTGTTTGTATTCATCGCGCAATTAAAATTTCTCATTGACACAAATTATTATTTCTTTTAAAATATCGTTTAAGGAACTATTTAAATTCCAAAGAAGAAAAATCAATTGTATGTATGCCACGACCTTCAGGGAGTAAAAAGGAAAAATATAATATTCATCAAGTTAACAACAATAAAAGGTTGGAAATCTCGCTTCCAAATAATAGTAAGTATCGTGTTATCTCAAAATATTTTTCTTCGTCGTGAACCTGTGTACGGAAACATTTTGATGGACACGTGCGAGTACCATATATTATATTACTTTTAATATTATTATTCATTAAATAGATTCATATAAAGGACGGAACGGCGAAAGGGGTAGAAACAATCAAAGTGACACAGCAATTTCAAGGAAACCATAAGGAAACAACCAACACCAATTGCCACGAAAGCGATAAACACATTCAAAAAACAATTCACCTTGTCAGGTAAATTACACGAGAAAAAAGTTTCATATATACAGTATATATATATCTTTTTTTTTTCTATAGTTGAATTTGTGAGTAAAATATCGTGACGAACTTCAGTCAGTAAGGTAGAGAGCGGGGGGAAAAAGAAGAAGGATGCCCTTTCAGGTGAAACAACTCTTTCCATCAGCCCTTTGATGCAAGATAAACGTTTACGAGACTCGAGTGGATACTCTTTCATTGACATTTGTGCACAAAACTGAAAAAAGGAGGCCCGGACAACCCCTTCCCTCAAGCAACATCGTTAGTTGCAGGTGGTGAGAAATGATTTTACATCACAACTCAGGTAGGATAAGAGTTGATCAGAAATTACCTTGAAATATCACGAGAATCCGGCAGGTAAAAACAGAGAGAATGGGGAGATCCTACAGTTTGATGAATTGCATATCGTGATGAGCTATTATTATCATTTATTCCCACTAGGATGAATGTCTTGCTACTCTTCTACTACTAACAGTATAAGTGGTCATTATGGAGAATTAATGACTGGATCAAAACTTAATGACTGCCTGCCAAAATGAGTAACCAGATCCTTTATCTCTCTCTCCTTCTGGGAAACATGGAAAAGTGAAACTGCGGAAATCTCTAGTCAAATTTCATACAACCCCACAAAAATTGAAAGAGCTTTACATAAATTAATGCATTTCATGTGGGGAATACAGGCCCGCCTCCGGGCCGAAGCGGCTGTATTGCGTTGGACACACCAGTCTTCGTCTGATCACTGAAGTTAAGCAACGCAACCCCAGCGAGCACTGGCATGGGTGACCGCTTGGGAACACTAAGTACTGCTAATACCCAAAAATCGTCGTAACAGCGTAATGTCTGTGCAGACTCTGCGTTACAACTACGCAGTGGACGGGACTCTAATGACCATTGTAGTTGAAGGGCCCTAAAACATCAACGAAATGAAACCCACTTCGATGGCGTGCTCCTCTACTGAGTCCAGGTTCCATACTGGAGCGAGTTGGGTTGCTTTCTTTCGGGCTAGACGGCGAGAGAGAGAGGTTCCGAGTGCGGCGAGCGGCCGGGAAGTAAAGCAGTTAACCCGTGGGATGTGCACGATGTCACCATTGCGGGAAAAACAACATGGGATTAATCCCCAAGTGTAGGACCTCGCTGGAACCCTTCGGTGGAAGCAGTGTGCCCCACTAACAAAAATAGGCTGACGGTAAGAATAAGCATAGGGGTTTGCAGCATTAGGTCGGCAGCCAGCTGCCGACAACAGATCACCGATAAAACCCAGTGGGCCAATTGTTGTTGTTGTAGGGCCCTTCAACTACAAAGGTCATTAGAGCCCCGTCCGCAGCATAGTTCTGATGCAAAGTCTGCACAGACACTACACTAATGCGACGATTTTTGGGTATTAGCAGTATCCAGTTTTCCCAAGCGGCCACCCATGTCAGTACTAGCTGGGTGTTACGCTGCGTAACTTCAGTGATCAGACGAGAACTGGTGTGTCCAACGCAATTCGCCGCTCCCACCGTGGGTCAAAAGTGGGTACCATACCCCAGACATAGTCGGAAAAAGGATTAGTAGTTGCTTTTGGATGTGGGATCAAGTTCGTCTAGCAAACAACTGGTGGCGAGTAGGGAAACAAAAACAATTTCAATGTCAAAAAAATAAATAAACGATTAGGGAGGAGAAAGGGATGGGCTTGATAGTAAGGTTGAACAGGAAGAAGAGGACAAAAGTGGACCGCATAGGTTTCACATATGCAGTTTACACCCATCTGAAAAAGTCCCACATCTAAATGACGCATCTAATCTACTTAATGTTTGACCGAGTGGAGAAAACAGAGTCGTTTTTTTTTTTTTTTTGATAAAACAGCACCGGTCCGGGAACCAAAAATGTTTAAAGCAAACAACAACAGGTATCAGATAACGACTGCTTCTTCTGCTAAGAATGTGCCCCCCCTCCACCCCTCGTAGCGGTTGACCTTCGAAAAACGAAATTGTATATACTGTACACAGTACTTTTGTTTCACTTCTCTACAAATCCACGACACACAAAAAAAAAAACCACCAGCACCACCAGCTGGCGGAAGTGTAGATAATAATCTTAATAATCAACATCATTCCTAACCAACCCTTTTCCTACTTACGATGGGGTTATTATACAAACGCACACACCAATAACCCTTTCCCCCCCACCCAGGAACGGGTGTCAATTTTTGTTCAATTGGGACACGTGGCGATCTGTTAGGCCGGTCGCACACACAGCCACTTGCAGCAGCCACTAGTGGCGATCACTAGTCGCTGTACACGGCCACCAGTGGCTGCCACAGGCGGCAGCAACTAGATCTCGTGCTTGCGGTAATAGGAAAAACGCCGCCACCGGCGACAAGTAGCGAGATACGGCGACTGCCGCAGCTCGTGGCTCAGTAGCGCTACTGCAAACGCCGTGTCTGCGCTGAGCCTATTTGATTCCAATGATGCCTGGTTCCGTATACCCACGCGCTAACGCTATTACCGTTGAATCAGACGACACAGCACAAAAAAATGGTGACGTCACACTGCTACTTGGGGTGTCGCAGAGCAGCTATGCGTGACGGTAGTTGAGTTGACCAGTGGTCAACTCACATAGCCTCCCGCACGTCACGCTGCGTTCTGATTGGCTGGCGGTTGAGCTGTCTGCTTGAAAAATGGCGGAGGATAATGTAAGACATGACGGCGACGTGCGGTGACTCCAAATAAAGCGCTGCACTTAAGGAATTGCGCTGGCGGTCCTTCATAACGCACTAGCACAAAACGTCGTCAAAATGTCATCAGTGGTGACGTGATTAGCGTTGAAGTGCGGTGATACGGAACTAGGCATTAGAAACGCAGTCCACAACGTGTGATCGCCACTAGCAGCCGCCACAAGTGGCTTTGTGTGCGAGGGGCCTTAGATGGCATTTTTAAGCAGCCCCCTACTGACCAAAGCTGTAACAACAACCCCTACTAGCCCTTTCCTCGCCAGTGGCAGGGTCGGGTACCCATCTTTGTCGCTCTGAATGGACGCATGGGCAGTATATGTTTTACCGTTCAGCCGGTTGCCGACCATGGCCGCAATCCCTATGTTGATTTATCGTCGGCCTACCGTTCGCTGGGACATTCCAACGACCTTAGGGAGTAGACGAGCTCCTACACCTGGGAATTTTGTCTCATCCTGCAAATGCCATACCGAACGCTGCCTATTGCGCCACCAACGGCGGGTCTGACCAAAGCTGCAACCCCCAATGCGTATTTGACCGTCGGCCTGCTGTTGTTGGGTCAGTCCACCGAGGTCCTACGCCTGAGAATTTTGCCTCATCTACCAGTTGCATAGTAGAGAGAGGGTTTCTTTGATGTAGAAATGACATTTTACCCCACACGGCTTTACTTCCCATCCAAAGAAAGAAGGTGCACTCAGGGCTTCTCTCTCGTCCGAAAGACGCCGCGATCCAGTATCGAACCTGGATCAGAGGACGGGGCTGTTAATGATGACAATCCCTGAATTTACAAAGCAACTCCTAACCCTTTTCCCACCTATGGCAGGCTCGGGTACCCATCTTGAATGAACACAAGGGCGATATATTGGTCATAGTTTTTTTTCTGCAGCCGGTTGCCGGCCAAAGCTGCACTCCTACGCTTATTTATCGTCGGTCTAGTGTTCGTTGGCGGACTTCCACTGACGCCAGCGGGGGGGGGGCGAGCTCCTACACCTGGAAATTTTGACTCATCCACCCGTTGTGTAGTAGAGAGGGTTCTTTTACGTGCAAGTGTCATCGTACACCCACACGGGACCTCGGTTTTACTTCTCATCCGAAAGAAGGTACACTCGCGGCCTCTCTCTCTCTCTCGCCCGAAAGAAACCAACCCACCTCGGTCCAGTATCGAACCTGGAACTACTGACGCAGTTGCCGAGCGCGCTAACCACTACCCCACCGCGGCAGGTCTCACAATCCCTGAATTTAACTTTAAAAAAAAAAACATTTCTTTATATGCAGGAGACATCGCCCGTACCAGACGGCAGAGTAAACGGGGTTTATTTGCCATCCGAAACCAAATGTTACCCCCAATTTGGCTCCTGAAGAGTCCATGGTTTTTGTGGCATGGCAACAAGAAACGGCAAGTTATCATGTCTCGACATCTAATTGCTAGGAATCAATTAACGTTAGTAAAAGTCAGTCAGGTAATCTCACCTTCGCAGGTAAGATGCCAAACAAAACAGCAAATCGTACGATGTCTAAGATACTTGAACCAAGAAGTATTAAATTTGACAAGGTTGTGCAGGTGCAATTTTATGCAATGTGCCTGCTAACGAGTTAGTAGTATTAAAATAGGGCCGCCCCGCCACCACTGAAATTAATAAAATAAAAGCAATGGCGGGCGCAGGTAAATCCCAGTATGGTGGTGGGAAGACATCTGACATACATCCGGTATTAATTAATTAGTCATCAGTTATAATAGATACACGAAAGGTCAAACCAATAAAAAAAAATAACAAGAAAAGAAGGGGGGAAAAAATCACCAAAGAAAGAAGAAAGAGGGCGAGAAAAAGGGTTGAGAAATGCCCTGAATATTTGAACGGTGTTTTAAATGTATATCAAGCACCTTTATCTCTTGCCGTAAAATAAAAAAAAAAAGTAATAAGTTTATTGTTGGACACCAAATTTGAAGGCCACGAGAATAAAAAGAAAGGCTACCGTATGAAAAACGAAAGCTATTAAAATACAATAACGCCCAGCAACAATGACATCATACGAACGGCACATGCGCCAGCCATTTTCTCGCCAATGGCAGGGTCGGGTACCCATTTTTTGTCTCACTAGGACACGTTGGGCTACTCGCGGGTGACACGTTGGGCTATGACTCGTACAGGACAAGGTGAAGGAATGGGGGTTAGGGCAGTGGCGACAGAGTATGGAGGGAAGCGCTTTGGGAGCGGCGAGTTGCGTTGGACACACCAGTTCTTGTCTGATCACTGAAGTTAAGCAACGCAAGCCCAGTTAGTACTGACATGGGTGGTCGCTCGGGAAAACTGGGTACTGCTAATACCCAATAATCGTCGCATTAGTGTAGTGTCTGTGCAGACTATGCACAAGAACTATGCAGTGGACGGGTCTATAATGACCTTGTAGTTGAAGGGACCTTAAACACCAACAAACCAAACCAAAGAAAACGCTGAGGGTGTATGGGAACAAGCTTAACATAGAGAGGGAGGTAATCTACGACAATACGTGGGAGAGCTCACTTCTGTTTCGGGCAAGAGCTGGGTCACTGGAGACGAAACAGAGGATGGCAAAGATCACAGGTGGAGGAGGAGGGCTGTGGATTGTGGAGGGATCAGGTGGAGGACGTCAGGCATGTGATACTGGTCTGCCCAGCACTGGATCACTGCAGAAGGGGTTGGGGAACCCCCACATTGGAAGAGGTTCTGGGGGTGGAGCGGCTGGAATGGGTGCGAAAGGCAAAGGTGTTGCTGGGGTGCTGGTGGACATCTGGGCATATGGGTCTAGCGTGAAAAGATCTCGCCAGCAAGGTATCCGTCACAAAGGATTACATATTCATATCCTGTGCTAGACGGTATTTTTATGCAGCTTGTTGCTGCTGCTGCTGACCTAAAGTTGCAACACATATTTATTGGTCGACCTACTGTTAGTTGGGGGCACTCCACCGACAACCGGAGGCGAGCTCCTGCCAGTGACGGATCCAGCGAGGGGGCCATGAAGCCATGGTCCCCTCCAAAAGAGGTTAGTGTGTTGGTATGCTGCACCAACAGGTTGGGGAGTTGGCCACGCAGCCATAATGGGCCGAAACTCGTGGAGGCTACTCGCGGGTGACCAGGACAGTGGCGGATCCGGGCGAGAGGGGCCATGGACCCCCCCCCCCTCCAAACGCGTTAAATTGTTGTATGTTGATATGTTGCACCAACGGGTTGGGGAGTTAACCAAGCAGCGTTAACGGGCCGAATCGTGTGGAGGCTGCTCGCAGGTGCCCGGGAGGTAGGAGTGCGTGATGTAGCAGAGGAGAAATTAGCAGTACCCAATGATCAATCGACCACCCATGAGGGTACTAATTTGGGCTGCGTTGCTTAACTTCAGTGATTTACACAAGAACTATAAAAATGAGAGGCGCACCCGCACAAAAGTACACCCAGATTAACAATCCAAAATCTGAATTGCCCCCCCCCCCCCACCAAAGATCTCTGTTGGATCCGCCATTGGCTCCTACACATAGGGAGCGACTGTATTGCGTTGGACACAACAGTTCTCATATGATCACTAAAGTTAAGCAACGCAATCCCAGCTAGTATTGACATGGGTGGCCACTTGGGAAAACTGGGTACAGCTAATACCCAATAATCGTCGCATTAGTGTACCGTCTGTGCAGTCTCTGCTTTTCGTTTGTTGGTTTTAGGGCCCTTCAACTACAAGGTCATTAGAGCCCCGTCCAGTGTATGTCTTATGCAGAGACTGCACAGACACTACACTAATGCGACGATTTTTGGGTATTAGCGGTACCCAGTTTTCCCAAGCGGCCACCCATGTCATTACTAACTGGGGTTGCGTTGCTTAATTTCAGTGATCAGACGAGAACTGGAGTGTCCAACACAATAAGCCGCTCCCTGCAGTCTATCATTAGAACTATGCAGTGGACGGGGCTGTAATGACCGTTATAGCTGATGGCCTTTAAAACACCAACAAACCAAGCCCGGAGGAGAGGGGGGCAAGTTCGTACACTTTGGAATTTTGCATAGTGGAGAGAGTTTTGTTCCGTGCAGTGATGATATCGTACCCACCACGTGGTAAGGCAAGGGCTTTACTTATCATCTTAAGGTTGACCCACTCGGGACACGTCCCTCTCTATCTCTCAATAAAGGAGCCAATCCATCCCGAACCAGTAGTATTGAACCTGGAACCACAGACTCAGTATCCCAACACGCTACTTCTGCGCCCCACCTAGGGCTGGTAACTCCTCTATTAAAATGCATTGTTTAAATAGTATCGAGTCAAGGTTAGTTGATACGCTATCCATCGGTCAATAATTGCTTTTTTTTGCTCAAGGATAAACAAACGTCAAACCGCATCATCAAAAGCAACGCATCTGAAGACGAGATTGAATCGCTCGCCATATTTATGACGTCATCGAATCATTAGTTTTTTTTTATTTATAGGTTTATTTAACGTCCGGTCTCAGGAGACGAGTGAAGGACACGTCGTTAAGAAGTAAACAGCCACCTGTAACACTACAGCGATACCAAATTCAAACTGAAACATTTCTATAAGAATACAGCACCACCAACTGAAAATCAGCAACCAGTCCTAACCCCTTTTCCCGCCTATGGTAGGGTCCGGCGCCCATCTTGTCCCTCTAAATGGACACAAGAACGATCTATTGAGAAATTGTTTTTCCGCAGCCGGTTGCCGACCACAGCTGCAACCCCTATACATGTTTATCGTCGGTCAACTGCTGGTTGGGGGTACTCCACCGACCTCCTACACCTGGAAATTTTGCCTCATCATCCGCCGGGTGCCAATAAAGCTAAAAGGCAAAGTTTACAGAACTGGGGGTTAGAGGCCCGCTATGCTATATGGCTCGGAGTGTTGGGCCGTGAGGAAGGAACCATGAAAAGAGAATGCAGGTGGCTGAGATGCGAATGCTGCGCTTCATGAGTGGGGGTGTCACGAGCTGATAGGATCCGAAACGATCATCTTAGGGGTAGACTGGGGGTTGGAGGAGACATCGCTGAGAAAATGAGGAAAAGCAGGTTGAGGTGGTTTGGGCATGTGATGAGAAGGGGGAAAGGAGGAGGAACTAGTTAGGTCCATCGTGGACTTGCAGGTGGTCGGGAGCACCAGGGAGAGGGGGAAGACCAAAGCGGACGTGGGAACAGGTGGTACATAAGGACATGGTTGTGTGCGGGTTTTTGTTGCTTGTTGGTGTTTTAGGGCCCTTCAATTACAAAGGTCATTAGAGCCCCGTCAACAGCATAGTTCTGATGCAGAGACTGCACAGACACTACACTAATGCGACGATTTTTGGGTATTAGCAGTACCTAATTTTCCCAAGCGGCCACCCATGTCAGTACTAGCGGGGGGTTGCACTGCTTAACCTCAGTGATCAGACGAGAACTGGTGTGTCTAACGCAATTCGCCGCTGTTGTGTACGGGGTGGATGGGAGCCTGGTTTGGGATCGGCGGGGGTGGAGGATGGGTGTCATGATGATGATGATGATGATGACTACCCGTTGCATAGTAGAGAGGGGTCTTTGACGTTCAAATGCCATCGTTCACCACACAGGACCTCGGTTTTACTTCTCATCCGAAAGAATTTGCAGTCGGGGCCTCTCTCTCTCTCTCTCGCCCGAAAGAAGCCAACCCACCTCGGTTTAGTATCGAACCTAGAACTACTGGGGAGCGGCGAGTTGCGTTGGACACACCAGTTCTCGTCTGATCACTGAAGTTAAGCAACGCAAGCCCAGTTAGTACTGACATGGGTGGTCGCTCGGGAAAGCTGGTTACTGCTAATACCCAATAATCGTCACATTAGTGTAGTGTGTGTGCAGTATATGCATTAGAACTATACAGTGGACGGGTCTCTAATGACCTCGTAGTTGACGGGACCTTAAACTCCAACAAACAACAACAACTAGAACTACTGACACAGTTACCGAGCCGTACTACCTTACTACGTCACCGAGGCGGGGGATTTGTTTCTTAAGAAATATTTCACATTTATTACTAAACTACTTCCCAGAGATTTGTAGATGGGGCAATATCAGTGGAGGTGAACCTTCTTTGAAGACGGGTCACAATGACACGAAAAAGAAACCAAAAAGTTGTCCGCGGGTCAGGTGCAAGCACTATTTAATTTCATGAACAAAAATAATTTATTAATAATAATGAATAACGTTCATTAAAGTAGCAAATGGAGACCATCATCGTACTACCCTTATCCCGCCTGTGGCAGGGGTCGAGTCTGCGTACGGACAACCTGCTCTCATGTCTGCTGTTCATGAGACGATAAACTAGATGGGATTCCCGCTCGGGTCGCAGGTTCGCCACCACTGGACTATATCAATCTTTTTGAAGTCAGGGAACACTAAACTGACATTTTACTAGCACGGAACACTTACAATTCAACATAAACTTTAAAGCAGGTTGTACACCTTCTACACTTGGTATTTACTACATCATCATCATACCCTTATCCCGCCTGTGGCAGGGTCGGGTCTGCGGGTTCTAGCCCTCCACTCCCGTCTATCTCTCCCCCAGTTCCCCGTCCACCCCACACACTGTCACATCCTTACGGACAACCTGTTCCCACATCTGCTTTGGTCTCCCCCTGCCCCAGGTGTTACCGACCACCTGCATATCTGGAATTAACATAACGAGCTCTTCTTCCCGTCTTCGCATGATGTGTCTATACCACCTCAGCCTATTATCCCTCATTTTTTTTCGGCGATGTCCACCACCCCAGATTACCTCTAATATGCTCGTTCCTAATTCTGTCAGCTCTCGACACACCACACATGTGCCACAGCATTCGCATCTCGGTACTCGCATTCTAATTACGTAGCTCTTCCTCACTGCCCAGCACTCTGATCCATATAGGATAGCTGGTCTAACCACTGTCCTGTAGAACTTCCCTTTCAACTAGATTGGGATCCTCCTATCACACAGGACTCCACTTGCCTGTCTCCACTTCAGTGACCCCCTCTCCCATTGATTCTGCGGGTCACATCACTTTATTTGTGCATTAAATTTTTTGCGGAACACTTGAAGTGGATTTCACGGAACACCAGTGTTCCGCGGAACACGCTCTAAGAACCACTGACTTACGTAACCCTCCTGTCCGCCATAATTAACACACTGTCAATAATCTGCCATTTCCTATTTATAAATCTACTCGGAAATATAGTTGATGACACACCTTATATGATGGATGAATTAAGAAACGACATGTGGGTTCAAAAGTTTAAAAATCACCAGTCATCAACTTTCTTGCTCGCAATTCAATCTGAATTCTTGGCTTCTTTTGACGACAACACTATCCAGTTTATCAAATATAGCGAGGAGGGAGGCCTGACTGAAATAAGGAGTGTGTGTGTGTCTACTACAGACAAGAAAGAGGGGAGGGGGGTAAAAACGTGTTGATAAAAATGATATTAAAATGCGGTCAAAACCAGTCATCATCAACTTTGTGATTCACAAGAAAAATATTGCCAAATTTCATCACATCTTACAAGAAATATGACCATCTTAATTATAAATATATATGGAGGAGCGATTCAGCAAAATTTCTTTCATAATATCGCTGTGGTAACGACAAAAGGGCAGTGCTGCAGGGAGGAGGCGGGGAAGGGATAAAATGCCTTTGTCGGGACAGCGAGAGAGAAAGGGGGGTAAACGCAGTGCCGGATCTACCACTAGGCTGAAGCCTAGAGCTTCAACATTTAGCGGGTTTCAAAACTAAAGAAAAGGGTCTCGAAATCGAAATACCCTAGGGCCTCTCAATATCTAAATCCGGTACTGGGTAAACGGCAGTAAACCCTGGAAAAACAAAACGTCATCTCCCAACCCTACCCCTCAGTTACTTCCTTCTCTTTCATCCTTGTGATTCATCAATAAATCAAAATCATCATAAATTTAACAAGTTATGAAAGTTGCACTGAAGATAGATGACATTTCATGGTCTTGTCATTTATTAGTTTTTCGCCCTCTAACTTACCAAATCCCAGCACTAAGCCTGTAGCAACTAAACCGGCGTCATTCCGCTGTGCGCACCCCCCCCTCCTCAACTCTTTCAACCCTCCTCCACAAGATATTTCGTCAATAAGAGACACTAGTCTCACTTGAGATATTCAATTAGGTAGGTAGATAGATAGAGAGGTGCCAGAGGAGGGCAAAGGTATCTCCCTGCCTATTCTCCTCTCGCATTGTCCTTCTGATTCCCTCACCTCTCACCCCTTTCCGTGTGCCATACCTCTTTGACGCCAACGCAGGTCTCAGGCAGTCCATCAACACCAAACTGTTGGATTCATTATCATACACATACGACAAAAATCCTATAAACACTTTTTCGGTTCCCCTCTATACCTTCGTCCCACCCCCACCTTAACAATGCACAAGGCATGATAACAACTACCAAATATAAAAAAAAAAATGTGGAGTAAGTAAACAGAGGGGGGGGGGGTGCAGTACCCCCTTTCAATCTCCCTTTAAACTGAGTGGCAGAAGCAACAACAACAACAAGTGTGTACCCATAATTTGGAGGTTAAAGAGATGTCATCTCAAACCCATTTCTCAGCTGTTGTCCATCGATAATAACGGTTGAGATGAGTGCATTGACTGGCCCATAACAGTTGCTAGGGCTACCTTTCGAGTACCACCACCACCACCATAATCCCCAAGAAATCTTGTTTTTGGGGTGTAGAAAATGGTCCTCCTTCACAAACGGGTTACTCCTTCACTACGCTACTATGAATTCCCGACAGAAAACCAGACTCAAACCTGTGGCACCAATCGGTCTTTTCATTTATATAAAGGGTGACTCACCCCAGTTCGTCATTGTCCCGTTATTTAAAGAGTGGCGTCGCGAGTCACGGCAACCTACGGTCCGAATCTGGCCCGACAGTTACAGCTCTTCCGCAAGGAGTGGACAGCGTAGAAGGATCATCCGTGACCCATAAAAGAGTTGAACTGAACTTTTAGTTCATCGTGGCACAGAATTTGAATGCGGCATCTGCGAATGGGACAATATTTTTTTTTTAATTAAAAGAGGGAGGGCAGTGCCGGATTTAGATATTGAGAGGGCCCTTGGCTATTTCAATTTTGAAGCCCTTTTCAAGCCCTTTTCTGAGGCCCTTTTTCTTCAGTTTTGAAGCCCGCGAAATGTTGAGGCCTTAGGCTACAGCCTACTTAGTCTAGTGGTAAATCCGGCACTGGGAGAGGGGGAAGCGGATAGGGTCCCATTTGCGAAGGAGGCAAGAAGTGAGACCCAGTTACCAAAGGGGCCTTAAAAATTTGGTAAGATTAACATAAATATAATACTGTAATAAAAATCAGAAATAAAATGGATCTTTTCAAAACTTACTCTTGTTTTTTGTCTCTCTCTCTCTCGTCCGTCTAATAACAACTTGAGGAGTGCGCAATCACCGCCGTCGCGAGGGGAGGGCACTCGACGAATTTTTGGGAGTCAATTTACTTCTCTGGAAGAGGAACTGAAATGTTAAATAGTGAGTGGTGAGTCACTACAATGTTTCTCCCAAAGATTTATTTGTAAAATTTTGAGTAAGAATGTGAGGATAAGAGTGGAGGAATTTGGGACAAATTTTGAGCACTCACGTACACACACACACATATACACCATACGTGTCCCAAAGCGAAAATCGGACCGTCGAGACAGTGATAATAGTAGTAATTAGTGGTAGTAGAAGACAGACAGGAAAGGATAAGAAATTCGTGGACTGCCTAATCAAAAATTTGATCGTCACTGTCTTAATACACACGCCACAAGGTCCCCTGCACACACACACAAACCGTCGTCACAGCCAACTACTCTGATCCCTGACAACAGCTGAGTTTTATAAGCAGCTTTGCCTTTTGACACACGATCTGCAAGCAGCACCTCAAACAACCAATCAACGAGTCCACAGCGTCCCGCGACCAATGGCGAGTGGGTAAACCACTCTGTGGCCTCATTCGACACCAGCGGCGGTGGCTGTTGCGACCCACTCTCCTTCTGAAAGGGATTTGCTTTTAACGCGATGCTCGTACGTGTTGTTCCCTCGTCGGGGAGACAAAAAAAAAAGAAACAACAGGTAGGCAACACACAACTACCCAACTGGATTCAACTGGTAAATCGGAAATTAAATATGTAGATGTGCCACGGCCATCATCAATCTAACATTTTTTGAAAAGTAATTTGACCACTTGCTCGCCAACGTTCAACCACAGCTGACGCACAGCAACAAGGAAGATTGCAGAAATCGCTGTCTCGCTCTCTAGCCATATTTATCTTACACTACACCAACAACACACGCAGTGGGTAGCACGCTCGGTAACGGCGTCGGTAATTCTAGGTTCGACACTAGGACCGGACGACCGACGAGAGTTGGACGACGGACTGGCCACCCACGAGAGATGGCTTCCTTCTTTCCCGAGTGCGCCTTTCTTCGGATGAGAAGTAAAACTGAGGCCCCGTGTGGTGTACGATGACATTCGCACGTAAAAGAACCCTCTCTACTATGCAACGGGAAGATGAGGCCGAATTTCCAGGTGGTGGAGCTTGCCCCCTGGCATCGATGAAATACCCCAACGAACAGAACACCGACGATAAATAAGCAGCTTTGGTCCGTAACCGCCTGTGGAAAAACATCACCTTGTGATCTATTTTTGTGCAACCAAGTTGCGTTGGACACACCAGTTTTCGTGAGATCACTGAAGTTAAGCAGCATAAGCCCACATTAGTACCAACATGGGTGGTTGGTAAAGAACGTTGGACGCTGCAAATTTCCCCCTCTCCTATGTCCTCAATACCTATCTCCTCATCTCCCGCGAGCAGCCTCCTAAGGGTTCGTCCTGTTATGGCTGCTTGGCTTACTCCCCAACCCACGAAATTAATCCAGCAATCCAGTTTGTGTCCATTCAGAGGGACAAGACGTGTACACGACCCTGCCGTAGGCAGGAAACGGTTTAGGAGTTGCTTTACTAGAGGCACAATTCACCTAAGGATTTAACTGGCAATACTAGCAACTACTAACCCTTTTCCCGCCTACCGTAGGGTCAGGTACCCATCTTTGTTCCTCCGAATGGATACATGAGCGATCTATTGGACGGTATTGGGGCGCAGCCGGTTGCCGACCAAAGCTGCAACCCCCGCAATTCTTATTTATCGTCGGTCTACTGTTTGTTGGAGCATTCCACCGAGCATCTACACCAAGGAATTTTGGCTCATGTCCCCGTTGCATAGTAGCGAAGGTTCTTTTCCTTGCAAATGCCATCCCACACCACACGAGACGACGGTTTCACTTCTCATCCGACTGACGGCGCACTCGGTGCCCCTCTCTCTCTCTTGCCCGAAAGAAGTCAACCCACTACGATCTAGTATCGAACCAAGAACTACTGGCACAGTAATCGAGGACGCTACCTCCTGCGCCACCGAGGCGGGCCCTGGCTCGAACTGGCAGACGCTGTCATCCTAAAAATATCTTCTCACCATTATGGATGTCATAAATAATAGTTCAGAACATAACATCTTTCGCCTTAATCGGCCATTTTAACACCTTCTATCAACGACAGCGCATGCGCTCTACAGGACTTATTTCTATTTTAATACTCACAGAGTCGTTCTAATTGACCATATCAATGGTCATCACTGACGACAGCAAAGATATCCGCCTTCGATGACCAGTCTGTCAGATCAGTGACCGGACGAAGACTGCCCTTTTGGGCCCTTTGTACTTCCTGTGATAAAGAGAAAATCAACAAATTCGAAAATCGAAAAGGAATTTAATGACGTAGTTATGACGTCTGACTATGTAGGAGCATTCATTTATTACGTTACCCAAAGTGTTCACTACGTGTAGTTAATATGCCCTGCGACACTGCGACTATTTCAGACTACTGAGTTCGAGTTCCTACACTGAAAATTATCAGTAACTTGTACAGTGTTGTCCATTGGAGGGAAGGGGCCATGGTGGCCCTTTTGTAGCAAATGGTACTAAGAGCGTTTAGCCCATTTATTGGGAAGAAAGATGTGGGGACGCTAGTGCATCTATAGATTTTTAAAGGGTCCAGTCACGTACAAACGGCCCCGCCTCGGTGGTATCTGCGTCTAAGTTCAATAGTGGAAAGAGAGAGAAAGGTCCTGAATGCGCCTTCCTTCGGATGAAAGTAAAACTGAGGCTCCGTGTGATGTACGGTGGCACTTGCTCGTCAAAGAACCCTCTCTACTATGCAACGGGTAGATGTGGCAAGATTTCCAAGTGTAGGAACTCGCCACCCCCGGCGTCTGTGGATTGTTTGTTATTTGTTTGTTGGTGTTTTAGGGCCCCTTCAACTACAAGGTCATTAGAGCCCATCCATAGCATAGTTCTTATGCAGAGACTGCACAGACACTACACTAATGCGACGATTTTTGGGTATTAGCAGTACCCAGTTTTCCCAAGCGGCCGGCCACCCATGTCAGTACTAGCTGGGGTTGCACTGCTTAACTTCAGTGATCAGACGAGAACTGGTGTGTTCAACGCAATTCGCCGCTCGGCGTCTGTGGAATTCTCCAACGAACAGTTAACTGACGATAAATAAGCATAGGGGTTGCAGCCGGCAACCGGCTTCGGTAAAACACTGTTTACAATGTATCTATCATCTTTGTGTCCATTCAGAGGGACAAGAGATGTACCCGACTCTGCCATAGGCGGGAAAAGTTAGGAGTTGCTTTTCACGTACAAAAGACATCTTACGACTAGAGACAAGGTCGAAGTGTGGAATAAGTCGCCTTGAGTTTCCACCCCCTTTAACCGGAAAAAAGCCACACGATGTTATCAGGACTGATCCTGTGTACCATGAGCTCAAGAATCGCACAGGTTACCGAGGTGGGTCTCGTCGCGACCTCGTACGTTTGGCTCAATTTCTGACGCTCCTTGGCCTCTCATCAGCAAAAGTTGACAGTCGGCATGAAATACGATCCTTTACCAATTTTTCGTTTAACCTTTGCTAACTTCCCATCAGCCATCGTTACCCCGGATACAAAGAAAGGGCTTTCATATTGCAATTATGAGAATTTAAAAAATGTTTTGGGGAGAAAGGAAGAGAGGAGATAGTGGGTGTAGGGGGGCCGCGGGTTAGAACTGGACGAAAAGTTATTGAGTTAATTTCTACAAGTCGAGAAGAGGGGCCTGTTTGTTGTCCTACGACAGCAATGAGTGAGCCTCGAGTTCACGTAATTCATCTTGGCACGTATTGATGCTACAAGAAATTAGATTGCAAGTTAGTCCCTATATGTGGAGTCATCACCTGACTTGGTAAAAATGTCGAGTGGAGGTCGACGAGAAAAGGAACAAGTCGTAGAATGGTTGACTAAAGAGGTGCCCTTCAAATTTTGGCAAAATAAAAGCTATTCCTGGGGGTTAATTGCCATTTCCTTTTTTTTTTGTCAAGGATTTCTCCTGGTGATGTGGCACCAACGGCTGTCATGAAATGAGGAAGGCGGCAAAGGATATCAATGGTAGTAGTAACCATGTGGAAAACAGAGAGCGGATGTGCAGAGACGACCATAACCCTGAAGAAGACCTTACAAGAGGCCACGTGAGGACGAAACAAGGGATGCGACCGGAAGTATGCAATATGCAATTATTCATCCGTTTCAATAACGAAAACAAAATGGGTGGTGCAGTTAGATTCTAATTATTCAAAAATGACTAGGTTCGATTCCAGTCAGATAATACCTTATCTCCCCTAGTCAATCCTGTGTGAAGTGATGCACAAATAACCCTTTTTTTTTCCACGCCAAAGTACCCATTCAGCAAAGCACATCTCTTTAATATGATTTACGGCTAGCTTGATTGGCCGTCATCGACTTATCACTGCTGCGCAACAGCTGGTCATGGACTGAGTGACTGACTGGCCGACCGACCGCGCCTTGAGCAAACACAGTTAGTAGCAAATGCCAGAGCACAAGATCTACTACTACTACACTGCATGATGATAACAGCAATGAAACATTCCTGACTTTTGAACCCCAAAACAACCAAACAACTTGCAAAAATAAAACATGCAACTGCTTGACGTTCAAGGACATACACCCACGAGTGCAAGGAATGGGACGTCGTCTGGACGTGAAGACCGTTACAATTACCATTACCTCAGTTATATCCTCTCATGAGTATTATTCCTGTAAATATTCAAACCTGGAAGGCGAAAGGCAAGTTTCATAGGGCGGTGGTTACCCCAGTTAGGCTATAAGTCTATGGATCAGAGTGTTGGGGGCATTGAGGAAGGGCCACGAAAATAGTACGCAAGTAGCTGACATGGGTACATGGGTGGGGTGTCGAGAGCAGATAGAATGAGGAATGAGTATATTAGAGGTAGCTTGGGGTGGGGGACATCGCGGAAAATAGGTGGGAGAGTAGATTGCGGTGGTATGGATACGTAGTGCGAAGAGGGGAGGAGGTACTCCTTAGGTGCATCCCAGGAATGCAGGTAGTTGGGAGGGGCAGAGGGAAGGATATGGTAGTGTGAGGTGGACAGGGACCTGGTGGAAGATAGGCAGGAGTGCAGGGGCTAGAACCCGCAGACCTGACCCTGCCACAGGTGGAATAAGGGTATGATAATGAAGGCGACTGGCTGGGTAGTTTGCAATTCATATACAGCACATGCTCGACATTACCGTAGTAATTACAGATGCGTTGAGATCAAAGTATACAAATTTGACCCCGGTGTTGTTGACTTCAAAGGCTACTCTTACATAAAGGGATACCTACAGGTGACACCGAGTGTGTGGGTATACGGTGTCAAATTGTCTGCACACGAACCCTGAACCCTACATTCAGACATAAACAGGAGATGACAACGGAAGTGCAGCAAATATTTCCTCACCTGGCAGTAAGTTGCATTTTGGATGCCGCATGTTTCTATCTCCATCTCTCGTTCTGACTAAAGAGGAAGGAACCTCCGTATTCAATTAGAAAATTAACGTGCTACCCATTCGGTGATACCCTTTGTCGGGAGCTGGAAAAAAAATCAATTTTTCTTAACAATTTCCGGACAATGTGAAGTTCACGTGATCGACAAGAAACTACCACATGGTCTCAATCTCGACTCAATTAATTAAATTAATTC
This sequence comes from Trigoniulus corallinus, assembly GCA_013389805.1. Taxonomy (NCBI): domain Eukaryota; kingdom Metazoa; phylum Arthropoda; class Diplopoda; order Spirobolida; family Trigoniulidae; genus Trigoniulus; species Trigoniulus corallinus. Next base: position 3,681,166 of record JAAFCE010007744.1, read on the forward strand.
CTTTAACTAGTGAACGGAAGTATAAATAATTCTTACCGACACCCACATTTAAGAATAATTCGAGTTAAATTAATAAACACAGCCAGAGAAAAAACAACTATTGGCGATCAAGTCATCGACGGCAGCCATTTGCAGTCAAGCATTCTAAAATATACGCAAGAGAATAACTTCCGCCAAAAAGTGTTCCGTTTCCGTATTTCCTTGTTCGCGCGTGCGTTACCGATACATTCGAAACACATTCTATTCGACAACTGTAGAAATTATCTCAATAATGATCGGTCAACCACGTAAAATGACCAAATGACAAGAAAAAAATCGTATAACAGACCTACTGTAAAGGTAAACAAGATCAATATTAATTAAATTGGGGAAGAATTACCATAACTAACGAGATTTTTTTTTCCGAATCGAGTTACATGTCTTTTCGGAATACGACAAATGGCTACTAATTAAGAACGACTCTGCAAATGGCTTCTTTTATGTTCGAAACGCAAATAACCAGAGCACGAGTGGCGAGCAAACAAAAACAATCTCTAAATACAAGCCGAGACATATACTACGACCATGAAATGAAGTTTTGAATCAAAGTCCATCACGACAATCTTCATCAAACATTTTGCTTGATAGGAAGAGAGGAAGGAGGGTGAAGAACAACAACATCACCAAGCCAAAAAAAGAAAAAAATGTGGATGAGAAAAAAGAAACTGCGAAACTATTATCACAGAGCTTTCAAATATTGACATTACGAGTAAGTCAACACCAAATTTTTGTAATCAGTTAGGTAGCAGGCATGTATATGCATAAAAAACGGCATAACTATCATCTTTTTTTTTTTTTTCAAAATATTTCGCCATCGTTACACTGAGTCTTTCCTTCTTTCGACCTCTCTCCTCTCAACACCACTACTAAAAACTAATCTTCCCCCTTCTTAAGGCAAAAAAAAAAAGAAAAGACCAGTAAAACAAACACCGCCATCCCATCACTGACGTGTATTGATACAAAATGATTCATCCATTTACAAAGAAATTAAAAGATCGGAGAAAATTCAACGAGTGATGACGACCTACTAGAGTTCACAAAATTTCAAATAAAAAAAAAATACTTGACACGGTAAGAGAAAACAACATTTTGAAATGAGGTTGCTCCATTTTAAATATCTCTTCACACTTTAACCTTCCTTCCACACTTTGTTCCTATGTCAGCTCGAGACGAGCAAATTTGACTAAATTTCATTTTAGATACTCATCAAACTAACATCAACAATCTACAGTATATATCGTCATTTCATTTACTCGACATCACACCTAAATATACAACCCACAGGGGCGGAGGGAAACGAGTTAACACACGAAACGAACCATTTATCGCCAAAAAAAAAAAAGGACGATGCTATCAGTAGCAACAAGAAAGTCAGCTGAAAAACTACAAGATAAAAGACGGCTTGCTGTCTGTGAGGACAAATTATATTGGCAATACTAAGTTTCCAACGTCAAACATCTTCACGCAGTGTACACTAACCTTGATGTTATTTATTACTGTTTAAATATCATAATACAAACTTTGAACTTATTCCTACTTGGTCCATATTTTGGGGAAACAGTTTCTCCACAGCTCGCAAAGTGCAATCAGGACAGATCTTAAGGAGACCAACTCAGAGCCACAGCAACACATCATCATCATACCCTTATCCCGCCTGTGGCAAGGTCGGGTCCGCGGGTCCATTGAACATGCTCTGACTGGCGCAATGGACCCGCGGACCCGACCAAAGATCAGGAACCCGCAAGTATATTGACTGGTTGTCTGTGGGGGGATGGGATGCCGGCCTACCCCACTGTTCCAACACCGGATTATAGAACCAAAATAGAAATTTTGGCAGGTAAATTAATGCTTTGTCGGTTATAATATTGCATGCGTGGTGTATGACCTATCGCCAAATAAGTATAGTGCAACAGGAGTCAGGCCACAGCAAGACAAAGCCTTGTAAATACATGGGGATGGCAGTGAGCTAATCACTCCCGTGTTCCTATGTGGACCATGTTCGATGCCACCATGTGGACGGGGCAGCGGCTGTATTGCGTTGGACACACCAGTTCTTGTCTGACCACTGAATTTAAAGCAACGCAACCCTAGCTAAGACTAGCATGGGTAACAGCTTGGGAACACTGGGTACTGCTAATACCCAAATCGTCGTCACGGCGTAGTGTCTGTGCAGACTCTGCATTACAACTACGCAGTAGGACGGAGTGTTCCCAAGCGGCCACTCACGTTAGTACTAGCTCGGGTTGCGTCGCTTAACTCCAAGTGATCAAACGAGAGTTGGTGTGTCCAACGCAATACAGCCGCTCCTCCAGGTATAGATGCTCGCCCTCTGGCGTCGGTGGAGTGCCCATAACAAACAGCAAACCGACAAAGAAGTGGGGTTGCAGCTTTGGTCGGTAGCTGGCTTGTAAAATTATCGTCTAATGTGTCCGTTCAGAGGAGCAAAGATGAGTATCCAACCCTGCCATAGGCGGGAAAAGGGTTAGTAGTTGCTTTGTGACAACGGGGGAGAGGCGACAAGGAGTCCTTGGAGGACTTTTGTTCGTTCAGTAGCTTTAGACCCGAGCTTGTTGCAGGCGGCATAAGGCTAATGGCAGGGTTCCAAACCCACTTCGAAGCTCAAACTGACGTCATACAGTTACTCAGGCCGGTAAAGCCCAGCGCAAAATGAGACGCAGTCTCCGCAGGGGGACTCGCGGTAAACTTCTGTGGCTCACATGGTAGTATGAAGTTGCGCATGTTAAGTCGCAGGGTGACGTGACTCAGTGCCTGCGCCACGTGACCCTGCGGAGCGCAGTGCCAATGCCGCAGTTTCCTGCGTGTTGTTGGCGTGACAATAACAAAAAGCGGTGGGAAGCAGAGAAGTTCTCTTGTTATTTGATGCAAGTATGGTGAAAACTGCGATTCAATATGTGGTGATTGCCTGCTAGCAGAATTTCGCAGGGCTGCTATACCCTGCGCGTCTCATTTTGCGCCTTGCCTAAGGATCGAACTTAATTACCATAAGCACACCACCAGTCGAGAGTTCCACCACCGATGCAGGCTCTTGATATGACTGTTATCAGTCGTTGCTAAGTGTGTGATATTAAAAGCAATTTTTTTTTGTTTGAAGTGCACAATGTTTTTGGAGTACTGCACTTATAAATTCAATAACTGCTATTTAGTAAATTAGCACAAAATTTCGTGTGAAATAATAAAAAAAAAGATAAATTTTACTAGACGAGAGAGGCCGCCATTAAATTCACGCAGTAGTCAGGTAGAAAAAGCATAGTAATTTTCCGTTGTTAATAGGCTGTGTCACATTGGGTGCTGTTAATTTCCCCTCTCCTACATCGCGCACTCACTCCTACCTCCCTCTCACCAGCGAGCAGCCTCCACAAGGTTCGGCCCGTTATGGCTGTTTGGCCAACTCCCAACCCGTTGGGAGCGGCGAATTGCGTTGGACACACCAGTTCTCGTCTGATCACTGAAGTTAAGCAACGCAACCCCAGTTAGTACTGACATGTGTGGCTGCTTGGGAAAATTGGGTACCGCTAGTATCCAAAAATCGTTGCATTAGTGTAATGTCTATGCAGCCTCTGCATCAGAACTTCACAGTGGACGGGGGTCTAATGACTTTGTTGTTGAAGGGCCCTAAAACACAAACAACAACCCAACCCGTTGGTGGAACATACCAATATGGTAAACAACATGAGAGTATCTACCAACTGGGAGAGGAGGGAAGCGGTGAGTTGCGTTGGACACACCAGTTCTCGTCTGATCACGGAAGTTAAGCAACGCAAGCCCAGTTAGTACTGACATGGGTGGTCGCTCGGAAAAGCTGGGTACTGCTAATACCCAATAATCGTCGCATTAGTGTAGTGTCTGTACAGTCTATGCATTAGAACTATGCAGTGGACGGGTCTCTAATGACCTTGCAGTTGACGGGACCTTTAAACACTTACAAACAACAAAAAGGGAGAGGAGGGTAAACAGGATATCAAAGTAGATAGACATAACACTGCACCCTAGGCAGGAGCAAGGAGGGGGAGAGGGGGGCAACAACACTGCAAAGACTAGTACAGGACAAAGAAATGGGGGGGGGGGTTAGGGCAGTGGCGACAGAGTATGAAGAGGAGGACCGCAAAGAAACGGTGTATGGGAACATAGAGAGGGAGGTAATCTATGACAATACGTGGGAGAGCTCACTTCTGTCTCGGGCAAGAGCTGGGTCACTGGAGACGAAACAGAGGATGGCAAAGATCACAGGTGGAGAGGAGGGCGCTGTGGATTATGTGGGGACCAAGTGGAGGATTGTCAGAGAGGCATGTGATACTGGCTTGTCCAGCGCTGGATCACTGCAGGAGGGGGTTGGGGAACCCCCACCATGGAAGAGGTTCTGGGGTGGAGCGGCTGGAATGGGTGCGAAAGACAAAGGTGTTGGCTAGGGGTGCTGGTGGAGATCTAGGCATATGGGTCTAGCATGAATAATCTCACTAGCAATGCGGTTATCCGTATTCATACCAACAACATAGCATATCCAACCCTTTCTCTCTCTCTCTCTCTCTCACTCAAATAAGGGGTTAAAAGGCAAAAAAGGGAGAGAGCAGACAACCACCCGATAATGATAGGCTATTTCATTAAACATCCCAATCATTCTTATTTACGATGTATTCAATTTATTCGCACAATTTAGATAGGTCATAAATAATGAGGAAATCACTCAATAATATCCTCATTGAGCCTCCCAAGTATTTTTATTTATGATGTACTCAATTCTCATGAATAATTTTTTTGCACCACTTTTAAATAACTACGCTGCTCACAGACAACTAAAGTCAATTACTACTCAATAAGATAATGGGAGGGGGGGGATGGGGGACGGAGGAGGAGGAGGAAGAGGAGGGGAAAAAATTTCATCAAAACTGTCGTCAACCACTAGTAGTAGCATATCGTGTTGGATATTCTCCTAGTATAGAGGTGATTCCGAGTTCAAATCCCCATTGGTGGACTTCTTCAGAGATGGCTTCTCGTCTCTATAGCGGGGATTACACACTCAGTCTGACATCAGTTCAGTCCATGACTGTGGTCAGAATGACGCCAGACTGATTGTATTAACATGATGACTGACAGACTGATGGAATGGATTGACGGATTTTTAAATTTTTTTGATAATTTTCGTCAGTCTGTGCGTGACTGACGTCAGATTGATCGTATGAGCGCCTTTCATCAGTCTGGTGTCAGTCACTGCTTGGACAGCAATGGAGACACATGCATTTTAACCCCTCCCCAGTCTCTGGGACCAAGTGCTGCATTTACCATTATGCTCAGTAGGCTGAAGCCTACGGTCTCAACATTTAGCGGGCTTGAAAAAAGGCCTGAAAATTGAAATAGCCTAGGGCCTCTCAATATCTAAATCCGGCACTGCCTGCAACAATCCCTGTACAACTGTTGGAACCAGAGTAAGACTTATGCGAGTACAATGCATATGAAACAATATGTGGGAGGGCTCCCTTCTGTTTTGGGCAAAAGCTGGGTCTACTAGAGAAGAAACAGAGGATGGCAAAGATCACAGGTGGAGAGGAGGACTGTGGGGATCAAGTGGAGGACGTCAGGCATGTGATACTGGCATGTCCAATGCTGGATCACTGCAGGGGAGGGTTGTGGAACCACCACATTAGGAAGAGGTTCAGGGGTCGTGGGTGTTGGGGTGGAGGGGCTGGAATGGGTGAAAAGGGCAAAGGTGTTGCCTGGGTGCTGGTGGAGAATGAAAATCTCACTAGCAAGGTATCTTCTTCATGCATGTATCTTGCTTTGTCAAATATGGCTTCACCCCAGTTTGGGCATTGAGGGTGGAGTAATTGCTGCATTGCTCCCCATATGGATCCGCCCCTGGTCCACTTGTTGCTGAACCTATTATAACTGCAACACAAGCTTTTTCCTTATTGCAATCCATCGTTTCTTTTGCGCAATCAGGGTTTTTGAGGAGACTGATGGTGTAATGCCATCCATCAATCCATCAGTTTGGCATCAGTCTATTCTTGATCAAGATCATGGACTGAACTGATGCCAGACTGAGCGTTTAACATTCGCTTAAGGGTTTTTTAAACGTATCCAGAAATACGGACGCCGGGGTGGGGGGGGAGGAGAACGATTTCATATGCATCCCATGACATCAAATGGGTTTTTGTCGGGAGCGGCTAATTGCGTTGGACGCATCAATTCTCGTCTGGATCACTCAAGTTAAGCAACGCAACTCCAGCTAGTACAAACATGGGTGGCCACTTGGCAAAACTAGGTACCGCTAATACCCCGCAAAAAAATCGTCGCATTAGTGTAGTGTCTGTGCAGCCTCTGCATTAGATTTACTTAGTAGACGGGGCTATAATGACCACTAAATGACCATCTAATGGTCATAGTTTTTCTGCAACCAGTACCTGCAACCTGCAACCAGCTGCACCCCTACGCTTTTTTTTTCGTCGGTCTAGTGTTCGTTGGGAAATGCTACACCTGGAGATTTTTGCCTCATCTACCCGTTGCGTAGTAGAGAGGGTGGTTCTTTGACGTGCAAGTCCCATCGTACACCAACACGGCACCTCAGTTTTAATTCTCATATGAAAGAAGGCGCACTCGCGGCCTCTCTCTCTCTCGCCCAAAAGAAGCTAACTAACCCACCTCGGTCTAGTATCGAACCTAGAGCTACTGACGCAGTTGCCGAGCGTGCGAACGACTATGCCACCGAGGCGGGTAGATAAGCATAGGGGCTGCAAGGTAAAAATGGAGCCCAACAACAGATCGGTTCACAGATCCCAATGGGTCAAAAAAAATGAGTACCCACTTTATCATAGGCGGTTAAACGTTCAAACTTGTGTTCCCGAGTATCAACGGGACTAATCGACTCTACATGGAGGTTGGGAGGGGGGGGGGGGGGGGGGGCGGCAGGATAAGAATGAAGATATTTAAAGAAGTCATGTAACGAACGTACCTCTAAGCTCTATTCTCATGCTCGACGCCACTCTTTTGGGACATTTGGATACCGGCCATCGTGTTTGCATTTATAGAGAGTGAGGAAAAAAGATAGCAGAGGGAGAGAGGGAGAGAGAGAGAGAGAGAGAGAGAGAGAGAGAGAGAGAGAGAGATGAGCCTCGTAGTTTATAAACAATCTCTGAATAGAAATGCTTTTAAAAGATTTCCACAAACGGACACTAGTGCTCTGAGAGCCAGGAATGCA
>JAAFCE010007744.1:3697397-3741543 GCA_013389805.1 Trigoniulus corallinus
ACGTGACCCTGCGGAGCGCAGTGCCAATGCCGCAGTTTCCTGCTTGAAGTTGGCGTGACAATAACAAAAAGCGGTGCGAAGCAGATAAGTTCTCTTGTTATTTGATGGCAAGTATGGTGAAAAACTGGGATTCAATGTACGGTGATTGCCTGCTAGCAGAATTTCGCAGGGCTGCTACGCTCTGCGTCACCTTCGTCTCATTTTGCGCCTTGCCTAAGTTGCAGGTAGAAATAATAATAAATTAACGTGTAGATGAGAAGTAAGGCCCTGAAAAATACCACAAAAAGTTGTACTTCACAACAAAGAGTTAGAAACACATCTTTTGCAGTCAGAATTAGTAATGGGCATCAATTCACAACTGCAAAAAAAAAAAAAAACATTTGGATGAAGAGGTCGTACAAGCTGATAAAATAAAATCGAGAGCATTCATACCACTTTAATTAAAGACCTGATAAGGATTCCCATTAATCATTCCCATGATATAAAATACACGAATGATAATTAAACATCTTCAGTAGTAAATTATCATTAAGAGCGTGAGATACTAGCATTTCCATAAGATGGAAATATTATCTTCTAACAGGCAGCATTACTACACTGCTTGCTACACATTTCATTTAAAAAGAAAAGGATTAGGTTCCTTTAAAAAAAAAAAAGTAAGGCTAATAAGGGAGTAGTCCACATTCCGGGCAAGTATTACGAGGAAATCATTATTAAGATAAAAGAGGGAGGAAAAAAAAACCTAAAACTTCATCATCCACACGAGTAACATAAGCAAAAATTTTAAACACGAAAAAAAAAAGATAAATGCCATTAAAATTCAGCATCTAGTGCGTACTATATGGACGTGGCCTAGATAACAATTTCTTTGGACTAAAACGACGATTTATAGATTAGTATTTTGTGCCAAGAGACATCCTTAAGAAAGTATCTCTGCTCTAAAGATAGATTCTGATGCAGTACTTTGAGATACAAACGTTTATTTGTGACGACAGTTCACTTGTGGGATATATCTAGTCAACGAGCAGGTCGACTGAAGACGAGGGTCAATGACCATGGCAAAGAATCAGTCGAGTGTCACAACTGAAAAGTTGAAAGAAAGAATAAAAAAAACAAACGAGGTACAACTACCAGTACAGAGTCCGTCCATTCATAGTTCTCAGTATAATAATAATAATGGTCACTGTCACACGTCAACTCTTCCTACAGTTGTTGAACCACAGTATAACCCCCGAGCCTGTGAACCATCAACTTAATAAGATCTCACTTCCTTACTCAGTCATGTCTATTGTTTTTTGACTATGCTAGGCATAAATGTTTGATGAATTGTCGCCATTATTTTCGCTCCCTGTGAATTTTGGCTGTGTGCTTTTGTTTGTGTGTTTTGTACCTTTGGTTTGTGTTTGTTGGCGTTTTAGGGCCCTTCAACTACTACAAGGTCATTACAGCCCCGTCCACAGTGTAGTTCTTATGCAGAGACTTCACAGACACTACACGAATGAGACGATTTTTCGGTATCAGCAGTACCCAGTGTTCCCAAGAGGCCACCCATGTCAGTACTAGCAGGGTGTTGTGTTGCTTAACTTCAGTGATCGTACGAGAATTTGTTTGCTTGTTTGTTGGTGTTTTAGGGCCCTTCAACTACAAGGTCATTAGAGCCCCGTCCACAGTGCAGTTCTTATGCAGAGACTGCACAAACACTACACTAATGCGACGATTTTAGGATACTAGGCTCGTCAATCATGTGACCCCTTATAGGCAAAATCTGTGGTCAGCAAAAGGTTTGTATAGCATCAATAACAACCGTTAAAAGCAACTCCTAACCCTTTTCCCGCATATGGCAGGGTCGGGTACCCATCTTGTCTTTCTGAATGGACACAACGACGATATATGTAACGGAGCTTCTCCGCACGGGACTGCCGACAAAAACTGCAACCCCTACGCTTATTTATTGTCGATCTACTGTTGGTCGGGGCACTCTACCGAGCTCCTACATCTGGAAATTTTCCCTCATCTACCCGTTGCATAATAGAGAGGGTTCCTTTGCGTGTAACTGCACACCACACGGGACCTCGGTTTTATTCTCATACGAAGGAAGCGCACTCGGGGCTTCTCTCTCGATAGAGAGAAGTTCACCCACCTCGATCTAGTATCGAAACTGGAACCACTGGCACAGGAAATCGAGCATGCTGTGTATTGCACCACCGAGGCGGGTCGATCAATTAGACAACTTCAAGTAATAAAAATAAGGTTAACACTAATCACCATTGCACAGTTTGGGTGTGGCCCTGCGGCGCCGGGGTAACCCCAGTTTGACATGCCTGCTCTAAACCATATCACGAGGAAGAGATGTAAATTATATCTTTTACAAAAAAGTTTATCACAGATTGTTCTCATCCTTTATCAAAAATTAATTAAACGCATATACTGTATACATTAGCATCTCACCTTGTATTTTAGCCATCTTGAAATAATAGTGCCCTTCGATTCAGTGACGAGCCCAATAGTTATACTAATGGAGATCAGTAGCACTTATTTTATCAATCAATTGGTGAACACTATAAAACATATATTAGTTCATTAACACAAATTTCAATCGAAAAACATACAAAATTTGAAATCGGAAGGGTTAATCGCGCCATTAATGTCAACAGAGTACGAATATTGCACTAACGAATAGTTTATGAGGATATTACTACTTTATATCTAGAATTACACTTCATAATCAAGTAATAAAAAATAATTAAACTTGTGGGTTCATTTATAGATAGATACATCTTTTAAGATACGGAAAACGTATCTTACCAATAACGTATTTCAAAATTCGAAGTCGTTCTATTAGGCATGCTGTATGTTCAAAAAAGGGATCACTATGCTATGGTTTTTGTACTTTTTTTTTCGTCTTAAAATCTCTAATTTCTGATTCACTACTCAAGTTGACATATTCGTTTATTTATCACAGAAGTGGAATAATTATTGGTACCTAATTATTCACCCACAGCAATCCACTCTAGCAAGCATTCCATCGATGGTGAAAACAGCTTTTGAGCAACTTTTAAGAATTGAAATTGTCCGGCAAACACATGCCTTCCAGAGCCCTCTACAGGGAGTTTTGGCGACTTGCTAGAAAGTGGAATTAAAAGAGTGGGTAAGAACCAAATTATTCCATTAAAAATTGGTATGCCTGAAATATTATGAACGCAAAAAAGAAACATTAAATTTGTAAAAGAATAACCTCAGGTAAGCAGCCCTGGCCCAGTGCAATGACCCAGGCTTTCAATTGCCGCGATATTCGCGAACAAACTGAAAGCACAAGCGCCTCTCTCCATAATAGTCCGTATCAAGGAGCGTCACAAAGAATAAAGGGTGCAGAAAGGGATTGGTAATCGCACTGGTTCCCCGTAGTTCCGACTGACATTCTACTCTGCCTATAAAAGGAGGACGTTCGAAGGCGAAGCTTTCTTCTCGTTTGCTGTTTGGCTGTTGTGTGCCTTGGTTGCAGAAGTTGGTTTACCGTCGTCAAATTGTCAGGTATTATAAAAATAATTAAGTGTTAAGTTGCTAAATGGTGTGGTGATGTTAAAAATAATGTTGGATGTCATGGTTGTTGAAGGATGGTTAAGATTTATTACGATTTAGTCGAATGTAATGTGAGCCTTCCACCATGAGGCATTGTTGGAGGCGGCGGCATGCCGATAACGTTAGGCCTGTGTATTGATTAGAATAAAAAAAGTATGTTAATTGTGGTAATTAATTAGTAAGAGTATGTCGAAAACAAAATAGCGAGACCCTAAACTTGGTGATGATAAAAATAGACGGTTTCGTTAAGTGGGATAATCTGACTACATTTGCTGAGAACCTCTTGGCTGTCTGATGTTAAAAAAGAAAAGTTAACAAAAAAAATCGTTTAACTATTATCTTAAGACAACAATTTGTTTTATATTTCAGGGTAGCTCCAGCTTGCTGAAAATTGCACTAAAAATGGTAAGCATTTATTGGAAATTGATATTTTAAGCTAGCTTTGTGATGACATCTTTACAAACTAGAGTCTCTGAAGCTTATTTAGTGATTACAGAAAGGTTCTGATATAAACACTACTGTCGATAAAAATAATTGTTAAAACTGGGTACTAATTTCGTGACTTAATTTCAGGTGAGGTGTAAGTTGACACTCGTATCGTGTGAATCTCTTGACTCGGTAAGGCGCTGCCTCAATTTTAAATTTTAACTATGAAAGAAGTAAATGTAATGATGACATAGTATAATGACACCTCTACGGATTAAGTTGTGTCGATTCAACAGCAACTGACTACCATAACTTAAATAAAACGCTACAGTAAAAAGAAAAACATTAAATGGAATGTTTCGCATATTTCAGGTCATTAAATTAGGTCGCATATTAAAGGGTTCTTGAGAAAGGCCTGAAAATCCAAACTAAGCTCCTGAGAGGTAAGAAACATTGCCTTCCTTCTTTACTATGTGACAAACTGATGAATATCTTGAGACACCCATGATCACGATTGATTAAAAATCAAATAAGCGTTATATCTGAAACCTAAATACTTCATTAAATTTGCAAATAAGAGATGACACTAATAATAAATAGAAAAAAATTTCACTTCAGGTTCAGTTCCATGGTGGTCCTTGGCTGTCCTCTACTCCATCTTTGAAGGTAAGCATATGATCAAGCTGTAATTTCCGTTTAGTTAGTAAAGAGACTGGCATCTTGCAAATCTGTAGGGTGATTGTCTAAATGATGATAGATGACGAGATTGAAGCTGCTAAGGCATTGTGTGCTACTGACCACACGTTTTGTGTTGGGCAATAGCCTCCACTCTGCTGACTGTATGTTTTATGATACGTCAGGCAAACCTGAAATGTTATAAAAAAAGTTTTGATAATCTCTATTGAAATTAGGGTGCTAACGTTCATACTTCGATTTCAGGAATAATTTTGGCGAAGGGTTCTAGATGTTCATCCGACTACCAGGAGATTACGGAAAAAGTCCTGTGACAAATCTGAAGAAGCAACTTCAGGTTGGTGGTCGCAATCATTTCTTTAACCTCTTAAGTGTTTTTGGTGTAGCAGTTTAGTGATGAACATATTACCAACGACTGACCAGCTTTGTTAGAGAATTGTGCGCGCTGCTGACCACATGTTCTATGCTGGACAGTAGTTGCCACTCTGCTCATAGCAAACTGGTTAAAAGATGTTTTTTTTTTGAGGCATTTGTCTGACATTTTAAAATGTTAAATTGAACTTGTGATACGGAAAAGCAATTATGTCTTAACTTGTTCTTGAATTGTAGTGGGCAGTTTTGTTCTGAAGTTTGACCATGTGGACGTCACTGGAAATTGCTGCAGATGCCATAGAAGATCGCACATCATGATTACTTAATATTTTACTATTAGTAATGATTCATGTACCTGAAATCACTTTGATTAAAACTGACTTTCCTAGAATCTGGTGTCCTGTATTTGGTTCTTAACTCTACTGCCCGATTTCTGCTGTAGCTTGGTTATTACCATGGAGTAGCCTAAAGAACCAGGGTAACGAAGGAACTATGGTGAAAGAGGTATAAAGGTGTCCTTGGATTGTCACCGACGTCCTGTATTTAATGACTACAGATTCTTTTTCTGGGTAAAGGGGAGGATGTTTCGCCCTGGTTACTCATGGTACTTGTACTACCCTGGTGTAAGGAACCCTTGTTCATTAGAATAAAGCAATGTGGCGGAATCACCAGGTGTCAGTACTAACTCGCCGCCTGGTGAAGACTTTCATCAACGACGGCAGACATAGAGCGACTCGGGCGCAGACTTGCGTGCTTTAAGGTCAAAATCCAAACTTTGTTGCAAGAACACCCAGCTGTTGAGTGGCCAGCAGAAATCAATGGATCTCCAAATATCCGCAATTTGTATTGACGTGGCAACGAGTCTGGTGACTCAACTTGTGTTCTCTTTACCACTTGCTGTTTTACTTGCAACAGTTGCCCGAGGTGCATTCAGAGAATGACGGGTGGTAGTGTCACCTTACATGAATATAATCAAATTTTGGAAAAGCGTTATCTGTGCATGGACGGAACGCGCCTGTCATTTAGCAAAGTCCAAGCTGCTGTGTGCGTTAAGACTAATCACGGTAACGAGTTTCTCATTGAACCTCAATTTACTGACCACTGAGATCAAACAGTTGTTTCTATGTCTGGAAACAGGGGTGAGCGGGTGCCAGGTGCACCGACGGTTTTAAGAGGTGGAGCCTGAGATCATTATCAACCATCAAATACGTTAGTAGCGCGTTTGATTGTTGATTGCGGGTTCAATCCTGACCGAGTTCGATGGTGGATTCTTCCATGAAGGAGGGAGGGATCCTGGTGCTACAATCACAACACCTGTCATTTAACCATCCTATCGCGCTGTAATTTTACGCTACCAACTTAAACCTTCCGTCCACAAGGTGACGATTTCTGGTACACACTGCAAGGTGGGGGGTCTGTTATGACCCCAAAAAGACATTTTGATTTTCAAGACTTAAATATTCAGATTAAGGGCATTATTATGGATAATGAATTAAATACCAACAATATAAAAGTTAACATCATCACCATACCCTTATCACGCATATGACAGGGTTGGGTCTGCAGGTTCTAATCCTTCACTCCTGTATCTCCCACCAGGTCCCCGTCCACCCCAGACACTACCATATCCTTATAAGATATGCTAATTCCTTAGGCGACCTGCCAATTTTCCTAGATAGGTAAAGAAAGCGGTACATGTGTAGACACAATTTTGTAGGTCTGGGGTCTGCCAAGACCCCACCTTGTGGACGGAAGGTTAATGCTGTAAAACTGAGCATCTACTAACCTTTAACCTCATTTTGTTTCTCCGAGTGAATAGGGAGCGGCGAGTTGCGTTGCACACACCAGTTCTCGTCTGATCACTGAAGTTAAGCAACGCAAGCCCAGTTAGTACTAACATGGGTGGTCGCTCGGGAAAGCTGGGTACTGCTAATACCCCATAATCGTCGCATTAGTGTAGTGTCTGTGCAGTCTATGAAATTAGAACTGCACAGTGGACGGGTCTCTAATGACCTCGTAGTTGATGGGACCTTAAACTCCAACAAACAAACAAAATCCGAGTGAACACAAGGGGGGGGGGGGAGGGGTAATATATTGGGCAGTATTTTTCTGCAGCCGGTCGCCGAACAAAGCTGTAACCCCCCACGTTTACTTATTGTTGGTCTACTGTTCGTTGGGACCATTCCACAGCGCTCCCACACTTGGGAATTTTGAATCCTCTACCAGTTGCCGTCGAAGAAAGGCACATTCGGGGCCTCCCTCTCGTTTGGAAGAAGCTGACACATCTCGATCCAGTATCGAACCTGGAACCACTAACACAGAAATCGAGCATGCCACTCGAATTAATGCTGTAACCCCCTACGTTTATTTAACACCGACCGAGTGTGCCTTCTTTCAGATGAGAAGTAAAACCGAGGTCCCGTGTGGGTGTACGATGGCACTTGCACGTAACAGAACCCTTTCCACTATGCAACGGGTAGATGAGGCAAAATTTCCAGGTGCAGGAGCTCGCTCCCTGGCGTCGGTACCGTTCCCCAACGAACACTAGACCGACGATAAATAAGCGTCGGGGTGCAGCTTTGGCCGGCAACCGGCTGCAGAAAAAACTATGACCAATATATCGCCCTATGTCCATTCCGAGGGACACGATGGGTACCCGACCCTGCCATAGGCGGGAAACGGGTTAGGAGTTGCTTTGCTATTATACGTTTTAGTTGGGGCACTTCTCAACCAACGCGATGTCGGAAGGGGGGGGAGCAAACTCCTGATGCAGGTGACATCCTATGCATCACCCAGAGCCACGGCTTTACCCTCTCATCGGATGGAAAGCACACTGAAGGCTTCTTTCTCTCCTGCCTGAAGGAAGCTAAACCCCCTCGTCGTCCAGTATCGAACCTGAAATCAATGAGGCCTTAGTCGAGAACGTCACCGAGGCGGATTGATCTCGCCTTGCCCATGACGTCCAGCAGTAGAGAAGCTGGCGTTACATAACCACCTCTAATAATTCTTAGACAAAACTCCGTTTCCTACCGAAGGACAGAGTCGCGAGTACCCATGGGTTCGGAGCAGGGGAAAGGACCTTCGTTTGTTTGTTGGTGTTTTAGGGCCCTTCAACTACAAAGTCATTAGAGCCCAGTCCACAGCATAGTTCTTATGCAGAGCCTGCACAGGCACTACACTAATGCGACGATTTTTGGGTATTAGCAGTACCCAGTTTTCCCTAGCGGCCACCCATGTCAGTACTAGCTGGGGTTACGCTGCTTAACTGCAGTGATCAGACGAGAGCTGGTGTGTCCAACACAATTCGCAGGTCTGGGAAAGGACCAGGCAGAAATGGGTCAAGGTAAGAAGGTGGGGAGGAGCAAAGAGGAGAGGAGAGATAAAGGAGCGATCTTATAATGCGTCACTTCTAATGGCATGTAAAGATAACACAGTGGACCTGTATCCCAGCTCGAAGCCTTCGCACGGGGGGAAAGTAACGGCGGGGGAGCTACAAAGAGGACACACACATGAATGTCATTGAATTCAAATCATTCATACCTGTAAGCTCAATGATATATAACAAATGAAACTCTTTGTTTGCTCAACTTGACGAGACCTCAAATGAAAACAGATCCAAGTGGAATAATAAAGGATGCCGCAACTCGATTATGTGCGCCACATAAAACCTCATGGGCTGACTAATCGTTACCTGAAAATATATCAAAAATAATTACATTTAATTGGATTCCGAAGGTGTCCTAGAAAAAAAGGTACATCCTAAAAGAATCATTATTTTACCATTTTTTTTTCCCAAATTGATTGTTAATTGTAGCCTCCTTCAAATGGTGGTGCTCAACGTTGTTTCCTCGGTTCTGCACAGAGGGTGCCAAACAAAACTGGACTTTTTCTGGATGGAGGCCATCAACCGACATCAGGGTAGAGATAGGGCACACTTCTTCGTTTGACAATTTGACCCTCGTTCAACACATTTCCTTTCCGCATCGAATTGCTTCGTTTACATTCAATGGTGACACATACACAGCCCAAAAGGTAACAGCTGGTAACCGCCTGAACGATATATTAGAAAACGGCATCATCCATCAAAATTCTGATGTCTTCAGGAAGTACAACAGGCATTAAGTAGGATGAGGTGACTTAGATTGGCACTTAGCATGTCTACAGGCATCCCATGTCCTGATGCCAGTCTACCTTTTGTGCGTGCACGATGACATCACTACTTAACAAGATTAATGCGAAACATGATAACATTTCTAACTTTTACCATCTGTTGCAGGGTTGGGAACCCATCTGTCTCTCCGGAACGGGAAATAAAGGAACTATTCAACGATATTTTTATGCAGCCTGCTACCAAACTTAATCCTGCAATTTCTTACTTCAATTTCGGCAATTTTGTCACCCGGCGCCAAGAAGGGGGCGAGCTCTTAATCAGGAAATATCGCCGATATTACAATAACCCTGCGCTACCTAGACAGGCTCTAACGTTCCCATTTTTGTCATTGCAATATCACCCCAAGTCAGGTGGGGTGAGCTACCCAAACCTCGGCTAGTACTGGCATGGCTTAAAGCTTGGGGACACGCGCGGATCCAGGGTGGGGTTTTGGGGTTGCAACTCCCCCCCCATGCACCTATAAACTTATGCGCATAATATATTCGAGCTTTAGCTCAACCCCGGCCCCCTATATTAGCTCATCGAAAATCCTGGATCCGCCACTGCTTGGGGACACCGACTACTGCTAATAGTAGAAGTGTCTGCACAGACACTACGCTGTTACTAGCAGTACCCAGTTTTCCCAAGCGATCATCCATGTCAGTACTAACTGGGGTTGCATTGTTTAACTTCAGTGATCTGATGAAAACTGGTGTGTCCAACGTTATAAGCCGCTCCCGTGGTGGGCAGAAAGAAAGTTAAGATGTTATACCACACGGTTCTAAATTTCAGGGAGCGGCAAACTGCGTTGGACACACCAGTTCTCGTCTGATCACTGAAGTTAAGCAACGCAACCCCAGTTAGTACTGACATGGGTAGCCGCTTGGGAAAACTGCGTACTGCTAGTATCCAAAAATCGTCGCATTAGTGCAGTGTCTGTGCAGTCCCTGCATCAGAACTACAAAGGGAACGGGGCTCTAATGACCTTGTAGTTGAAGGGCCTAAAACACAAATAACAAACAAACCTCTAAATTGCAAACAATGAGCTCAAGAGAAAATGCGTCTTATCAAATAAGCAGTAAGGGCAGGAAATATCTGAACCTGTAATCAGATGAGTTTGACACTAGAATAAGTCGAAAACACTTGGAAATAAAATAATAAAGTGAAAATTCCGTGAACAAAGCAATTACTAACTCGTTCCCCGCCTATGGCTGGGTCGTGTAACCATCTTGTCCTCTGGATAGCCAAATGGGCGATCAGTTGGACGTCGGGTGGCTGCCGACCAAAACTGCAACCGCTATGCTTAGTGATCGTCGGCCTACTGTTCGTTGGGGCACTATCCGAGCTACTACACTTGGGAACTTTTACCTCATCTACCTGTTGCATGGTAGAGAGGATTTGGGAACAGCTTATAGCGTTGGACACACCAGTTCTCGTCTGCTCACTGAAGTTAAGCAACTCAACTCCAGCTAGTGCTAACATGGGTGGCCTCTTGGGAAAACTGAATACCGCCAACACCCAAAAATCGTCGTATTAGTGTAGTGTCTTTGCAGTCTTTGGTTTAGAAGTGGTTGGAAGCACCCGGGGCAGGAGGAGACCAAAGCAGACGTTGGAGCAGGTTGTCCGTAAGGATATGGTAGTGTGATGGAAGGACGGGGTTCTGGTATGAGATAGGTGGGAGGGAGGGCTATTTGTTGTTGTTGTTTGTTGGTGTTTTAGGGTCCTTCAACTACAAGGTCATTAGAGCCCCGTCCACAGCATAGTTCTTATGCAGAGACTGCACAGACACTACACCAATTTTTGGGTATTAGCAGAATCCAATTTTCCAAGCGGCCACTCATGTCAGTACTAGCAGGGATTGTGCTGTTAACTTCAGTGATCAGATGAGAACTGGTTATGTCCAACGCAATTGGCCGCTGACGCAGTCATCGAGTACGCTCACTCCTACGCCACCGAGGCAGGCCTAAAGCGAAAATTTTGTGAAAAGTACGTAAATGTAGCGAGAATTGAAGTTCCAAATTTCAGGAAAGAATGGGCCAGGTATCAGCAGCTGGCATGATCAAAACAAAAAAAAAACATGAGATGGATGTAGGTATTCCCAATTATTTTAGTCCCCCCTCATCAAAAACTATCGTAGCAGTTGCAAAAACACATAAACGCTAGTCCATCCTCAACTAAGGCTTTGTTGACAAATTCTGGAATGAAATTCATTAGAATATTAAACGAGCTCTTTACTCCATTAGCATAAAACACACCACGCAAACGAAAAACCTGTGACTCAATTAAATGCTATTTTGTCAGTGTCAATAGAATCATGATGATAATATGGTAGGTGAAGTTCATGAATAGCGGATATCAGAAATGGTATAAAATCAAACTCACATTCAGCCTGCGTCCAGAGATCGGAGTTGGTCCAACTCTCGTATCTCACCAACCAGATCATATCTTGAATTTCACAATAGTATTACCTCCCCTGATATCTATAGTAGTGTCCAGAGCCGTTCCCCCTTGCTGATAACGTTCAGGAATTGACCACGTCATCATTAACCTGATTCATCATGAAACTGAGACTAAAATTCGCGGTTTTCGCCGTCTTTGTCATATTCTCAACGCTTCCTTCTGAGGTAAGTCTAAAAACAAATAAATGTCTTTTTTGTAAGAAAAGTTCTACTCAATGAAACTTAAATGTGAACGGCCCAAACCTGGACATTTCGTCGTCAGCAGATGTGACCCTAAACACCCTAGTAGAATTTGCAACAGCCCGAAGTTCAACAATCTAATGAAAAAAAAATACAAAAGGCACATTTACAAGCAAACATTTTGGTGAAAAGGGGGAATTCGAAATGATAATCTGAACTCGTGTACTAATCCTGACGTTTTGGGCGAGAGGGAGTGACGCCCCAAGTGTGCCTTCCGTCGGATGGGAAGTAGAGCTGTGGTCTCATGTGTAAGGGGATATGTGTATGATGCTACTGCTGCACATTAAAGACAACTCTTTCTACACGGAGACCAAAAAAAAAAAAAAAATACGTATAGATCGGTAAAAACTCCCAGGTGTAGAAGCCTGCATCCTGGTGTTGATAAATTACCTTCAGCAGTAGAGCAACCAATGTTAAATTATCCCGACTATGGGAGGGTCAAGTACCCCGTTGTCCTGCGATCACACTGGCAAAAAGTATTATTTTCACGTAGCCGTAACTCCCTCTTATTGTAGGCCACCAAATCTTTTTCGGAGGCGATCTTTTACCGACGCCGAAGGGAAGAAGGTTCCTAAAAATACGGGAATGTTACCGATTTTCAACTAAAAAACCGATTCTGCACACGGCGAACACTATGCCCATACACTATCCTAAGTCACGGCCAGTGGTGGATCATCCAACAGCCACAAGTACCCGCTTGAGGCCGTTGAAAGTTAGAAGCCTCACATTGTAGCTGTACCGGGTTACTTCCCATCCGATGGGAGGCGCACTCGAAGCCTCTCTCTCTCTCTCGCCCGAGAGAAGCCAACCCACCTCGATCCAGTGTCGACCTGGAACCACCGACGCAAGTATCGAGTACGCTACTTCTGTGGCACAGAGGCTGGTCCGTGGCTGTAAAAATGGTTAAAATTATTTATTTTTAAGGAAACGACTGAATGCTGAGGGGCCTCAAAATTAGGTTGGGCTTGGGACCCACCAAGTGTTTGATCCGCCACTAGTCACGGCTTTACTTCCCATTAGATGAACAGAAAACTCAATACTTTTCTCCATCCTGTCTGGGGAAGCCATCCGCGTCGGCTAGGAAAGAACCAACAACCATTCGGGCTCTGGTGACCTTGTAGTTGAAGGGCCCAAAAACACCAACAAACAAACGACAGCAGCAGTCTTCAAATTGTGTTCCGCGGAACCTCAGGGTTCCGCAATACATCTCTGGCGGTTCCGCGAGTCAAGATGGAAATTCGTTAGCAGAGGCAAGATATACTTTTCTAAAGGTGGGATGGGGTTCCCCCCCAAAACATCTTATAGTTCTAAGGGTTCCGTGAGTCGACAAAGTTTGAAGACCACTGAACAACAGCAACCATACACTTAAGAGCCAAGAGGGCAACCACTGAGTTAACAAGCTAAACTGCGTAATTGAGACAGTAGAATTGAGGGCAGTTTTTATGGCTGTCTTCTTTTAAAAACTAGTACTGTACTTCTCAGACTGTCCTTGGTGGTCTTTTAGACATTTAGATACATATCCAGGAGTGTTTCCAAAAAGAGTCATCATCATACCCTCATCCCGCCTGTAGCAGGGTCGGGTGTGCGGGTCCTAGCCCTCCACTCCCACCAGGTCCCCCTCCACCTCACACACTACCATATTCTTACGGACAACCTGCTCCCACGTCTGCTTTGATCTCCCCCTGCCCCGGGTGCTTCCAATCACCTACGTTCCCGTAATGGACCTAACGAGCTCCTCCTCCTCGCTTCTCGTTACATGTCCATATCACCTCAATCTACTCTCTCTCTCTCATTTTTTTTCCGCGATGTCCCCCCAACCCCCAATTTACTTCTAATATACCTCACTCATGTACCGCAGCATTCACATTTCGGCTACTTGCATTCCATTCATGTGGCTCTTCTTCACTGTCCAACACTCTGATCCAATAAGCATAGCGGGACATGTCCCGTAAAACTTTCCTTTCAACTTGGCTTGAACCCTCCTATCACACAGGACTCCACTTCAACCATCCCCCCATGGATTCTATGGGTAAGTTTGCTCTCTGCAAATGAAACGTGAAAGTTACCTGTGCGCAGATAGCGACGGATGATGAATCGTGGATGAATTAACAGCCCTTGACCAAGCAATGCGATGGCACTGATGAGAAGGCGTGCTAGCACAGTGAGCAATGCACACAGGCGCTAGGGTCCTCTACTTGCTTCTTAGATCCGGCCTCCTCATCTGCCATAGCCAGTGACAGGAGCGGAATCACCTTTTTTCGTTCGGGAGGGGGAGATAGGGGCGCCAACTAAGTTCTTGCACACAGGCGCCGAACACTACTGGTCCTCCACTGGATAGAATCTTTACATGCAAGGAACTGTCACAGATGCTGAAGATACCTACAAGAGTTTTTAAAAGAATATACAGTGCATATTTTTCATCATCAAATTACTGAATTATTAATATTGCATAAACTAAAGACGATGCTAGTGAAACTGTCCAGGTGAAGTGCTCCTGCTGCATGAACAGAACAGTAATACGACATACTCTTTATGTTTTCAGATCACCTCCAGAGGGGTTGCTTCAATTGACAGAAGTGACACTAATAAGGCCCAAGAGCAAGCAGCGGAACTCGACAAGCGGCTATTATTTGATTTCTTAAATCCAGTGACCGAAGCTAGCGACCGAAAAGGTGGAGGAAGAGGAGGTGGTGGTGGTGGAGCAGGAGGCAGTGGAGGAGGCGGAGGAGAAATCGGGGGAGGAGCAGGAGGTAGTGGAGGTGGAGGAGGAGAAATCGGGGGAGGAGCAGGAGGCAGTGGAGGAGGAATCGGTGGAGGAGCAGGAGGTGGTGGTGAAGGAGGTAGTGGAGGAGAACAAGGGGGAAATAATGGACTATTTGGAATATTTGATAACATTTTGAAAGGCGTCTTTAGGGCCGGAGATGACATCATCGGAAACGTTCAGAAACAAGTTGAAGGTATACTAGGTGGAAACTCTATCGGCGGAGTCCTTGGAAACAGTAACCTTGTCAATGATTTATTTACTAAAAATTTAAATATCAAAGCTCTCCTGAACACCCAGAGTGATGGAAAAACGCTGGCAAAGATACTGGGGTTGCCCAATACGCACCTGGATGGCTTGAACCTCCTCGATTTATTTGGATTGCTATCCGGAAAAGGCGGTTTATTTGCCGGAATTGACTTCTCATCTTTATTGAAGGCCGAGAATAGTGGACAGCCAAATATTCCCAACCTATTGGTGGACTTCCAACTTTTGTCTGCTGGAAAGAAAGACATTTATTTAGCAAAAATATTAAAGGACTGTGGACTGGGAAAATTAACAAAACTACTACCAATACCTCCAATTAATTTAAAAGGAGTGAATATAACAAGTGTCATAACCATCCTGTTTCCAGCCTGGAATTTAGATGCCCTTTCTTCGTTCACTAAGCTCTCTGGAGGACTCGACCTGACGAAGTACGGTGAAGTAATAGAGAAACTCTTGAAGGGCGACTCTGAGCATTTGAATTCCATCAAAATCCCCGGGATACCTGAAGTTGGAACACTTCTTCGTACCATAGCCGAATCAGCAAACGCTTTCAAACTCAAAGATTTCTGGAAATCAATCTTTAAAGGAGATTTCCCACCACTTCCAACAATTCTTAACCGGCTCAAATCCGATCACGCTAGTCAACAGACTCAGCAACTCCTACATGACCTCGAAGGTCTGTGGACCGGAAAAGTCTCACTGCAGCAACTCCTTGCCCGAAGTGGATATCCAGATATTGACAAAGTCTTCCAGTTACCACCATACAGTACCTTACAAAACGTCAACATCACCAAATTTCTTAGAATAGTGTCCGGAGGTGAAGGTTTCAACATTCCTTCCCTATTCACCAAATTCATTAGCAGTGCACCACAGGCCATCATCAAGAGCTTGACAACCATCTCGGGTTTTCTGACAGGGAAGGTTAACTTCCAGACGATTATCGACGAGAGCGCCAACTCAGTTCTGAATAACACTGGTATATTTCCTGGAAGCAATATCACCTTGCCAATTATTCTCAACGCCATCAAGTCCTTCACTAAGGGAGACGTGAATTTCCCAAATATTTTGCGTAATCTGACAAGTCCCAATCCTGATGTGCAAAAGATAATCAACGACCTCAAAGGAGTGCTTAATGGAAAAATTGACATTAAGGAAATTTTCGATGACAGTGGAGCGTCTAACTTGGGACCAATACTTGATCTGCCACCTAGTAAATTTCCAAAACACGACATTACCAATTTACTCCAGTTATTCCCGCCTTCAGCACTCGTAGGATTACCGGGACAGGAGCCCGATGATTTCTGGAATTTCTTGGGACCAGAAATTTCTAAATTTTCAGGAGTATCTGGTCAAGGTGCGGAAATTTTCGTGAATTCTTTTCTGAAACTCGAAAAAACAAACCTGGATATCATCGAATCAATATTTAAAAGTTTAAATTCTGGAAGTATAAAAGACTTCTTCCAAAAGGTGTTCAACATTAAAGCAATTTTAAATTTAAAAAGCGGTGGCAAGACGTTGGCTCAGCTTTTGAAGATTGATGACGTCAACATAAATGAACTCAATTTCACGGGAATATTGCACTTGCTATCTAAAGGCGGAGTATTACTGCAAGGTATCAATCTTCCGTCACTTGTCCAACTCGGCCAAAGTGGACAGCCCAATGTCGGCGACATCATTAAGGGAATCTTAGATGTGATACAAGGCGGCAATGACGTATATCTCTACGATTTACTCAAGTCTAGTGGAATCCCGGCAGTTGGCCCTGTATTCAATGTGCCAAACAGCAATCTAAAAGGATTTGACTTCGTTCAGGTTTTGAAAATCTTCTATCCAAATGTCAGCAGCAACGGCATCCAATCATTAATCAAACAACTGCAGAGTGGCGGTGATCAGGTTAAAGAAATTGGAAACATCATTGAGGGTCTGCTCACAGGCAACTTTAACAGTGGCAATATCATCCCAAGTATCCGGAACTTTACGGGTTCGTCGGGTGCCATTGCTGGTATTTGGAGTACCATTCTGAATGGAGACTTCCCCAAACTTCCAGACATATTATCTAAACTTGACAGTCCAAACAATCCAGAGACCGAAGAACTCATACAATTATTGCTGCAACTGTGGACGGGCCAAACGGCTTTCAAAACTATTCTGGAAGAAAGTGGAAACTCAAACATTGATAATCTTCTCAATCTACCAAAAGGCAGCAGCTTAACAGCATTAAATGTGACCAAAACCTTGCAATTGTTATCGGGCGGTGGAGGAATCAATCCATTTGCAACAATAGTGAAGCAAGCCAGCAACGCTCCCCAAATCATAGGCAAGTTCGTGGCAGCAGTGACAAAAGTATTACAAGGAAAAGGCGACATATCTCCGCTGATAGAAGCAAGTTCTGATCCAGTCTTCCAAAATATTCCTGTAGTTCCAGGAGGTTCGTTGACATGGCCTCAGCTTTTGGCTTCCTTCAGCTCTTTCCTAAAAGGAGGCGTCAACTTCCCATCTATCATCACATCTTTAAACAGCACAAACCAACGTCTGAGAGAAATTATTAATCTCGCTACAGGACTCTGGTTCGGAAACGTTCGACTACCAGATTTCCTCGATAACATCGGTCTTAAGGACTCCGGGAATGTGTTCAATGTTCCATTCTTGACCAACCTTATCAATATCAGTCAAATACTGCAAAACTTACCAGGATCTGGAAATCAATTTCGAAACCTCAGCATATTTACTAACCTCACGAACCCACAATTTCTCTTCGAGTTCTTAAAAGTATTTAACATTAAAGGAAGTGGAAACAATGATATTATCAGCATCGTGAAAAACATCTTCCCTGGAACACAATCCGAAAATATTCAAACAAACATCGTTAATCTACTCACAACTAAGGATTCCGGTGCCACTTTTGGTCCATTCTTTAACGACGCGTCTAAGCTCCAAGAAATCGTTGCCAAATTCCTTAATCTACCCAACGTGAACATCACTGGACTAACAATCAAGGGATTCTTAGACCTCCTGTCCAGAAAAGATGGTCCGCTTCCTAACTTTAATCCCTTGGACCTCTTCAGCAAACTTAACAGCCAAAATGGATTCAATATCACGAAAGTCGGACAACTGATTTTGCGCTTATCAAATGGACAAGGAGACGTCAACTTGAAAGACTTCCTTATCGCTTTCGGCCTCGGTGACTTGGCCTCTACGCTGAATATTCCTGAGAGCAAGCTCGACGGGCTTAACATTACTAGGCTGTGGCAATCCTTTAGTTCAGGCAATTCCATAAATCTGACGTCCCTTTTCGATATTTTTGGCGGAGCTGGATCTTCACCGCTACAAGTAATTCTTCAAGCTTTCCTCAGTGGCAACTTCTCCAGTTCACATCAGCTTCAAGTTGGAATTCCAGTCCTCAACAACATTATTACCTTATTCCACAATTCTGAGGGTGGAATAGATGTATCTTACTTATGGCAAGCAATTATTGGAGGTAAATTCCCAACAATTCCGTCAATAATTAGTAAAATCGATAGCGTCAACAAAAACCCCGACTTAAAAAAATTCTTCGATGCTCTGGAACAGCTGTGGAATGGAAAACTTACTCTGTTTAATCTAGTGAGTGATAGTGGAAATGCCAATATTGATCACATTTTCAAGCTTCCAGCAGATAGTGGCGTGAGGAACATTAACGTTTCTGCCATCTTGCACTTATTATCGGGAGGAGGTGGCATCAACATACCTTCAATCCTGATTAAGTCTTCTTCGTCAGTGGGACTTTCAGTCATACGTGTCCTTCTGAATGTGGTGAAGGAGGTAGCTGCAGGAAGTAAGAATGTAAGTTCACTCGTTGAAGCCAGTGCCAATGCAGGTTTGGATAAGCTGCCCATTCTACCAAATCAAAGTAAGTTGACTTGGGTGCAGTTATTCTCTGCTTCCAAATTCATCCTTGAAGGAAAGGGCAATATCCCATCAATTTTGGATCAAGTGAACAGCACTAATCCAGCATTAGGAAACTTCCTGGCGGAAATTAAGAAGGTCATTGATGGGTCACTCAATATAGGTACCGCTCTTCAGAACAGTGGAATAGAAGACCTGTCTAAAGTATTAGGACAGCCAACAAGTGACTTACACAAGTTGGATGTTCCATCCATATTAAAATTATTATCAGGAGGTGGTGGAAGTATTGAAGTTACAACCCCTTGTGACGAGGAAGAAACGGAAACAACGACAGTAACAACGCCATGTGAAGAAGAAAATGAAACGCCAGTAACAACGCCATGTGAAGAAGAAAATGAAACGCCAGTAACAACCCCATGTCCGGAAGAAAGTGATACGCTAGTAACAACGCTAGAAACAACACCACAGGACGAAGGAGAAACTGCGGCATAAATAAAATTTCAAAGTACATCTCACATAATCTGTCGCAAATGAATAACTCACCATTGAACGCCTCCATTGATGATAAACGGTATTACCTGTTCTGGAACATTCGATGCATTGAAATAATCACATCCGGTGTAATAATTGCACTTTAGCCTATCAGTTCACACTGGTAGTCTGGTGAAGGTGTTAAATTATAGCAAATCTCGTATTAAATGCCATGTATTTTTAATGAAATATTTGTGGGATAACATTTTAACTCAGAATATAAGTAAAATTACTGTAATGGTATTGGGGAAACTACTTTTTTTTCTTCTTAATTAAAACGAAATTATTTAAAGTTTAATGAATGGCGTCGAGGCTAACAATGGCCGAAAATTGTTCTAAAAAGTGTTACAAACAATATTAACATTTCTTGATAATATATCATTGTTGGTAGCAGATTTTCATAAACTTCAAACACGAAATATTCAAAATAAGGTCTTCCAACAATCTGTTATTAAATATCTCATGAATGAGTGTGTGTAATAAAACATTTTAATAGACTGATGCCAGTTATCAGATGTAACACATGGTAATAAAGCACTACCTACTGTATAAAGCTGAAAGAATTATAATTGTTCCCACATTAAATGGCAGTTTAACGATCTTTCCAAATGCAAAGTCACGATTTCTTAAAGCCTATAAACGGCACACTGTACGTACCGGTCAACAACAAAAACAAAAAACAAGTATTATTCAAGAAATCTCTATCGATGATTATAATAATCCGATAACATTATTACAGTACTTCATTATCGTTACACCAGCACACTACCATGACGCTATTATAATAATGCGGGTTTAATAAAGCGTGGACTATAGACTTTCGTGCTGTACAAGACGTACTTTTGAAATTTTCAATCCAAGATTAAAAGTTATCAAACGAGACTGTGTCGAATCTGTAGAAAAGCTGATTAAAAATGGAGACTTTAGGTTCGCCTGAAAGACTGAATTTCAAACATATGTAAGTTTTTCTTTTCAGTGTATTTACATTGAAAATGAAATCAACAAAAACAGAAACACCTGTACCAGTTTCTGACAACTCTGTACCACTGCTTATTGCTTTGTTACCTATCACGAGAGAAGAAAATGCCACATGCAAAACAAAAAGTCAAAATTAGTGAAAATTAAATCGATCATTACCATAACATGCCGTTGCCTCTTCAAACAAATTAATTTCCCACAAAGGAGTTTTGCTTTCTCTCGAAAATGCTAATAACGCCTCAACAAAACAAGACTGTAAACTTTGACCATCGTCATCTGTGCGACTGCAGTTTTCATTCTACAATATTCAAGTGACCACAAATTAGTGAGTAATATTGCTTTCATCTTCGGAACATATCCTTGTTATTATGTCTTACAGGATTCCAATATGTTTCCTCAGTACCAGAAATTTCATAGGCTGACAAAGTAGTTCCATTATCGTAAGTATTTATTGGATGGTAAATCATATCCTGTTCCTTAGTTTTCACCACCTAAAAGGACAAGTGACAGAGAAGGTTTAAAAAACTCCCATCCTGCCATAATTCTGGTAATTCCTTATTAGCTTCTTACCTTCAGAGATGAAACCTCTAATAATGGACGATTACTTGCAGATGACTTTGAACTCAAGATTGTCTTGAACATGAAGATGTCTGAACTGAAGCTTGGATCCATTTTTAGAACCAAAGGCCCGAATGACCTACATTCCGTCATTACTTTTGCCAATTCACGTCCTGTGTCACCATCTAAGATAACTACCTGTAAACGACCATGTCAAAAACTCAAATCGTGAATAAGAACTTTTAGATGACGCTCAAATACCAGAAAGGATAAAAAAAAAGGGGGAACACGCACCTTGGACCGGCAGTCTGAAGTGGCAAGACAATCAGTGACGGACACACTTACAAACACATCCAATGTGTCGTCGTCGTTGAATCGTCCAAATGCAGGTTGGCTGACAAGAAATAAGGCATTTCCAGTAAACCAAAAATTGGAGTGTGCACAATTGAAGTGTAAATTCTTACCTTATTTTAGAACCAGAACTGACTTTATAAGTCCAAACGGGTTGAAAACCATTTGGGCCACTCAGACACACCAACTGTTCAAAGTCATTCTCTACAACCAAGACATTGGCCAAACTTTTCTTGTCGTTCTGCAGCAAACGGAAAGACACGATGTCACCACTTCCACTGAAAGGTAAACGTAGTGCTGTTATCACCAGTTACCAGTAAACACTTGTGACGGCACCTTAGGCAGAGGGGGCGGCGAGTTGCGTTGGACACACCAGTTCTCGTCTGATCACTGAACTTAAGCAACGCAACTCCAGCTAGTACTGACATGGGTGGTCGCTCGGGAAAACTGGGTACTGCTAATACCCAAAAATCGTCGCATTAGTGTAGTGTCTGTGCAGTCTATGCATAAGAACTATGCAGTGGTACTCTAATGACGCTAATGACCTTGTAGTTGTTGGGACCTAAAACACCAACAAACAACCTTAGGCAGAGGTGTCCAAGGCCGACAAAAACAGGATTAACAACAACAACAACAAAAAATATTCTAAATAGAAGTAGTCTTGAGGTCTAGCGCCTACAAGCAGCACCTAGGGTCTGCAAAAACCTTAAGGCGGCCTTCCGCACCACTACGCGTCCAATTTGACGGAGTACTTATCAAGTGTGCAGGGCTCGCTCTAAGGGGGGGGGCAACCCGGACATTTGTCCGGAGCGCCATTTTGGCTGTAAGTGTGACAACAGAGCTCAGTTTCAAGGGGCGGCAATTTGTCCTTTTGTCCGGGGCGGCATAAGTGCTAGAGCAGATGTTTGTCTGTTGGTGTTTTAGGGCTCTTCAACTACAAGGTCATTAGAGACCCGTCCACTGCATAGTTCTAATGCATTGACTGCACAGACACTACACTAATGCGACGATTTTTTTTTGGGGGGGGGGGGGCATTAGCAGTACCCAGTTTCCCAAG
The DNA here is from genome assembly GCA_013389805.1 of Trigoniulus corallinus. Classification (NCBI taxonomy): domain Eukaryota; kingdom Metazoa; phylum Arthropoda; class Diplopoda; order Spirobolida; family Trigoniulidae; genus Trigoniulus; species Trigoniulus corallinus. The sequence goes on from JAAFCE010007744.1 coordinate 3,719,705, forward strand.
CGGCAACCCATGTCAGTACTAGCTGGGGTTGCGCTGCTTAACTTCAGTGATCAATCGAGAACTGGTGTGTCCGACGCAATTCGCCGCTACCTAGAGCAGGTGCTGAAGCCTGAAGGCCAGTAACTGAGACCCCGACACGAAGGTCTAAAAACCTTGAAATTTTGCTGACCTATAAATTTAATTTCCGTTAATAAAGAGGGTTCTTTTTCTGGTAGGTCAAGCACACCATCAATTTGGATGTCAAGCCTGTTGGACACGTTTGAGGAGCGGTTAGCAACCAGCCTACAGGTCAGTCAAATTCGTTATAAAATGCACTAATGGTAAAGATGAATTACCTGTAAATTTCGACAAATTTAGAACAGAGAGTTGGAATAGAGCCACTGGTGCTTGCAGTGGACGCTGTATCATTTGTCTGACATGTTGTCTCAGAGCTGCTGATATCTCTCAAGTGCTCATCTAACGAAGTCATCAATATCGCTAAAAAAAAGGTAACATTACATATACCAAAAAAAAAAAACACATTAAATTCTGATAGTCACTCTGAAATCTGTACTCGAAATTTGACAGAAAACGTCCCAAGTCAACTTGTGAGACCAGCACTGACTGCAGTTAATATTAATCAGTAAGTAAATTTAAGTGGAAATCTTTAAATTTAAGAAAGCCACACCTGTACCATTAGTATGGATCCCATCACCTCTACTCAAAAGCATCATTAATGATTTAGAGCCGTTCCCAAAGTCATAAGCAGTTAGAAGTGGAAGTGAAGCCTGGCCACCAACAGAAACAGAAGCGTGAGATGAACGCACAATTGGAACAGCGTGCACCAGTCGCCCAGCAATCTGTCCATTATTTCCAGACACCAACAACACATGTGCAATCTGTTCAGTAACATACTGAGTTGGAGATGGCGATGAATTCATAAGAAACGGAGAAGACGAAGACGACGATTCTCTTGAATGATTTTCTTCAGGCGTCACCAAACCAACCACAGCAAAATCTTTAACCCCATCTTGATCCAAGTCTACATCAGGCAACTGACAAGGCACTGAAATCACGCTCATTTCAACAGCATGACGCTCATTATGATTGTGAAGATACCAGAATATATAGCCTGCAAGAAGAAAATAAATAAATAAAACGATATTTCAACACTTGTAAGAATGGCCTGTGACCTTTAAGTCCGAGTTGGGACAACGCTTCTTTTTATTTTTTTTTCGTTGGAGTTTTAGGGCCCTTCAACTACAAGGTCATTAGAGCCCCGTCCACAGCATAGTTCTAGTGCAGAGACTGCACAGACACAACACTAATGCGACGATTTTTAAGTATTAGCAGTACACAGTTTTCCCAAGCGGCCACCCATGTTAGTACTAGCCGAGGTTGCGCTGCTTAACTTCAGTGATCAGACGAGAACTGGTGTGTCCAAAGCCGCTCCCCGGGACAAGGGGATAATAATGACGACGACTCTTAGTTGTGAGCAGTGGCGTACCGCGGGGATTTTGTTTGTTGGAGTTTAAGGTCCCGTCAACTACGAGGTCATTAGAGACCCGTCCACTGTATAGTTCTAATGCATTGACTGCACAGACACTACACTAATGCGACGATTATTGGGTATTAGCAGTACCCAGCTTTCCCGAGCGACCACCCATGTCAGTACTAACTGGGCTTGCGTTGCTTAAATTCAGTGATCAGCAGAGAACTGGTGTGTCCAACGCAACTCGCCGCTCGTACCGAGGGGAGTGCGGACACTAGTTCAGGTAGTGACAGTGGGATACCGATACAAGAAAATTGCAACAAGTGAGAGGGGAGGGGCGAAACCAGGATTTGCCAAGCAAATCAACTCCTAACTCTCTTCCCCCCCCCTATGGCAGGGTCGGGTACTCATCTTGTCCCTCCGAATAGACAAAGGGGTAATATATTGGATAGTTTTTTTTCGCAGCCGGTAGCCGACCAAAACTGCAACCCCAATGCTGATTTATCGTCGGTCTAAAGTTGGGTGAGGCACTCCATCGACGCTAGGGGGTGAACTCCTACACCTGGAAATTTTGCCGATCTACTCATTGCATAGTAGAGAGGGTTGTTTGGCGGGCTAGTGACATCGTACACCACACCGGGCCACGGCTTTCCTTCCATTATTATTTATTTGTTGGTGTTTTAGGGCCCTTCAACTGCAAGGTGATTAGAGCCCCGTCCACTGTGCAGTTCTTATGCAACGACTACACAGACACTACACTAATGGGACGATTTTTGGGGATTAGCAGTACCCAGTTTTCCCAAGCGACCACCCATGTCAGTACTAACTGGGGTTGCGTTGCTTAACTTCAGTGATCGGACGAGAACTGGTGTGTCCAACGCAATTCGCCGCTCCCTTCTTTCCTTCTAATCCGACGGAAGGCGCACTCGAACCCCTCCCTCTCTACCACCCGAAAGATGCCAACTCCACCTCGGTCCAATATCGAGCCTCGAACCACTGACGCAGTTACCGAGTGTGCTACCCAGCGTGCCACTGGAACGAGTCTTCAAGATCATTAATCATCATCATCATACCCTTATCCCGCTTACGGCATGGTCGGGTTTGCGGGTTCTAGCCTAGAGAGCGGCGAGTTTCGTTGGACACACCAGTTCTCGTCTGATCACTGAAGTTAAGTAACGCAAGCCCAGTTAGTACTGACATGGGTGGTCGCTCGGGAAAGCTGGGTACTGCTAACACCCAATAATCGTCGCATTAGTGTAGTGTCTGTGCAGGACATGCATTAGAACTATACAGTGGACGGATCTCTAATGACCTAGTAGTTGACGGGACCTTAAACTCCAACAAACAAACAAACAACGGGTTCTAGCCCTCCACTCCCGGCTATCTCCCACAGTAGCGGTTCTAGCATACGCGAGGCCCTTTCCAAAAATTTGCAACTTGCAAAAGCGAGACCCCGTGCATTTGCACAGTTTGCACGTGCATCCCCACACACTACCATATCCTTACGTACAACCTGCTCCCCCGTCTGCTTCGGTCTCCGTTTACCCCGGGTGTTTTCGACCACCTGGATTAATGAAACAGACCTAACGAGCTTCTCCTCTTCTCATTACGTGCCCATACCACCTCAACCTATTAGCAACTCCTAACTCTTTTCCTGCCTATGGCAGGGTCGGGTACCCATCCTGTCCCTCTGAATGGACACAAGGGCTATATATTGGTCATAGTTTTTCTGCAGCCGGTTGCCGGCCAAAGCTCCACCCCTACGCATTTTTTTTCGTCGGCTTAGTGTTCGTTGGGGAATGCTACCGACGCCAGGGGGCGAGCTCCTACCCCTGGAAATTTTTGCGTCATCTACCCGTTGCATAGTTGTTGCTGTTTTTTGTTGGTGTTTTAGGGCCCTTCAACTACAAGGTCATCAGAGCCCCGTCCACAGTGTAGTTCATATGCAGCGACTGCACAGACACTACACCAATGTGACGATTTTTGATTACTAGCGGTACCCAGTTTTCCCAAGCTGCCACCCATGACAGTACTAGCTGGGGTTGAGTTGCTTAACTTCAGTGACCCGTTGCATAGTAGAGAGGGTTCTTTGACGTGCAAGTGCCATCGTACACCAACACGGGACCTCGGTTTTACTTCTCATCCGAAAGATGGCACACTCGCGGCCTCTCTCTCTCGCCGGAAAGAAGCCAACTCACCTCGGTCCAGTATCGAACCTAGAACTATTGGCGCAGTTGCCGAGCGTGCTAACCACTACGCCACCGTGGCGGGTAGTACCACCTCAAACTATTGTCCCCCCATTTTTTCGGTGCTTCAAGATCATTAAATGAACAACAAAAGAAGATTTGAAAAGCCCCGAAGTACCATTTGAAGCATTGACTGCCGCCAAGAGGCCAGTTGAACCAACAATGATGCATTCGTTGAATCCGTCCTTATTGACATCAGTCACATCACACACCAAGTCCGCGATATCGGTGTAATAAGGAAGTCTCCAAGATTCTTGGCCGTCTTCCGCTTGCAGCGCAATCACACCACTAGAAGACGAAGAAGATTTCTCCATTTTACCTGTCAGGAAATAAAAATTACATCAAAATTTACACACAGACCATCTTTTTTTGCAAACGTCAGACAAGCAAATAAAAAAACATGATTCAGGTCAATAAAGTTTTACCAGGAGCAGCAGGAGGAATAGAAGACTCGTGACTAATGTGTCGAAAAACTGACAAGAGGACAGTCTTGCCTGCAGGATCCACTTGAACAAGCTTAGGCTTGGAAACGAAACCTAAATCACAAAATAAGATCTGATTAAATTGATGACAAATTGAAATAAAGAATTCATTGACACACTTACGTATATTATTAAAAGTCCCGTTCCATTCTCGCAAGTTGATGGTGGGGGCGGTGTCATGCTTGGACTTTGGTAAACATGGAGCAAAATGACAAGGAAGTAGCCACAGAAGAGCCACCATATACAACACACAGATAAGAATGGACATGATGAAGCAGGCCAGACGTGAGCAAGACATCTTAGAAGATTTCTCCGATGTCGAAATTCCAATCAGTGCCAACGGAGGCGGATTATCAGACTGATGACAAGCAGAGTAAGATGTGCCGCACAAACTCACTGTCTTTATTTCACGTTGGGACACTTGAGTATTTCTGTCAAAGGTGCAATTGGTATCGGTGTAGAGACAAGCAGTGGACAGTAGTTCTGTATGTGGACTACTTTCAGGACTGTCATCATAAACACCCTCATCTTCATCACTGAGAGCTTGAGGAACAGGTGTGTATCGTTTGGATCTGTCTGATCTGATACCTGCAAGAATAACAACCCCACCATTAATGCAGGTAAAAAAGAAATCTAAACTGACTTACCTGACTAGAACTCTTTAACGATCTAAAATAAACCATCATTGTATAAATTAAAGGGTTACAAGGTCGGAACAACCATAACTGCGCCTCGCCACATCAGGGACAAAGAGATAAATGAGCAATTTAAAAGCACTCTCACTCTCTCGCTCGCACTCTTTTTCTGTGAAATGTAGAGCACCAGGGTGACGGTCGGTGGTCTAGTTTTGGGAATTCCTAGGTACACCCGCTCACCCGCCTCGTGAAATTCACGTGTGTTTATGTGCTAATCATCTATCAACAAGTCGTTTAATAACTATCTAATAATTACCTCTCATTTCGAAATGTGCGTCAAAGTTGCAAATGTGCGCGATGATCATTCAATAATGAACTGAATAACGACGCACCGCAGAAGAGGAACATGGACCAGACTGCTGTTATTGCCATCGCCTGTCATAGCAAATTTCAGTTTCCAACCACTACTCCTTGCAGAAATCTTGACCTACAAGATAACAAAAACGTATCAAAAATTATTGGAAAGTTTAAACAAGAAAATGAAAACCAAAAACACATTTTTAAAGAAGATCTATGTGAAAACCAAACACATTTTGACTGCAGAATTAATACGTAACTGATTAACGACTTCATGACGTCGGTCGAACGTCTTTCCGATGTCAACACCTTTTACCAACGCCAGGGAGAAGACGAAGGGAAAGTGGCTGTATAGCGTTGGACACACCAGTTCTCGTCTGATCACTGAAGTTAAACAACGCAACCTCAACTAGTACCAACATGGGTGGCCGCTTGAGAAAACTGGGTACTGCTAATACCCAAAACCCATCGCATTAGTGTAGTGTCCGTGCAGTCTCTGCATCAGAGCTACACAGTGGACGGGGCTCTAATGGCCTTTGTAGTTGAAGGGCCCTAAAACACCAACGAACCGAAACCCAGATAGTATTAGCATGGGTGGCCAGTCGCGAACAGTACATAGGCCTACTGCTAATACCCATAACGTCGATTGGCTGTTTTTTTGTCCTGTTTGTGTCTTCGGGCCCTTCAACGGTCACTAGAGTCTTACGACGATTTTTTTTTGATATTAGCAGTACCCAGTGTTCCCAAGTGGTCACCCATGCTAGTACCAGCTGGAGTTTAGTTGCTTAACTTCAGTGACCAGACGAGAACTGGTGCGTCCAACCAGTGGCGTAACTTCAGTTGTGGCGCCCCCTCCCCTGAGCAGACATTACACGTATGTAGGCACTTTTTATTTGCCGTAAAGTCGTCATGCAGGCAATGTGTAGCGGCAGATGATTCCCAGCAGGGCGGACAAGGGGCAATTTGTCCAACGCAATACAGACGCTCCCAAACCGTCGTAGCAGCGTAGTGCCTGCATTAGAACTACGCAGTGGACAGGGGTCTAATGACCGCTGTAGATGAAGGGTCCTAAAACACCAACAAATCAATCAACGAGGTGGGGGGGCTGAGGGTAGAAAAGGTTCTCCTCGATGGCGCTGAAGTAGTACACGATTCAGTTGCAGGTCCGATCCTGGCACAATCAGGTGGCTTTCGGACAAGAGGGAGACAGGCCTCGAGTGCGCCTTTGTCGCACCGAAACCACAAGTAATGTGCACAATGTTATCACTACATTTCCCAGAGGATGTTTCCAAGTGTAGAAGCTCGCCCCTGGGGGTTGGTGAAGATGTGTTCCAAAGAATAAAATAGGCCGACGATAAATAAGCAAAAGGGTTTCAGCATTAGGTCACGTAAAATACTGTCCTACAGATTGCCCCTATGTCCTCGTTACCTACGGGACAAATGGTTATCCGACTCTGCCATAGGAGGAAAAGAACTGATGATGATGGTGTACAAGGGGTTATTTGCCGTGCAGCAGGTGACACTGTACACCTGATATCCTATCTGACAAAAGAAGCATCTGAAGCGTCCATCAGGGGTTCCAGTCAACCGTTGAACCAACTGGGGTAATTGAACCCCTCGGAACAAGTTTGCTCTCCCTAATCATTTATTGAAAACTTAAAAGATATTTTTAACTACGTAGCGGGGGCTGTGTTCAGGAAGCAGAATGCCCGCAGTCTAATTGGTAGTGAAGTGTTTCTCGAGTCAAAGGTGAGGGGTTCGATCCTGGCCAACGAGAGAACCGTCTGTTACTCATGAGGTAAACGCACACGTAGGCCGCCCTCACACGAAATGGGGTGTGTGCATTTTCCTCTCTTCAACGCAAAGTAGAAGTGATATCAACAGCTAGCCTTAATACCAACAACAATCCACTTCGAGGGGGGACGCATAAATGGCGTGCTCAACTAGTGGTCCCAGGTTCGATGCTGGATCTAGGTGAGTTGGCTTCCTTCGGGCGAGAGAGTGCACTTTCCGTCGGATGAGAAGTAAAGACGGTGCCCTACCGTGAGGAGTGTACGATGTCATTGGAACGGAAAAGAACCCTCTCTACTAGGGAACGGGTAGATGAGGCAAAATCCCCAGGTGTAGGAGCTTGTCTCTCGCATCGATGGAGTGTCCCGAACCAACAACAGGCCCACGATGAATAAGCATAAGGGTTGCAGTTTAAGTCGGCAACCAGCTACGTAAATATATTGTCCAAAGGATGACCCACGTATCCATCCATTGATTGAATGACTTGTTGGTGTTTTAGGGCCCTTCAACAACAAGGTCATTAGAGCCCCGTCCACTGCGTAGTTCTAATACAGAGACTGCACAGGCACTACACTAATGCGACGATTTTAGGAGTATTAGCAGTACCCAGTGTTCCCAAACGGCCACTCACGTTAGTACTAACTGGGGTTGCGCTGCTTAATTTCAGCGATCAGACGAGAACTGGTGCGTCCAACGCAATACAGTCACATCCGTGTCCATCCAGAGGGACAAAAATGGGTACCCGAGTCTGCCATAGACTGTTATTTCGAATAACGCAATGCAGGTGAATTGAGTTCAATCTCCAGGTGTTCTGCACTCACTTATCTTCCTGTAGAGCACCTTGCAGGACACTAGCCCTGTTATACCCAGCGTCAAAAAATGATTTCATTCACTTAACAGCAATTTTAGTCCTAGCAGACATCATTCAGGATCCATTAATCCATTAACACCTGTAATTTCATGTTTGGCCAGCACATAAACATGTTCTTGTTCTTCAAGTCGGTGTCTGAACCGGGAACAAAACTCTGAATTCAATCAAATAAAAGTGTAGTAGGAAAATTTCCAAATTTTGAACCTCAATGAGTTTAAATGACAATGTAATGAACCTATTTAATGATCGTTAATGTGGTTATCAACCAACACCGATCAACATGTGTCGCGAAACGGGACAGTCATTTGGGAACAGGTGCATAGGCGGCAGAAGGTCTATTGAACTTTAAGCAATCCAGCATAATAACAATCATGAGGGCCTCTGCAGAACTTCATCTGTAACCTCAAAAAAAATCTCGAGGCCGACCTCAATGGCATGATATGTAGGGCGCGTTAATCTCTTCAGGGGGATTAAAGCACCCACCTCTCCCATGGGCTAGAGGGTGTGAATAATTTACCGATGCCACCAATCTCTTACACCTGGAAACTTTACCGATCTACACGTATATTTTACTCTGTGTAGACAGTGTTCCTTTACGTGCAGCGTTCCTTGACACCACTTCCCCAATCGGTGGGGGAAGGAAGGCGCACATAATCACACCCAGCTCCATCAGAATTGAACCGGCATCCACGGCCTCAAAGTTAAGCGTGGTGCAACCGAGCCACCCCTGCTAATGAGACCACTGACCTCACTGATAGAGGGAGTAAGTCGTTTTCGTTATAATAGTGTGGCCCGTCTAAGTAGACTGGGCAGCACAGAATTGGATAAACCCAAAATTGCAGCTAAACGACTAAAGATTCTTGGCCTACCATGGTACTGGAGGTGACCATGGAACAGGCGCATTACATTTTCTAAATTAGTACAGTTATGAACAAAGTGAACATGGGACACCCGCGATGTAAGATTGTTTGCTTGTGTTTTAGGGCCCTTCAATTACAAGGTCATTAAAGCCCCGTCCACAGTGTAGTTCTGATGCAGAGACTGCACAGACACTACACTAATGCGACGACTTTTGGGTATTAGCAGTACCCAGTTTTCCCAAGCGGCCACCCATGTCAGTACTAGCTGGGGTTGCGTTGCAGTTGTTGTTGTTTGTTGGAGTTTAAGGTCCCGTCAACTACGAGGTCATTAGAGACCCGTCCACTGTATAGTTCCAAAGCATATACTGCACAGACACTACACTAGTGAGACGATTATTGGGTATTAGCAGTACCCAGCTTTCCCGAGCAACCACCCATGTCAGTACTAACTGGGCTTGCGGTGCTTAACTTCAGTGATCAGACGAGAACTGGTGTGTCCAACGCAACTCGCCGCTCCCTTGCGTTGCAGTGATCAGACGAGAACTGGTGTGTCCAACACAATTCGCCGCTCTCGCGATGTAAGAGGAACGGAGGCCAGCAAAGGCGGACTGATGAGAAAATGAGGCCCGAGGAAAAGTTACAAGAAACAGGCACATACTGAATAACGGAATTTGACGACGGTCTACCAGGGAAAGCGGAGCATCCTTGGTAGACCAGTCCAACTTTACGTTGAACTAGTGCTCGTGTGATCACTGAGATTAAGCAACGCAACCCCAGCTAGTACTAGCATGGGTTACCGTTAGGGAACACTGGGTACTGCTGATACCCAAAATCGTCGTAACAGCGTCGTGTCTGTGCAGACTCCGCATTAGGACTATGCAGTGGACGGGGCTCTAATGACCATTGTAGTCGAAGGGCCCTAAAACACCAGGAGGGTGTCCCAAGAGTTGAAAAAAAAAAGCAGAGTCTACTCGTAGACAGGGGGAAACGACAACAAACCAAAAATTCTAGTTACCACTTCACTCACTCAAACCGGTACACTGATCTCGATTAGGATCACGCACACACCTACACCTAAAAAGCAACTCCTAACTCTTTTCTCGCCTATGGCAGGGTCGGGTACCCATATTGTTCCTCTAAATAGACACAGATTTTCTGCAGCCGGTTGCCGGCCAAAGCTGCACCCCTACGCTTTTTTCTTTCGTCGCTCTAGTGTTCGTTGGGGAATGTTACCGACGCCAGGGGGGGCGAGCTCCTACACCTGGAGATTTCTGCCTCATCTACCCGTTGCATAGTAGAGAGGGTTATTTTACGTGCAAGTGCCATCGTACACCAACACGGGACGTCGGTTTTACTTCTCATCCGAAAGAAGGCACACTCGTGGCCTCTCTCTCTCTCTCTCTCTCTCACCCGAAAGAAGCCGACCCACCTCGGTCCAGTATCGAACCTAGAACTAGTGGGGCAGTGGCCGAGCGTGCTAACCACTACACCTACATACCCGAAATGTGAATTTCTCCTTACATCTATCTATCTAGCAAAAGAAATTCGGCATGTCCTGTAACGGAATAGATTCAACTTCACAAGTGGCAGCAGTCAGCGGGGGGAGGGGCAATTTCAAATGGTGTGAATCGAGACCCAACCTAACAGGACCATCAGGGAGGGGCGGCCCCTGAAAATAATATATTTTTATGACGATGCTTTCATCAGGAAATTACTAATCAGGCGACGATAATAAAATATTTCATTCACAAGTAAAATGATGAGAGAGAGAGAGAGAGAGAGAGAGAGCAACCATGTCAAAAAGTGGGTCAAGTTTGACTGACTACGAATGGGTATCAATTAAAATAAAATGAACCTCATCAATCAGGTGTGTAGCTCTCCTCCTACCTGCAATCAACCAGAGAGAAATAAAACTGTAAATTACAACAACGCGCACTCACGATGCCTGAACTCTGTTAAAACAAACGCACAATTAGTAGGTCGATTAATTCTTACAACCTGAAACAACTTAATGGTCATCTCGCGTGCACGAGTGAGCCTGCAGGCTCCAGATGCCCAATCGGCACACCAATGGCTCTCCGAAGAACACCACTCCTGAGTAACAAACGCATATCCAACCAACATCATTTCACTTACAAACACGTGGATACCAATTAATAACCCAAGATCCTGGATGGTATTAAATTCACAACAACGGACAGCAGAGGGGGATGCAACAGGCACACGTGTGGGGCACATGTGGCAAATAAACGACGATTTGCAATTTCAAACAGGAGGACCTACAAACACATAGAGAAGAATATGAATGAATATCAATGATAAAAAAATTATTCAACATGAAATGTTTGCTCAAACGTGGCTAAGCTTCAAAGCGGTCAAAACAGATCCGGGATAATGATGAAAGACACCGAATCCCAAAACGCCATATACGCCATATACACGCATACATACATAACATTAGCTCAATATATGACTAAGTACAAGGGGGAAGGGGGGGGGGGTCCCACACAAGGATATCATCAAAATTTCAAATTGGCAATTAAATGAATTCCAAAGGTGACAAACAAGGTGAGGAGGAGGAGAGGAAATGAGATACTGGCAGGCAGATGCTCATCCTAGAGTGAGCTTGTTGCACAACAACACCATTTAGGAAAACTTTAACCTCAGCCATGGATACACCTCTGGTAACCACCCAAATTTTATGGTTTGTTCGTGTTTTAGGGCCCTTCAACTACAAGGTCATTACAGCCCCGTCCACAGCATAGTTCTTATGCACAGACACTACGGGAGCCACGAATTGCTTTGGACACACCAAGTCTCGTCTGATCACTGAAGTTAAGCAGCGCAACCCCAGTTAGTACTGACATGGATGGCCGCTTGGGAAAACTGGGTACTGCTAATACCCAATAATCGTCGCATTAGTGTAGTGTCTGTGCAGTCTCCTCATAAGAACTATGCTGTGGACGGGGCTCTAATGACCTTTGTAGTTGAAGGGCCCTAAATCATCAACAAAAAAACAACAACATAGACACTACACTAATGCGACGATTTTTGGGTCTTAGCAGTACCGATTTTTCCCAAGCAGCCACCCATGTCAGTACTAGCTGGGATTGCGCTGCTCCTCTAATGACCTTGTAGTTGACGAGACCTTAAACACCAACCCATTGCGCTGCTTAACTTCAGTGATCAGACGAGAACTGGTGTGTCCAACGCAACTCGCCGCTCCCATGATTGTTGGGTATCAGCAGTACCCAGTGTTACCAAGCGGCCACCCATGTCAGTACTAACAGGGGTTGCGTTGGCTAACTTCAGTGATCAAACGAGAACTGATATGCCCAAGCCGCTCCCCCTAATCACTCAAAAGGCACTGGTTGGATATTCAATAAAGTTCCATCATCACTATCCATTTCCCCTGGAGCCAGGACTGGTGCTTGGGTCTTAAGTGCCCGTCGGCAAATCTCAAAATAAGCGCCCCTCTCCGTTACGTTAAATAATGTTGAATACACATGTCGGTGGTTGAAACATCGAAATGGCACTCGCTTCCGCGAACCCTGCCCAGAGCCTATGGCAAGATCGGGTGCGCATTTTGTTGGCTCGCTAAATAACTGTTGGATCTGTTGGACGGTATTTGTACGCCGCCGGCTGACAACCCAATGACAACCCGGCTGACAATCCCTGTAATAAAATGCTGTAATTCTTATTTATCGTCGGCCGGTCTATTTTGATTCGTTGGGGCATGTTTGTCCGACGACAAGGGGATAGTTCCTACACCTGAAAATTTTGGTACTGACCAACACGTATGTTTTACTCGCCATGTTGAAAAGTTCTTTTAAGAGTAGTGGTAGTGATGGCACACACAGAACCACGGTTTTATTCCCTGTCCCGACCAAAGGAGTACAGGAGGGAGGCGGAAATTTCCTTTCGCCAAAAAAAATCCCTCCCTTTGTCAGGATACAGCCTAAGGTCATGAACTTATCAAACTGTTATTGAATTACTGAGGAAGACTGAAAAAACTTGAGAGAGAGAGAAAATTGGACAAAGGCAGACACAGGGACCAGGAAAACATTTCGGGAGGGAGGAAGTGGGGAATTCTCCAACATTTTTAGTTCAAATTACGCCTCTGCACTCTGCTTCTCGTATCAGTCTATTTGTCCATAAGTCGCCTGAAACTTCCCGGGGACAGTGGGAATCCATGAGTTCTCTTCCTCTCTTCTCCCTCGTTATCTTTCTATCCTGTCCCGAGATGTCCCTGAAGAATCCTGTCCCTGAAAAAAATTAGGAAAGTAGTTTTTTTTTTACTCCTCAACTGTTAACGTGAATCACCATCTTCATCATACCCTTATCCCGCCTGTGGCAGGGTCGGGTCTGGGGTTCTAACCCTCCACTCTCGCCTATCTCCCACCAGGTCCCTGTCCACTGCCAGTAAGGGTCCTAATATTCCACGTTCCTAATCTAAGATTTGCCCCTATGCTTTCTTAACATGCTGTGACTGGGGGGGGAGGGGAAGCACTGGCGTCTGGAACCCGCAGAAACATTGGCTGCCTCGTCTGGATTCATTTTAAATGGGTTGGGAAGTTAGCCAAGCAGCCATAACAGGATGAACCCTTAGGAGGCTGTTCGCGGGAGATGAGGAGGTAGGTGTAGAGGATAAAGGAGAGGGGAACTTTGCAGCACCCAACGTTCTTTATCAACCACCCATGTTGGTACCAACGTGGGCTTCCGCTGCTTAACTTCAGTGATCTCACGAGAACTGGTGTGTCCAACGCAACTTGGCTGCGATGTCGACCTACCCCAACTGCTAACGAGAATCCATTCTGATAATCTGCAAGGAACTTTTGCCTCGAAAGGCTAACAAAAAAAAAACCGTTCAGAAATTCATCATTACAGGAACAAATGCGGTGTGTATCCAACCTGAACATTTGGAGTCGATAAGACAATAGTCCTCATCAGAAAAATTCCCCAGGTAGTATCTTGAACGATGAGTTGCCAAAATGTCAAGGGTAGCATTAGGGGAACATTAACAGGCACATCTACAACTAATATCCTCAACGATTTTCCCACATCTGAAACTGATTAAAAGCTAATTATGGTATTGAAATGATATGGATTGATCGAAACTGCATCTAAACAGACGTAGGCAGGCCAGGCAGGTGACGTACTTTTAGCAAAATTCCCAGTATTACCGGGGGTCCTGAATCATGTTGATATTGTCTCCAAAACTGTTGAATAAAATTATGTGCCTATTAATCGAAGTCAGCCTAACATTTGCATATAGGCTTCGAAAACGAAACCTGCGATGCAATTAATTTCATATTTTGTCAGTGTCAATATGACAATAATAATAATGATGATGATGAGGTAGGTGAAGTTCATGAATACTTGATTTCAAAAACTAGTATAAAAACCCTAATCCAACTCACAGTCAGGCGACAGAGATCGGAGTTCCACACAACTCTCCAATCTCACCAAGTACCTCATTCTCCATCCCAGTCGGAATTTCACCCATCCTTCCAAAATCCGTAATAACCTCCGTCACCATTCTGCAAAAAAACAACTATCCCGTTTCTGCCTGTGTGAGAGTAAGAAGGCGTTTGAGAAAGAGTGGGAGACAAGAAAACTGTGTTACGGCCAGCCAACTACGTCCAGTAGTTGACGGACACCGAAACATCATTGAACATGAAGCCATCTATAAAAATCGCCGCATTCGTCGTATTCATTGTCCTCACAACGTTTCCTTCTGAGGTAAGCTATCTAAAACAAAAAGAAAGCATTTGAGAAATATAACTGACGCACTTTGAAATGAACAACGACTCACTATCCAACATCATTTTTTAACTAAACACCGCACTTGACGGCAACGGCTTATTGCGTTGGACACACCAGTTCTCGTCTGATCACTGAAGTTAAGCAACGCAACCCCCAGCTAGTACTGACATGGGTGGCCGCTTGGGGAAACTGGGCACTGCTAATACCCAAAAATCGTCACATTCCTGTAGTGCCTATGCAATTTCTGCATTACAACTACGCAGTGGACGGGGCTCTAACGACCTTGTAGTTGAAGGGCCCTAAAATACTAACGAACGAACGGCACTTGAGTCTCCGTTGACAGCAGTTACAATAACCAGTGTCGTATCACTTCTTACGGGGCCAGAAAGAAGGGGGCAGAGCCCGAAATGCCGAGAAACCTCTAGGTCATTAATGATAGCTTACCCTCTCTGCATCTGCAAATAGAGAAATATAAAAACCTAATTAGAGGTCCTGAAAATTACGATTAACATAACGTTGGGTTCCTTGGGGGTTTACTGGTCGCATACGTAAACCGGTACTGAGGGCGAACCACCTATAAACTTTGCAGAGAAATACTTAGCCAGCTTTATCTGCAATGATCCAACTCTTTGTCAGTCCATGGCAGGGTTATAATACAGAATACAGGACACACCCCCAACTTACCTTCTTCAGTCTTCAGAGACAGGAATCCAAAAACTAGTCTAAGGAGCCCACTCCTTTCCATCTGTCCTTTCAAGAAATAGTTCCAAGCAATAGCAATACCCCTTGTAAAAAAGAAAACAGCCAAGAATTAACAGACATTAATAAATCCTGAAGGTGTAAAGCATCCTTCACCAGGGATCAGCAAGCGACTGTATTGCGTTGGACGCACCAGTTCTCGGTTGATCACTGGTTAGGCAGCGTAACCACCCCAGAGCTAGTACTAACATGGGTGACCGCTTGGAAACACTGGGTTCTGCTAATTCCCAAAAATCGTCCTAACAGCGTAGTATCTGTGCAGACTCTGCATTAGAACTACGCAGTGGACGGGGCTCTAATGACCATTGTAGTTGAAGGGCCCTAAAACATCAACAAAACAAACCAGGGATCGAGGACTTTCTCCAGGAGGGCCGCCATTAATAAATTAATTGCCTTTGATAGCTGTGGGTTTCTTCTTAGATCTTACCAGGGTTTAAAATTCTGTCCAAGCCTGTCCTGTTATTTGACTAATGACCAAATTCTTTGCTTCACCCAGTGCTGAGTAGTCAAACCAGTCCACCAGTTGTTTGCCAAAACTGCACCTAAAATAAGTCGAGGAAAAAAAAAATTTCTTTTAATCATTTAAGATTTAGAAAGGCGCAGTTTTAGGACTCCTCTCACTTTAACAATTGAGAAAACCGAGAATTGAACCTGTGCACTTTAGACTTCTAGTTGAGAAGACTCCAACGTGAATTCGCTATCACCCGTTCCAGTATCAGTAAGCCCCCCTCACAAAACAAAATCCATTCAATCACAATGTTAAATCTGCCAGTGTCTTGCAGTTGAGAGTGTTGTTGGTGTTTTAGGGCCCTTCAGCTACAAGGTCATTAGAGCCCCGTCCACAGTGTAGTTCTGATGCAGCAGAGACTGCACAGACACTACACTAATGCGACGATTTTTGGGTATTAGCAGTACCCAGTTTTCTCAAGCAGCCACCCATGTCAGTACTAACTGGGATTGCGTTGCTTAACTTCAGTGATCAGACGAGAACTGGTGTGTCCAACGCAACTCGCCGCTCCCAACGGGTTGGGGAGTTGGCCAAACAGTCATAAAGAGTCTTGCACAAAACTACCTGGGCACTACAACAGCCTTGATGAAAATACTGACAACAGCTTTCATTTGATTTCCAGATCGCCTCAAGAGGATTCGTTCGAGTTGACAACAACGCAGACCAACCTCAAGTCCAACATGATGTTGACGAGCGGTTCCTCTTTAATATCTTCGACGCTCTCACCAACTTCATCAACAGCATCACTGACTTAGGAAAGAAAATTGCCAGTGCTCTTGGAGGAACTATCCAGCAGGTCACTGTCGAACTAAGTACCAATTTGAACATCTTCTTAGCAGGGGATGTCAGCAAATACGCGTACGCCTTCGGCAATCTGACCATCTCCAACAATACTGACGTCATTACTAAAACATGGATTCCAGTAGTCTCATGGCTGCTTGGTATTAGTATCACTCAGACGGCAGGCGACATCAACCAGGCAATCACTTTCCCTAAAATTCAATCTGATGGCACCATCTCTGGCAGCACCTCTGTCACACTCAGAAGTATTCTTGCCGCCAGTTATTTTGGTTCTACCATCGGAACGCAGTCACTCAAAGTCGGAGCCAACGGCAATGTTGCGATTGACTTTGGAGTATGCGACAACGACTGTATACCAAAGGAAGTGGTTGTGGAACTGCTACGTATATTAAACGGAACGGTAGCCGGCAGCTTGCCAACCATTACAGTCAACAGCAACAACACTTTCATTATCCAGTCACTGGTCAACGTACTCGCTGCCGGAGACATCCGATTATTAAACGCCATCGTCAAAGCAATTAATAACAAAAATAATTTGGGAGTAGCCATCGTTGCCATCTTAAACTACATCGGATCATACAGAGCCAACAGTACGACCTCCCAAGATGGTGTTTTTGGACAACTTGGCGACATCTTGGATCAAATTTTTGGCAAAGGACAGGAAGTCATAGGAAATATTACAAAATCGATACAGGACGCATTCGGAAAATTCACCTTTTTTAACATCTTCGGTCAACTCTTTAGAGGAAAAGATTCTGGAGCCGATATCTTCCAGAAAAATCTCGACATCAAGGGCCTTCTCAATATTACAAGTGGTGGAAAAACACTGGCCGAGATACTGCGCTTGACAAACCTACATCTCGAAAACTTGAACATAATACAATTCTTGCAAACGCTGTCCGGGCAAGGAGGTCCGTTTGTTGGAATCAACATCACGTCTCTACTGAACCCAGCCAACAGCGGCCAACCTAACATCCCCAGATTAGTGGTAGACTTCCAAGCTTTGTTTGCCGGAAATGTGGACATTTATTTGTCAGTCCTATTCAAGGACCTCGGACTGGGAAACCTGTTCCAGACATTACAATTACCAGACATTAATCTAAAAGGTGTCAACATTTCACAAGTCTTCAGCATTCTGTTACCAGACGTCAATATCGACATTGTCAGCACTTTGAAGAAAGCCAGCGGCGGAACGGTTGATTTACAAAAATTAAGCGTTGTTCTGCAAGCATTCTTGTCAGGTGAATCTCAAGCCTTAAGTTCCATCGACATCAACGGTCTACCGGAATTCCAGGCTATCTTTAAAGTTATTGCTCAATCTGCCAATGTGTTCAACATCTCCGATTTCTGGAAGTCCATTATTGAAGGAGCTTTCCCTCCACTTCCGTCAATCATCAACCGTCTCAGATCCGATCATGCTAGTCCACAAACTCAGCAATTGTTACACGACTTGGAAGGACTATGGACTGGAGAAGTCTCCTTGCAACAACTCCTCGCCAGGAGTGGCTACCCGGACATCGATCAAACCTTGCACCTACCAGAATACAGCAACGCTGCCAGTCTCAACATCACCAAATTCTTAAGGGTTGTGTCTGGAGGAGGAGGTTTTAATATCCCCACCATATTCTCAAGACTTGCTAGCAACAATCCACAAGTCTTCGGCAACGTCATTACGGCCATAGCCAACTACTTCTCAGGAAAGGGCGACTTCCAAGTAATCATCGACCAGAGCGCCAACTCAGCTCTCAATAACACTCCTATCGTCCCTGGAGGTACCCTGACCTGGCCAGCTGTCCTCAACTCCATCAAATCTCTTGCCAAAGGAGACTTCAACTTCCCCAAGGTCTTGAGCAACTTAACGAGCCCAAATCCCGACATCCAGCGGATAATTACCGATCTCAGAGGAGTATTAGCTGGAAAAACTGATATTCATGTCCTCTTTAACGACAGTGGAGCTGCTGACTTAGGACCAGTCTTCGATCTTCCTCCAAGTAAACTCGATGGCATCAATTTTACCAAGTTCCTCGACATACTGCCACAGTCACAACCTACTTCACCTAACGTGGGTCAAAGTGACTTCTGGAAATCCTTAGGATACCTGATTATTAACATTACTGGAATAACCGGACAAAGTCTGGACGACTTATTAACGTTCTTCGTGAATATAGAGAAAGCAAAGTTGGATTTCATCAGATCATTATTCAACGGTCTCAATTCCGGAAGTATAGACGATATCTTCAATGCCAACATCGACATTTCTGCACTTCTAAATTTAAGGAGCGGTGGTCGAACTCTGCGTGAAATCTTGAATCTGGGCACCGTGAACGTCACTGGACTCACTTTGAAAGGTTTACTGCAGGTGCTTTCCAGAACCGGAGGATTCTTTGGAGGGAGCTTCAACATCTCAGCTCTTCTTCAACTCGGCCAAAGTGGACAACCCAATTATGGGGATCTCGTCACACTCTTCATACGATTGGTACAAGGCACCGCTGATGTCTACCTCAATGACCTATTCACGGCCCTCGGTGTCCCAAATCTTGGTGGAGTATTCAAGTTGCCAAACAGTAATCTTAGAGGACTCGACGTTTCTCAGGTTTTGAAAATCTTCTATCCAAACGTCAACCTCACCACCATCCAGTCACTGATCACCCAACTGCAAAATAGCGGTCAACAAGGAGGTCAAGTTGCAGTATTCCTCCAGAGTTTGTTCACAGCCAACTTTGACAGTGCCAAGAACATTTCAATCCCCAACATCAAGAATTTCATCCCGTTGTTCGGCGCCTTTTCAAGTATTTGGAGAGCTGTCCTAAATGGAGATTTCCCCAAGCTTCCAGAAATATTATCCAACATTGACAGTCCCAACGACGTCGCAACTCAAGACATCGTCAAACTTCTGGGAGACCTGTGGGCCGGTCAAGTAACCTTAAAAGATGCCTTAACACAGAGTGGAAACATAAACTTAGACGGAGTTCTCCACTTACCACAAGGCAGCAGCTTGGGTGGATTAAATATCACTAACTTTTTCAAATTGGTATCTGGTGGCGGAGGAGTTAATCCACTGTCTCCAATCCTAAAACAAGGCAGTAACCAACCTCAAGTAGTAGGCAAGATAGTGGCAGCACTAACGGCCGTCTTACAAGGTCAAGGCAACATTTCGACACTGGTTGACGCAAGTTCTGATCCGGCTTTCGTAAATGTCCCAATAGTTCCAGGAGGTTCACTGACATGGCCTCAGCTTTTGGCTTCCTTCAACTCTTTCTTGAAAGGAAGTGTCAACTTCCCAACAGTCGTCGCATCTTTAAACAGTACCAACCAGCGACTGCGAGATGTTATCAGCTGGGCAAACGATCTATGGTTAGGCAATATCAACGTAACGGCTTTCTTCCGAAAACTAGGTCTGAGGAACTCAGGAGATGTCTTCAACATCCCATCACTGAACATCAGTGACATACTGCACAACTTACCAGGATCCCAAAGTCAACCACCACAAGGCGGAAACATTTGGGATTTCTTCACCAGCATTTTTGGAAACCTGACAGGACAACCAATAAAGAATTTCGATGACATCCTCAACGCGTTTGACATCGTCAGCGGAGGTGGCGACAATAATATTATCGACATCATAGGAGATATCTTCCCTGGAGTACAGTCAGAAAATATTAAAACAAACATCTTTAAGCTGATCACAACTCAGGATTCAGGAGCCACATTTGGTGCATTCTTTGACGACGTTACCAAGTTCCGAGATGCCATCTCCAAATTCCTTAATTTAACCAACGTGAACCTCAATGGACTGACCATCAAGGGATTCTTAGATCTCCTATCCAGAAAGGATGGTCCAATTCCTAACTTCAATCCCTTGGACATCTTAAGCTCGCTCAACAGCCATGTTTCGTTCAATATCACCAGAATTGGAGAACTAATCCTGCGCTTATCAACTGGACAAGGAGACGTCACTTTGAGAGACTTCCTTATCGCTTTCGGCCTTCGTGACTTTGTCATTAAGTTGAACATTCCAGACAGCAGTCTAACCGGCCTCAACATTACTAAGGTATGGGATTACATTAGTCCTGGAAATCCCATAAACCTACCCTCAGTCATCAGCTTGGTCAGCGGAGAAACATCCGGATCAACACCTACACAAGTGATTTTACAATCCATACTCAGTGGCAACTTCACCAGTGTCAAGGAGATATCCGTCAGCAATCCAATCCTCAACGAAACCCTGAACATCTTCAAAAATTCCCAGGGCGGAATAGATATATCATCCGTATGGCAAACAATTATCGGAGGTAATTTCCCGTCAATCCCAACAATCATCAACAATCTGCAAAGTAGTAACAGCAACAACACCGACATCAGAAACATCATCGTTAGCATTCAGCAATTATGGAACGGCCAGGTAACCCTGGGTGACCTTTGGGATAGAAGCGGAAATCCCAGAATTGACAACATCTTCAGCTTACCTAACGGCAGTAGCCTGCATAATTTTAATGCCACTGCCATCTTGCGCTTACTATCAGGCGGAGGCGGCGTCAACATACCTTCCATTATTCTAAGATCAGCTGCGGTGGCCCCCAACGTCACAAGTCAAATCCTGAACATTATCAAGGACGTCTTCACAGGAACTAAGAACCTAAGCACCATCATCGACGCCAGTCTGAATACTGCTTTCCCAAATGTATCAGTTCTACCCGATCAAAGTGGATTCACATTGCCTCAAATAGCAGCAGTGTTAAAATTCGCCTCAGAGGGCAAACTGGACTTACCGTCAGTGTTGGACCAAGTTAACAGCAGCAACCCCCAACTCCAAATTATTCTGAAGGAAATCAAGCAAGTCATTGTTGGATCAACTGACTTATACACCATTCTGATAAGCAGTGGAATATCTGACCTAGGAAAACTGCTTGGCCTGCCGACAAGTAACCTCAGAAATATCGATGCCAGAGTCATATTCAATTTGCTTTCGGGAGGAGGCATTAACTTTAACAACACTACACCGACAACTCCATCAACAAACACCACACCTAGCTCCACAGGAGAAATAACCACACCAACTGGATCCAGCGGAGAAACGACACCAACTGGAACTGGAGAAATAACCACACCAACTGGAACCGGAGGAGAAACGACACCAACTGGAACCGGTGAAGTAACCACACCAACTGGAACTGGTGAAATCACCACACCAACTGGAACCGGAGGAGAAACGACGCCAACTGGAACCGGAGGAGAAACGACACCAACAGGAACCGTCGAAGAAACGACACCAACCGGAACCGGAGGAGAAAC
>JAAFCE010007744.1:3751629-3777030 GCA_013389805.1 Trigoniulus corallinus
GGGGGGTAGGAAGAGAATATAATAAATGAATACCTGACGGGGCACCTAAAGAGAAAAAAAATTTCACACAAAATTGGACACAAAAACGAGAGACAAAGATATTGCTAATCTACACTACCTATAAACTAGAGTTTTGGCTTTTTTTTTCTTATCAGTTACACACACACACAAAAAAACAAAAAATTTAATTCACAGATATAAAGCCCGTTGTTTATTATTGTTGTTTTGTAAAAGTGTGTGTGGGATGTTTGATGTGTTCACGTTTGTATCATCATCATCATTTCAGCAGCAAAAGACGACAACATGGACAAACCAGGCAACCGACACTCCCTCCAATAAAAACAACGTTTATGAGTACATTTATCAAAGAATCACACCATTAAAGAATCAACAGTGAAACTCTTTTCACTAAAAAAAAAACATCACATCACGATTTCAAAGGGTTGGTTGGGTGTAATATATATTTATATATAATTTTTTTTCATCTTTTTTTCCTTCAATTTTTGATATAATCTGTTTTTAAAAAGAATGAAAATACTTTTGTGCTATTAGAAATTGTGCAAGTTTTCCCATTTTTCATTATTACAATTGTGTTTGTTGTTTTCTTAAAAGGTCAATTACAGAAATTGGGGAAAAGGAAAAAAAAAAAAGAGAAGAAGAAGACATACACACAACACACATACTTAAAGGGTTGGTTTCTTTCTCAAATTTTTGATAAACCTGAAATAATAAGTATAGGCCCGGCTCGTGAGTTTCAGACTCCCTTGTTTGTTTGTTGGAGTTTAAGGTCCCGTCAACTACGAGGTCATTAGAGACCCGTCCACTGTATAGTTCTAATGCATATACTGCACAGACACTACACTAATGCGACGATTATTGGGTATTAGCAGTACCCAGCTTTCCCGAGCGACCACCCATGTCAGTACTAACTGGCCTTGCGTTGCTTAACTTCAGTGATCGGACGAGAACTGGTGTGTCCAACGCAACTCGCCGCTCCCTTCAGGCTCCCTAATTGCCAGCCGCCCCCATTACATTTAAAGCAGTTCTAAATAGTCCGAGCGCTCCTGTTGCAGACAGGACGCAACAGGACACCTCAACAAAGCCAACATTTAGAAAAGGCCTCACCAATCAGTTGTTCTTGTAGGTATTTTAAGGGCCCTTCAACTACAAAGGTCATTACAGAGCCCCGTCCACAGCATAGTTCTGATGCAGAGACTTGCACAGACACTACACTAATGCGACGATTTTTAGATACTAGCGGTACCCAGTTTTCCCAAGTGGCCACCCACGTCAGTACTAGCTGGGGTTTGCGCTGCTTAACTTCAGTGATCGGACGAGAACTGGTGTGTCCAACGCAATTCGCCGCTCCCCCCACCCATCAGAGAGGTAAGTTTGGGAACCCCAGGACGCTGCATGGTAGGGCACCACCACCTCTGAAACTTGCCGCCTAGGTTTGTGTGCCCCACGAGCCACCTATGAATACGCATCACACTGCAAATATTTTAACTAATGAAAGTTCTTTTGTTTTCTTGGTGTTTTAGGGTCCCTTTAACTACAAAAGGTCATTAGAGCCCCTCGTAGTTCTAATGCAGAGAGACTGCACAGACACTACACGCTGATGGGACGATTTTTGGGGTATTTTAGCAGTACCCAGTTTTCCCCTGTTAGTACTAGCTGGGGTTGCGTTGCTCAACTTCAGTGATCAGACGACAACTGGTGTGTCCAACGCAATAAGCCGCTCCCATGAAATTTTATCTGACAGAGCGAGAGATTCAGCATTTCAACAGTGATCATCGGATTATTACCTGAATGAACGACAGGGGTAAGAAAAGATATTTCTTTCATCACTCTCAAAATTACCTGACGAAAAAAAAATCAACTCTAAATTAGTTCTGAATGCAAATCATATTATAAAATAAGCATTATGAATGAATATCAATCACAGTATGAAATTTTTAGCACATACAAAAAAAACCGATTTGCAGATCAACTATGATCAATGTTGTTGCCTTGACAACCACACAAGTGATGCCACCACCACCACCACCAACAACAAAACTTTAGCAGACGGGTTTGAAACAACTGATCAATAATCAATCATTATTTTTATTCAGTCAGGTAATTTATCATTTTTGAAGTCATGAAAGTGGTGGTGCAGTGTGCGCCAGTGAGTATATGTCGGGTGTGTGTGTCTCTATAGCAGATAAATAACAAACATCGGCCAAAGAAAAGAAAGATGAGAAAGAAGAGGAGATGAGAGAGAGAGGACCGACCATGGGAAAGAGAGAGATTCACAAAACCCTTTCTCCAAAAAACAAAAACCAAGTTTCAAAATGAGATGATGATGATAAATAAGTTAAAAAAAAAACAAGAAGCTAGATATTTCTTCATGAAGGAAGAAAACAAAATATTTCAACATTTTCCTTGGAATTATTAAATTTAAGTCAATACTCTTTAAGATGCCTCCTCATTCCTTTCAGTTTCAACATTTTAAAGCATGTCATATTTTCTGAAAAAAAAATTAATAAATTCCGAAATAGTTCAGATAGCCAGACGAGACAGAAATATTCTTTAAATCTCTAATTTGTTAGTTTGTTACGCCAATGGGTAGGGGAGCCGGCCAAGCAATCATAACGGACCAAAAACCTTGTGGGAGAGACTGCTCGCAGGTGAGGGTAAAATTAGCAGCATCCAATGTTAAACCAATCACCCATGTCGGTATTAACTCAAGTTGCGTTGCTTAACTTCAGTGATCTGACGAGAACTGGTGTGTATGTCCAACGCAACTCAGCCGCTCCATTACTAAACCTGATTTTCCTCCCCCAGTATGAAATTAAGGAGAATAATATCAATAAATACTGGCAGTTTACTAGCGCACGGTGGTATGAAATTCAGCTTAATAATGCAATTTCAAAAGTGATATTAAAAGAGTTAATTTTCAGCTAGACTCCAAAAGAGCGAGACAGGGGGTAAGAAAAGTCATAAAAATTTTGATTTAGTTAAGGTAAAAAAAAAAATCGCTAACAGATATTAACTCTCACACAAAAAAACACACCTGAAAGAAATAAGAGAGAGGAGATAACCTAAATAATGACATCAGGAGGAGACTCAAACCCTTTCTCAGCTGGTAAAAATGAGATTACAAAGAAAAAAATGTAAGATCTGTAGTATCAAAAAATGCACCACACCCTTTAAAACTACATCAATTAACTTCATTATTATCATCATCACCACCATCTCTGTCTTTTTGTCTTCCTTAAGGGCAGGGCCAGCGTGATGGGTGTGCGAACAGGGCAACGGCACAGGGCCCCGCGCATTCGGATGAATGAACCTATTGATAGAAGGGCCCCGCTTCATGTTTTCACGGGGCCCCACATAATTAGTTTGCATAGGGCCCCACAAAATATAGCGCCGGCCCTGCTAAAGGGGGGGAAAAAGCAAAAAACAAAAAATTAAACAGATTTTTAAAAAATCTTTGGTGTTATCGTATTTCGTGTATATGCTTCAATTACAAATACAATTAAAGAAATTTCGAGTAACTAACTAACTAACTACCAGACAACATGAGACAGAGAAAGAGAAAAAGAGCTACAAAATTCATCCTAACATTTCTTCTCAGGCTTTCTTTTCTAACCATTAACTATTACAAAACTGCTAAAAAAAGGGGTTAAATGACCAGTAAAACTTTCATATTGTACGATTAACGTCATTATCTTTGTTTTTTTGTAGAAAAAAATTCAAACTACAGTAGTTATACTAGTTATCAGTTAATTTAACTGAATCCATTCTTCATCAGCCCTGCAATAATTTAAGAGAGGACTTGGGGCAGGAGAAAGAGAGAGTTTAGGAGAGATAGAGACAAGGAGGGGCAGAAAAAGGCTATGGCAGAAACTTTGAAAAAAAATGGACAGAGGGAGGAGGAGGGCAAATAACTAGATAGTGAATATTTAAGTTCAATCTTACTAAAAAAAAACCAATATCTGGCCGAAAATATATGTTCCAGGGAAATCCGAAACAACACCTACATCAATGGAAGGAAGAGGAGAGACCTGTTCCCAACTAAAACCTCAACTTGAACGAGAGAAGAAAATCAAGGACAACTGTTCACAAAATCCTGCAACTATTAAAAAAAAAAGCAACAACATATGACGTGAGAGAAATGGTCATCATATTAATAATCCTGTGTGATGAAAAATTAAAAAAAAAAAGCAAAAATTAAGTCCATGACACCTTCCCCCTCCAGAATAATATCTACAAAGATATTAAATAATTTCAGATTTTTTAAAAAACAAAGTAGAAGAAAAAAAAAAGAAATAAACAACAGGCCTACCAAGCACTTTTCTGATTTAGATGACATAAATTAGCTGCCATAGACTGAAGAACAGTTAAAATGACAACAACACGTATACACCACAAGGGGGAAGGAAAGGGACCAAGAAAGTGAGACGAAAGTGGACGACAGGAGAGGAAAGGAGGTGGTCAGTCAATCCATCACCATCAAACATTTACCACTTTATATCCAGCGTGATTAATCAACTGCTGATAAAATACCAAAAGAAGATCAAAAGAGAGACAGAGGGGGACTGTCAAATTTGAAGAGGAGAACAAGGAGGAACAAAAGCTAAAGGGTTAAAAAAGGTCGTCGATAAACTTCACATTGGGACCCTGGAATAAGAAACAAAAATTTAAATAATATGAATATATATATATAGAATAATAAATGACAACGACGACACAGTTTGGTTCAAAGGAACAAAAAAAATAAACCTGTACTTCGTAAATAGGAGACAACGAGAGAAAAAAAAAACTGGAAGGAGAGGACGAGGGCGACGGGACAGGAACAACAACAACAACAAAAAAACACACACTTATATTATAGATACAAAGCCCTGATATGATGACAAAAATAATTATAATAACGGATCAGAAAGGTGTCCGAAAAAAAAAAAGAGTGGACACATCATCATCAATCATACAACCAACCATACGCAACAAATACCTAGTTTTATAATAATAATAATAATACAAACTAAGCTCGCACTCTTGACACAATGAGTGGTCAATATCCGTGAATGGCTAGTATGTTATGGTGGACAATATCAAAACAGCAATTACCAAAAAAAAAAACATTTTCATGGTAAAAACAAGCGGCCCACAAACTTCATTTTTAAAAATTCAGAGGTGGCAGTGGAAGCACACTGCGCTCATCAAGAGTAAAAAAGAAATATCGGATGACCTCAGCAGGTGTTTGATGTCGTCTTCTTAAAATTAAAAAACAGAGATATGAGGGAGAGAGAGAGAGAGAGACGGGATCGAACCCGGATACATCCAAGTGTCAAAAACTAAACACTCTCACGCATACACACATACACAGTACATGACAGGAAGGAAGAAAAAAAAAACAACAATGAAAACAAACAAAAAAAAAAAACTTTGTTCACTCGCATATAAAAACACGGTGGACACATCATCCATGATAAGTCACTAAATAATAAACCTTACCATTTCTAAACATTTTGAGATTCAAATTTGGGGATGAGAGGATAATAAGGCAGGAGGTGACGGTGCGAGGGGAGCAAAAAGAAACCCCCGGAAAGGGTGCGGGGGGGAGAGAGAGAGAGATGCTTCAACTTTTTGAAATGATAATAAAATAGAGAGCGAATAGAGCACAAGGACAAGGGTAGAGAACTCCCCATCAACACGAGTTTCTACCCGGCAGCTCCCCTCCTGCATTTTTATCATCGGTTACAATGAGATTTGAACCTTCAACACGCCAGAGACTTCTTGCACCGCAATTTGAGAGACAGAAATGAAGAAGAAAGGCTGAAAACCATTGAAGTGGAGGCAAAGAAGGGGGGGGGGGGGCAGAGAGAGAGAGAACAAAAAAGAAACTTGCACATGCACTTTTCCAGCAATTGTATAATATATAAATGGTACACATATATATATATATGTGTGCATGTGCTTTGTGCGTTACTGACAATCCCCCGCAACAACAGTCAGCCTGTCAGAACAGTATCATTTGCAAGACAAGGAAAGGAGCCAAAGAGTTTACACTACACAGTTACAATTTTCTAAGACTAACAAAGAGGAAGGAGTAAGAGAGAGAGAGAGAGAGACAGAACAGATGCTCCACCATCGGTTGCCCCACAGCAGCAGCACCAATAGCCTGGACTACTAGAAGAAGAGAACTGGAAACGCTACTACAACACCATATCAAGCATATATATATGATATTACATATATTATATATAGAGAGAGATGTATATGTATGTTATTCAGAGAGAGGCCAACTACAGAAAAGGTTAAACGGAGCTTGTAAGACAAAGAAACGAGAGATTACAATTATATAGATATATATATATAGAGAGAGAGACATGTGGTTATAATGTAAAAATGCAAATATTAAATCGTTTAAATTCAAAACAAAAAAAATCCCTAAGTGATCTCTGAAAGAAATCACAAGATTTAAACAAAAAAAAAATTTGTTTCTCCCCCCAGGACACAGTTCAATTAGTTATGGGACGACGACGACGACGACAACGACGAGACAAGAGACCCTAAGTAGCCCCCGGTCTTAAAACTCTCTACATATTCTCTGGGTGTTGGTAATAATATCTTGTGGAGGAAAGAAACAAACCAAAAAATAAAAATCTTGGTGAAGCAAAGGTGAGAGTGACACCGCATCAGGCAGAACTGATACACTCATTTTTTTTGGGTTCCGTCATTATTATTACACTCCTGAACAAGAACAACGAGGGGGTAGGTGACTCCCCGCTCCATCCAGTAGTAGTAGTAGTAGTAGTAGGACGCCAATGCCAGGCCAAAAACTATCTTGGTGTCGTCTTCTCGTCTCTTCTTCTTTTTTTTTTTATCAAAAATTACAACAACAAACATTACCTCATCACAAGTCTTTCACATACGTTATATTATAACTGTTTTCAAATGTCTCTTCTCTCCCCTCTCTTTCTTCTCTGAAGAAGACCATCGATGATGCAAAGACACCATCATCACAAGTCGACCGAAACAACAAAAGTGTGGGGAGGTCTACTGGTGTCGGTGTTGGTGGTGATGGAGATGATGGTGCTGCTGCTACTTGCAAATTCTTCTCACAAATCGACTTTTCTTCAGTCATCCTTCATTTCTTCCTGTCACGTAGTAATAGTAGTATTCTTTCAATGAGCAATGCTTTTCTTTGTTTTTTTACCTTATGTGTTGGCTTTTTTTTTTCTTCTTTATTTTTTTGGTTGTTTTTAAAAAATGAAAACGATTCTACGCATCCTACATTTTTAAGGACTTGAATTGGCTGCTGATAACAAACATCTTCTTTTCAGTAAGGTGCAAAACGATTGTAACTTCCTCTGTATACTGCCGCCTAATAAAAACATAATCAGGACAAATACAGAAAAACGAAAAAGATAAAAAAAAAACGTTTTAGAAAACAAAGGCATCCCCCTAGAAATAGGGAATCCTTTTCTGTCACACTCTCGCCCCATCACAATAAGTTGGGATGAGAGGAAGACAGGACTCATCTAGACCCTAGTCCCTTCCACAACACTTATCACTCCAATTACTATAAAGCAGGGGCGCCAAAACGGTGAAGCCTAGAGTTGCGGTCCGCACAATCGATTGTTTGTTGGTGTTTTAGGGCCCTTCAACTACAAGGCCATTATAGTCCCGTCCACAGCACAGCTCTCATGCAGAGACTTCACAGACACTACACTAATGCGACGATTTTTTTTGGGTATTAGCAGTACCCAGTGTTCCCAAGCAGCCACCCATGTCAGTACTAACTGGGGTTGCGGCGTTGCTTAACTTCAGTCCTCAGACGAGAACTGGCGTATCCAACGCGATCATCCCCAGTTTGACACGCCTGCTATATAAAGGATGGAGTAGATACCCCTTTTAGTTCCTCTCCTTAAACTGTGTTCCCACAGGACCTGAACCCTAATTTTTTCACCCACAGTTTACTACTATTACAAAGCTACCCGCACTAACCAACAAATGGTCCCAAGAGAGGTGATGGATGTTCCATTAACGTATGTATGTGTAAATGTCAGAAAAACTTACCCCGTATCCTGCGACGGGTCCGATGCTGTGTCCTAAGTAAGGGTCAGCGTATTCCCGCCCATACCTAAGTAGGTACGTTGAGATGTCAGTCTTTGCAGTACCAGGGTTTGGGACTACCGGTAATACAGAACTTTAAAAGAAAAAGGGCGTAAAAAGAAAAAACAATAAAAAATTAACCAAGATGCAATTAGTAAGTAGTTAAAACAACCCAAAACTAAAACCAATAAACAGAAAAGAAAAGCTAAAAAAGCCTATAAAGTACTTTTTATAAAGTGATGGGCATGCCAACAAAAGCAAACAACCATAATCCAAATATCTGTCCATGTGGCACCATCATCATCGGTATAAATTTTAGTAATAGATACAAGTAGCAATACTTGTTGTTCTTTGTAAGAAGAAAATGTGAACGAAGAAGATCGAAATAGCAAAGACACACACAAAAAAAAGAAAAATACTATGCCACATACACAAGACGCACGCTTTGCCATGCACAACAAATTTCAAACATTATCTAGATCACATCAAAACGAAAGATGATAACACAAGAAACTATTTTAAGACGAGGAGTTCCACAACATTGTGCCTCAAGTAACTTCATTCTTCTATCCTTCAGGTATCTACACCTGGGCAGTGCCCTACCCTCATGGTGCTTTTTACACAGATATTGTGTAACCCTACCCGCCGCCTGGGGCAGGGTCGGGTCTGCGGATCTACTGAATATGCTCTGACTGGGGGCACCCTAGTCAGGCGTCTGTAACTTGCAGGAATATTGGCTTTGTTGTCTGTGGCGGGGGTGGTGGGGGGGGGATGCCGGCTTACCTCACGTGCTCCAACACCGCATTATACAACAAAAGTAGAAATTTTGGCAGATAAATTAATGCTTTCTTGATGTTTTAGGGCCCTTCCACTACAAGGTTATTAGAGCCCCCCCGTCCACTGTGTAGTTCTGATGCAGAGACTGCACAGACACTAACTACACAATGCGACGATTTTTGGATACTAGCGGTACCCAGTTTTCCCAAACGGCCACCCATGTCAGTACTAACTGGGATTGCGTTCCTTAACTTCAGTAATCAGACGAGAACTGGTGTGTCCAACGCAATTTGCCGCGTCTCTGTTGGTTATAATATTGCGCAATAATCACACTCATCAAAAGTAAAAGGCAACTCCTAACCCTTTTCCCTCCTATGGCAGGGTCAGGTACCCATCTTGTCTCTCTGAATGAACATAGGGCGATATATTGGTCATAGCTTTTTTTTTCTGCAGCCGGTTGCCGGCCAAAGCTGCACCCCTACGCTTATTTATCGTCGGTCTAGTGTTCGTTGGGGAATGCTACCGACGCCAGGGGGCGAGCTCCTACACCTGGAAATGTTGCCTCATCTACCCGTTGCGTAGTAGGGAGGGTTCTTTTACGTGCAAGTGCCATCGTACACCCCCACACGGGACCTCGGTTTTACTTCTCATCCGAAAGAAGGCACATTCAGTAGGCCGACTCAGTTGCCGAGCGTGCTAAACATACATAACTCTCTGTCAAAGAGCCACGCATCGCAACGCAATCAGTGGCTAATTTCCTAAAATCAGCACCATGAGTGGCAAAGGTTTCCTCCTCGTCTTAGTCAACAACATTTAAGCACAACAACAACATGTCGACGATAGTGTGTGCGTGTGTGTAAGGAAAGGGGAGAGGGGGCATATTTAAATGTGTAAGGACATCAACAACAAAATAAATTATTTAGTGTGAGGGCATGAGGAAGGTGGCACAACGTATATAAGCTTCTTCGTTTAGAACTACTCTAACATGAAACTGACACAAAATGGTCACGTGCATTACCTAGCTGGACATTCTCGTCCTAAAATGTTCCCAAAGTCACGGCTATTTAACTGAGTCATGCGAGCGGCTGCGAGGCTATAGGACAAATTGAAGCAGGTACTAACTTGTAAATAATGATCAGAACATTTTAAACAACGTTTATGAAAATAATATCAATGAAAGACATCTTGGGCTCAGGGAAATCAAAAATCAGCATTCGCCAAAAACAAAACAACAACACATAACAATTGCTACACTGCAGAATGTGGCGGTGTAGGAAACGTGAAAAAAAATGCTGAGAGTGAATAAATAAATAAATAAAACAAAACAAAACCCGGGCCAAGCATAAAGCAACAACGACACAAATTGCCACAATGCTGAGGTGAAAATGCGTCAACGTGGTAAAAATTAATAAAACTTATCAAACATGTAGATCAACGTCTCCTCAAGGAAAGACAAATTTCATTTCTATTGCACACTTCGATTTTGTAAACAGCAGAACTTTTTAAAACGAAGACAATTAGTTTTATACAGTGAAACCTCTCTAATTGGTACACCTGTGAGACCCGGCCAAAGTAAACTCATGGAGAGGGGTGTACCCATAAAAGGGGTATAGCAACTCCTAACCCTTTTCCCACCTATGGCAGGGTCGAGTACCCATCTTATCTCTCTGAAAGGACACAAGGGCGATATATTGGACATTGTATTTCCGCAGTCGATTGCCGGCCGAAGCTTTAACTGTTAGTTAAGGAATTCCACCGACACCAGGAGGGGGGGGCATGTCCTATACCTCGAAATTTTGCTTCATCTACCAGTAGCATAGTAGACAGGGTTCTTTAATGTTTATATACAAATGCCATCCAACACCACACAGGACCTCTGTTTTACTTCTCATGGAAGGTGCACTTGGGACAATTCTCTCGCCTGAAAGCAGCCAGCCCACCTCGGTCCAGTATCGAACCTAGAACCACTGTGCCATCCAGGTGGGATGTATCCATTACAGAGGTGCACCGTTTATCAATTTCTATGTTTCACTAACGGGTTGGGGAGTAAGCCAAGCAGCCATAACATGCTGAACCCTTAGGAGGCTGCTGGCGGGAGAGGAGTAAATAGGTGTAAGGGATGTAGCAGAGGGGAAATTTGTAGCACCCAAAGTTCCCTACCATCCACCCATGTTGGTACTAACGTGGGTTTGCGTTGCTTAACTTCAGTGATCTCACGAGAACTGGTGTGTCCAACGCAACTTAGCCGCAGGGGGTAGTAATCACATAAAGGCGATGGGTAAAAAAAATCGGTGCCTGAAGAATTTGTACCGATATGAGGGGTGTACCCTTTAGAGAAGTGTATCCATAGAGAGGTTTTACTGTATTATAATTTTCGGTGACAATATATGGGACTTCTGTTGACATCTGCCTAAATTGTAGCAATTAGGGCAGGGCAAGCTTGAGGAGACCCTGATGAGCAGTGAATGAAACCTAATTGCCCTAAGTGAATAGCAACGGATCAGTAATGAAACAATGTGCAACGCCACACACGACAGCCAACAACAGAAAAGCCAAACCATCAATAATTTCTTCTAAAGTCTCATCATGCATTTAATATCAAAGGTAAGTGAAGACTGTGTGACAACTACGATCATATTCAATATTAAAACAAAGGTGAAATTTTGTGGCGGTTCCCATCATTGCCCAAGTATTTATTACATCATCATTTTTTTTTTGACAACCAGCCGAGCTATCCACTCAGAGCAACTAAACCTCAGGCTCACAGTGAGGGAGGAAAAAAAGCATTCTTAAATAAGAATTCGTGCGAATGCATGGAAAGAAAAAGGTGAACGGATAATGAATTGAGAGGATTTGATGACAAAATTAGTAATAAAGTGGGATAAAGAAATCAAAAATGCCAAGCCATACCAATCAGCAGCAGGCAAGATGTCTGTCAGAAAGAAAATGGATGTTTAGAGAGAGAGGGGGAGAGAGCTTTTGGAGGGAAGGTAGTCCAAAGTTGAGAGGGGTAAGGGGTATTTCGCATTAGTTTTATTATTATTATTATTGAAAGTGTGAAAGGTTAAATCAAAGTTAATGGAAACAAAATCAACTTTTTAGGATTGGTGTTGGCCTGGGAAAACTTACCCTGCGACAGCTGCATAAGATGCAACGGGTTGTGCTGCCGCTGCTGCTGCCGTGTACGCTCTTGCAGCCGCTGCTGTGTATCCTGCTGCCGCCGCCGCAGCATATCCAGCCTTGAAAACAATTAGAAAAGAGTAAAAATTTCACATATTCAATAATATTAAACTCCATTTTATAAATAAAACATCATAATTATTTTCCTACTGTTTAACGTTTCAATAAAAGGATATCCTGGATAGCTGGCAGGTTTGCCAATACATGGCTTTTAAAGAAATTTCTTACCTGTAACTGATATCTGTCGGCCCCAGCATGCGCTAAGAAGGGATCATAATACACTCCTCTGAAAAGATGTGGTAATAACTTGAAACAAATGATCAATTAACAAACCAACAACAACACATGTCAAAGGCATGCTTATTATAATTACAAACTATGGCGATCTACGACGACAATGATACCAAAAATATTATTACTGAGACTTAACATTCAATTCCCATCCCACATCAATAACAACAAAGTGAACCAAAAAATATATATATAGCTATTAAGAGGTAAATTAACACCCTACAAATTATTGATAGACATGGTTGATGATAGATAGATATATTAGACTAAAAAGTAATATTAGGGTTTCCTCGTACTGTAATTCGGGTATCATAATCTACGGAAAACAACGGTATTTCACACCACCAAATGTAGCGTCAAATCTGACAAGATAGCAGTAAAAATCATCACCCTAATTTCACTTGGCGCACAAACAGATTGCGCAACGGCGTTAATTTGGTTAATGACTAATAAAATATGATAATCTTGGACTCTATCTCTGTGTAGTAGTAAAAACCTTATTATTCGGGCATCTACCAGACTAGGCGACAACAATAATAACAACAACAGCCGTCTAAAATTCATTAAAATGAAATTAAACCGCGCTGATAGAAATAGTAAATTTAACGATCTGCTGCTTCTTTTAACGTGTTATCAACGCTTCTCTCTCTAGGGCGCCTTTAGGCTTTAAAAACAGTTTTAAAAAATGTCGAATCAGAGAGAGAGAGAGACGAACTATAAACATCACAATATATATATATATAGAGTACAGTACAACATACCTTCTTCTCTCTAGTAAAAGTAATTAAAACATCAACCTTATGATCAATATACGACATCGTGTAGATGTAAAAATGCATTATTACCATACCGGAACGAACGCTAGCTAGAAGATGCCACCAAACAGTAAAGTTCTTACAAAATGGAGAGAGAGAGAAAGAGAGGAGCGGGAAACTTACACATTAGAAATTTACACATTTAAAGAAGTCATTAGAACTAAAATATATTTCTTCTTCTTCTTCTTCATAAATTTATCACAAATGGGCGCCGCAAGACAGCACCAATTTAAATGGGAAAGACGAAAAGAGAAGAAAAACGAACCAAATCGCCGAAGGACAGAGGTAATGGCGGAGGAAAATAGAACGGATAGGAAATGGAAAACGGAAGAGGAAGACAGAGAGAGACATAAATGGAACAAAAAAATACGGAAATGCCAGACAGCGGATTGTTCTAAAACTACGGTACTAGAGAGAACTAGTACGCCGCATATCACTAAACATATTCATTAAGAGTGTCAACTCCAAAAGAAGCAAACAATTCATATAAATATATATATAATATCAAACCTAACAAAGCGTCAAAAAGTGAATAATAATAATAACACATAAGTTAGGTGGTAGAGGCGGGGAAAGTAGGACCAGGAGGGTAACAGAAAATCAAAATTAAAAAGAGAGAGAGAGAGAAAGAGACAAGAGAGAGAGACTAAGTGTGATATGGTGATGGCTGGCAGTGCTACAGTGAACTACTGTTTTAAAAATAAGCATCCAGAGAAGTTATCATCTATGAAATATGTATATATAATTATTAAATATACATATTAATTATGTATATATTTGTAGAAATGAGATATATATATTATCTATACATAAAAACAGTGTGCAATTAAATCACGTATCAGATCGTACCATCATACCAAAAAATATAATCTTTAACCATCCAAAGAGAGAGAGAGAGACACGAAACTTGCTCCTTTTAAATTTTTTTTTTTTTTTGGATGAGGGTAAGAGGTCAAAGGGAGGGGAGATTTTGAGAGAAGAAAAGTTCTGAAGATGCAGAGAGCTGACTAAAAAATTCCCATCAAACCATGAACCACATGACCAGACCAAAAAAATCATACCATACCATAACCAACATCATCATGACCAAGACCATACAAATAAATACATCATCATCATCATCATCATTATCATTACTATCATCCTCATCCTCAGTATCATTATCATCATACCATACCAAAATGACCCAAAAAGACAAAATAAAAATATGTGGCAGTAAAGCTTTTGAAAATTAAAAAACCCCATTTTTTTTTTAAAAAAAATATCACAATTAAAATTAAAATCACAATTAAAATTGTCCACTACACGTAATAACTAAAACTTCACTGCCACAAATTTTACAAAAAAAAAAAAAAATAAAAAATAAAATAAAATTCAAATATATATTTTCTTTCAAATTTATGTATATTATTATTTTTTTTTACTTTTTTTTAATAATGTGAATTAATAATAATAATCATCATCATCATTAACAAGGCCAAAAAAAGGGATAAAATAAATATGTAGAAAACTTACGGAGTGTAGCCATGCAGAGCAGTAGCCGCTGCAGCAGCAGTTAGTGGAGTGGGGTGCCTGGCGAGGGCCGTATATGCCCCGCGGGCCCGACCTCTTTGGATCGCAACACCACGCAAGGCGGCCGCTAGCAGAGACACATGCAAATCCTCAGATCAGGCAGGAGGAAAATTTAGATAATCATAATAATAATATCTATATATATTTAACACGACACAAAGGTCGCACAAGAGGAGAGTAGTGATCAAGAACAAAGAGAGAGGGTGATGGTGTGAAGGACAGGGCAAGGGGATGGGACATGGGGGGGGGAAGGGAAGGAAGGATGAACAACAACAAGAAAGGGGTTCAGTGATTTCAAGAAAAAAAAATATGGGAGGACATACGGTAAATATGACCAGTAAACAACAGTTTACATTATTGCAGCATAATAATATCGAATTACCAAATTTCAAAACAACAACAACACAAGAAAGAGAGAGAGAGACAAGACAGACAAACAGACAGAAAAGGAGGACCAGGAAGAGAACTCGCACATCCCTAGAAAGAAACTACAGTTCAATAGAGGCCTAAATGCTACATGGTGGACCAAACAGGGGGAAGAGAACCTGTCGTCTTCCTCAGGTATCCTGATTCCGCATGAGTTAGAAATTAAGTTTGGCAGAGAGGCGAGGGTAGTTCATAAATACTGCACGTACTACGGGACGGTTCAAGAATTCAGGTCTCAAACCACTTCAATTATACCGTAATCCCATTACTGCGTTACCATGCATCATAAATTAAATTCGAGTCCTGCCACCCAATCACATTTAAATTTTTCAAACCTGCAATGCCCTCCTCCCTAGCCAAACGCGGGGAGAGGGATATCAGGGCTCTAATTAGATTCGACGACAAACTTTATTATAGTTGGCTGATAAAATTGTGACAAAAATGTGTACCGTACTCTTATCACATCACTAACCTTTTTCCTGCCTACGGCAGAGAAAATAGGGGTAATCACTTTTGTCCTATTAGGGGGGCCCGGAACTATAGGGCGGAGATCACGTTTTACGTAGCCGGCTGATAATCAACCTAATGCTTCAATCGCTCTGCTTATTTATCGTCGGCCTAGCTTGATTCACCGGGCATCTTTTTCCTCTACCAATACCAGGGAGGGGGAGGGCGAGCTCCTACACACCTGGAAATCTTGCAGAACCATGCCTATATGTCACGTCACGTAGTAAGGGTCCTTTTCCGTGGTACCGTCTACACCTTATCCGAGACGGAAAGTGTACTTGGGGGGGGGAAGGTTTCTCTTTCTCGTCCGAAAGAACCCACCTGTGGATAGCAATTTGAGGATGGCTAGTCTGTGACTCCAACTTTCATTTTTTTTCCGTTTCGTTGGTGCTTTAGGGCCTTTCAACTACAACGGAATCTTTAGAGCCCCGTCCACTGCGTAGTTCTAATGCAGGAACTGCACAGACACTACACTAATGCGACGATTTTTATTTGGGAGGGGGGGGATAGCGGTACCTACTTTTCTCAAGCGGCCACCCATGTCAGTACTAGCTGAGGTTGCGTTGCTTAACTTCAGTGATCAGACGAGAATTGGTGTGTCCAACGCAGTGGCTGGATTTTCTGAAGGGGGAGGAGATATGACTGTTGATAGACTCATATTACTGGTCCTGTTTTCCAAGTGTCATTCGGCAATGGAATGCTCTTGATGAGGACAAGGTGAGGAGCTTTCTGGAAGAAGGCGCCATTATAGTGGGCAGGCGATGTATGGCAGAATAGATTGCTATGCTTCAGGTTCCTTGGAGTTTTAAAATGAGTGAATTTTTAGGAATGAGAGATATTATCTCCACTGCCAATTTAGCCTATCACGGCTGCTTGCAGTGTATTCAACTAGAATTAGATAGGGTGAGCCAGGATTTTATGAAAAGGGGGGATATGACTCGATAGGGTGTATAGCACTTTGCTATATTCGAGGCCCAAGGGGGAGCGGGGGGTATGTGCGAGCTACAGTGGGTCGGTGTGTACGACATCTTGTACCAAGTTATCGTCCGATATGAAGACAGGCAGGCAAATCGATCACAAGAGGGGAGGGGGGAAAGGAAGAAGATAGGATCGAAGTGACATTAGGAAAACCAATAAAAATAGATGAAAAGACACCACACAAGAAAACGCAATTTTAGGAAATAATAAAATGGTAAATGGAGAGGAGGAAGGAAGAAGAAAAAAAAGAGATTATAAAATACAATCACATAAACAGATATAAATGACTGAATAAGCTTGATTCTCTCTATAAGATACAAGAAGCTACCAATTCACAGAGGTGTATATAACACTAGCTAAAACACAGTTCTCAATATGGTGCTGCAAGCTCTCAAAAAAAATATAGATTAACACACAAAACAAAAAAATATTAAAAAAAAAAAGAGGGGGAGGGGAATGGTTTGTGTCGGTATGTGTAATTGTAGGGGAAGGATTATCATCGCTATAGAAAAAGCATACTATAATTTTATATAAAAACATAAAAATGGGGAATTAGGAGAGGGGTAGCATAACAAAATAAGAGGAATTGTGCAAATATATCTGCTACTAAAAACCTACGAAATCTATAGATCCAAAAAATAAAATGATCAGACACAAATAAAAACGAATAAAAGGTAAAAAAAAAAGCAATTTGATCCGACATTGCCCCAATTCAAAATGTCCAAAACATCATTACAAGAAATATAACGATCCAAATCAAATGTAGAAGAGAGAAAACAAGGCTACCAAGAACCGCTCCTTCATTCAACATATGATGATGCTTCGGTCTAGAAGGGTATTGTTTCGTTGGTGTTTTAGGGCCCTTAACTACAATGGTCATTAGAGTCCCGTCCACAGCGTAGCTTTAATCCAGAGTCTGCATGGACACTACGCTCTTACGACGACATTTCGGCATTAGCAGCAAAGATTACTAAGATTACTATAGGCAGCACCCAGTGTTCCCAAGCGGTCACCCGAATGATCAGACGAGAGCTGGTTTGTCCAACCAATTGTTTGTTTGTCTGTTGGCGTTTTAGGGCCCTTCAACTACAAGGTCATTAGAGCCCCCGTCCACTGTGTAGTTCTGATGCACAGACTGCAAAGACACTACACTAATGCGACGATTGTTGGATACTAGCGGTACCCAGTTTTCCCAAGCGGCCACCCATGTCAGTACTAGCTAGGGTTGCGTTGCTTTACTTCAGTGATCAGACGAGAACTGGTGTGTCCAACACAATTTGCCGCTCGTTTCCAACCAAGACCACCTAGCAAACAAGGCCCGCGCGCTCACATGTGACGTCATCAGAAGAAGGCTGATGTGGTGGTCTTGGTCCAACACACTATAGCCTCTCTTACAAAGTCAACTACGCTACGTGGGAGCCAACGAGGAGGACTGTGAGCCCAAAAGGCAACCTCCAACCCCACTTTTGACAATTTGGCTGCTGACCATGACTGACCACGACTCACAAAGCAACTACTGTTAGGTTAGGTTGGCAGAGATTCGTTTAGGCCCGGTGTACACATCCGATTTTTACTTGTGCGGTGCCCGTGCGGCCTAGTAATTGCGGCATGAGATACATTAGTTGCAATGGGGGACTGCCCAATTACCTCCGGCGCCGCTGTGGTCCCGCAAATCCGATCGCGTAGTACCCCTTGGTCTATAGAGTGGTGCACACATCCGTCAATATAAGTTCGGTTTCTTAGTTTTGCGATTTGGTGGGGAAAAAAAAGGGGTACGCCTTCTGAACAGTTGCAAAATGTGTACTGGCGACATTTCACCGCATGTGTGCGTTGAATTGCTGCGGTGTCCCTGCAGCACCCGCACGAGCAAAAATCGGATGTGTGCACCGGGCCTTAGACGGTATTTTGACGCAGTGGGCTGCCTCTGACCACATGCTACAACCCTATACTTATTCATCATCGCCCTACTGTTCGCTGGGGGACTCCACCGAATTCCTACACCTTAGAATTTTGCCTCATCTACGCGTTGAATATTAGGGACGTGCAAACGCCATCGTGCACCACACGGAACCTCGAGAGAGAGAGTTCCTTGATGCGTAAATGACATGGTATACGCAGTGCCGGGTTTACCAATGGGCTAATTAGGCTGAAGCCTAGGGCCTCAACATTTAGCGGGCTTCAAAACTTAAGAAAAGGACCTCAAAATTGAAATAACCTAGGGCCTCTCAATATCTAAATCCGGCACTGGCTATACCACAAGCTAAGGCGCCGGCTTTACTTCCCAACTGACGGATAGCGCACTCAGGACCTCTCTCTCTCTCGTCCGGCAAGATTAGAAGCCAACCCACGACCCAGTATCAAACCTGGAACTACTCCTGCACGCTGCTTCCAGTGCCAGCAAGGCGGGTTGAACGATGACGTAAACAGTTCTAATAAATATAAGAATAAAAAAAAGGGAACAGATGGGGAATGAAATACGGCGCTTCTTCTCAAAATCAATCCAGTACGTTCAACATTCTAC
The DNA here is from genome assembly GCA_013389805.1 of Trigoniulus corallinus. Classification (NCBI taxonomy): domain Eukaryota; kingdom Metazoa; phylum Arthropoda; class Diplopoda; order Spirobolida; family Trigoniulidae; genus Trigoniulus; species Trigoniulus corallinus. The sequence continues at coordinate 3,770,803 of JAAFCE010007744.1, forward strand.
TTCCATTTCCTGACGACGTTCTATTTCAGCAGTTAAAAGACAATGGCCGAATGTGACGCAAAACCGTCGTGATTGGCCCTTGGTGATTCGCTTGTTATGATTGGATCCATCCAAGAGACGCTAGTGAGTGAACGGCAATGGAACAGTTCGCCCCATTAGTCCATCAGAGTGCGCTGGAGTTGCTCAACTACGCATGCGCAATTCCGCCAAACTACAGCGTTTCTCCAAACTACGAGCAATCACGGGACAATATTCAAAATCTGACTATTCCCGTCTAAAAAACGCATCGTTTCCAACCAGAACGACCGATCCGAGTCGATAAACGTTAACATGATCGTTTTATGATGCTATACTACAACACTAACACATATAAAAAAATGACTACAACACACATGTAGAGCGAAGCATGCATCTTGTGAGAGAATGTAAGGATGGATACATATTTTGCCATTTTTATTTTTTTTTAAAAAAACAACCACAATCATTCATTCAAATTTCACGACGACTAACTTAAAGCGGGGCTCAGGGAAAAATAGCAGGTAAACAGGGAAGGGGGAAAGAGAGGCGAGAGGCAAAGGGGTAATAATAACTATCCTACAAAAAATTTCTTAATACCCATTTAATTAAAATAAAAAAACCATCTGCTATTTCATCATCACAGAAAAAAGCAGAAGCCAACAGTCGAGAAAGGGAGGGTCCCAAGAAAAGGTGTTGTTCACAGACCAAAGTGTGGACGTCAACAGAAAAAGAGTTCGCACTATAAATTTTGGCACAATTTTGATCAATTTGCCCCATCTCCCATCCCCAGGCACAAAAAAACACAATTGGACAAACCGCTGCTGTTACAATTCAATAATGCAGGACAAAATGAAGGTTGGTTTGTTTCTTTGTTGGTGTTTTAGAGAGGACCCTTCAACTACACAGTCATTAGAGCCCCCCGTCCTCAGTGTAGTTCTGATGCAGAGACTGCACAGACACTACACTAATGCGACGATTTTTGGATACTAGCGGTACCCAGTTTTTCCAAGCGGACACCCATGTCAGTACTAGCTGGGGTTGCGTTGCTTAACTTCAGTGATCAGACGAGAACTGGTGTGTCCAACGCAATTCGCCGCTCCCGACAAAATATGGAGCAGCTACGATCAAAATTGTCTTCCCCTACCCCCTTCTTAATTTCTAAATGGCTATAACGAGTTAAAAGTATGAGTGACCTTTACATGTTAGCTGTCATTTTCTTGAAATTACAAGAAATAATTCTTATAATGACAATAAAAAAGATAGACAAAGAATCACCTGGACATTGAGAAGGATAAGGAACAGTTGGATAAATAATTCATTTCTTTTGTACGGTGGTGGCGGTGGGGGACGGGGGCAAGGAGATAATGTATATAAAAAGGTAATTAAAATGAGTCCCGAATAAGAAACGGGACATATTTCATACATCTGTACAGTGGGGAGAAAGGGGATAAAAAAAGAGTGAAGGGTTGGAAAAGAGAAAGACATTTTACTTTGGCATGTGCAAACTGGCATGAACAGATGCCAGGCAGTAGTAGTAGTAGAAGTAATCACGTATTCAAATACTTACCGTTTGGGATGGTCGGAGTTTTCTTTGTCTGCACTCTGGCAGTCGCATTATTCACCTACATCACACCAGCGGATAGAATGAAAAATACGTTAAAATTCACAATTCAAAAAAACAAAAACTATAAATTGTTGAAAAAAATATCACAAATAAGAAAAAAAAAATTACAAAAAAAGGAGAGGGGGAGATGGCAGGGTCGAGGAGGAAGGGAAAACGGAATAAAAGGATCACGTGGGTGGGGTAGGCAAGAGAGAGAGAGGGGGAGAAAAATTCAAGAATAACAATGAGGTCAAAAATAATACACAGGGAATGTTTCAGGGCAGTATATGGCTACTAAAACTCCAGACTGGACACTGGGGCAGGCAGGGCTAACTAACTAGCCATTAAATACCCTTTTGCTGCTCTCCGATTTGAAAATCCACAATAAGACACGCCAGACCATCTCCCAAAACGGCAACCTGAACATTATTTTTGACCAAATAAATACAAACATTGAAAGGAAAGAGTTTGGACGACAACACAAAGGAAGGGTAAGGGAGTAAGGGCAGCAGTCACACGGCACATACATTTCGGAAATGGATATTGGAGGAAAAAAAAAACGAGAAAAAGAGAGAGATAGGAGAGAGCAGAAAGAGTTAGAAGCGTGGGAGTAAAAAAGACAGGATAGGATGATAATAGTAAAAACTTTTTTTTTAGGATATGAACAAGTGGCTACTCAGACTGGACAGGTATGCACGCACAAACAACATACAGAGTAAAAGGGGTTATATGCTTTCATTAACTCTTTGAGTGGAGACAACTACAACATTACGTTTTTCTTCACAACAAACTCATCATCATCATCTTAAGGAGGAAAAGAAATGATGAATTCCCCCATATCATCACCCCTGACCCGCTTCCGAGTGCTTGTCCCGTTGGCACAAGAGCGAACAGTTGGACGGTATTCTTACGTAGCCGGTTATACCACACCCCCCTACTCAGGTAACGTCAGTTATCCTCTTCGCAGACATTGATTTTTTTTTCAAAAAGCTAAGGCAGGGGTTTGTTTGTTGGTATTTTAGGACCCTTTAACTACGAGGTCATTAAAGCCCCGTCCACTGTGTAGTTCTGATGCAGAGACTGCACAGACACTACACTAATGCGACGAGTTTTGGATACTAGCGGTACCCAGTTTTCCTAAACGGCCACCCATGTCAGTACTAGCTGGGGTCGCGCTGCTTAACTTCAGTGATCAGACGAGAACTGGTATGTTTCCAACGCAATTTGTCGCTCCCTAAGGCAGGGGTGGGGTTAAGTAGTGAGGTCCAGTACCCAGATATAATATCGAGATTTACGCATATTTTTTTAAAAAAAAACAACGTTCAAATGACATTAGGGCTTCACTTCTCATTCGGCAGGACAAAATGTTTACTGGGACTACTTCTTTTTCATCAGGATTAAAAAAAAAAAAGGAGAGAGAAGCCAACAGCTTCAACTAGAATCGAACCTGCAACCATGGATTCACGAGCAAGCACTCTACCACCGAGCGCTAATTCCCTAAAATAATAAAATTAGCAGGCGGATAACAAACCATGCGTTTTCAGCGCGGAATTTGAAAAACAAACCAGACCTTTTATAAAAGACGATGCAAGCAATAATTTAAAAAAGCGGTGGATGAATTAGCCCAGGACATCATTTGTACAGGACCGTACGATTCAAAGCTATTTTTTTTAAATCCCTTTGCCGAAATAAACCATTTGAAAACAACAAAAAAAATCAATTGCCCTCTTAAAATGATCAACCGACAATAAATAAGGAGGGAGGAGAGAAAGAAATATCACAAAATACTGTAGCAAAATAAATGTGCAGTACTCAAAATAACAATAAGGTAAAAGTCATTTTTCCACTTTAACAGCGGACTATTAAACTCATAAACCGGAAGTAACAGGCGAACACAAATATCTAACGCCATCTTTACTTTAGGGAAGGTAAATAAAAAAAAAGTTGCTTCCTAGGGGTGGAGAGACACAATTTAATCAGGACAAAAAAAAAATCCTATTCAAACTGGACATAAATATTCCCCTAAACGAGCTAAAGAAGGAAGGGGTTGGGGTAAACATAACGCCTAAATGGTCCACATGAGTATTATTATACAGTATAAGGAATTTTGGTTCCAACCTTCCTGAATCCAGGGGACCTGCCTAATTAAGCTCCAATTCACTAAATTTGGCGTTTATTTCATCACGTTTTCATGTTTTTTTTTTTTTTTTGACGAGAAATCGATAAAAATGAGTGTCTGTGTATGTGTGCGCTTGGGGGGGGGGCCGAGGGAAAAGGAGCGTAGTTTGCCTACTCTGTAATAGTCACATCCTCTTGGTTTGTTGGTGTTTTAGGGCCCTTAAACTACAAGGTCATTAGAGCCCCGTCCACAGAATAGTTCTTATGCAGAGACTGCACAGACACTAGACTAATGCGACGATTAGTTTTTTGGGTATTAGCAGTATCCAGTTTTCCCAATTGTTTGTTTGTTTGTTGGAGTTTAAGGTCCCGTCAACTACGAGGTCATTAGAGACCCGTCCACTGTATAGTTCTAATGCATATACTGCACAGACACTACACTAATGCGACGATTATTGGGTATTAGCAGTACCCAGCTTTCCCGAGCGACCACCCATGTCAGTACTAACTGGGGTTACGCTTCTTAACTTCAGTGATCAGACGAGAACTGGTGTGACCAACGCAATTCGCCGCTCCCTTCCCTTTTTGGGTATTAGCAGTATCCAGTTTTCCCAAGCGGCCACCCATGTCAGTACTAGCTGGGGTTGTGTTGCTTAACTTCAGTGATCAGACGAGAACTGGTGTGTCCAACCTCTCGTCACATCCTCTTTATAAACCCTTTCATCACTAATGTCCAGTAAATAGGTGTTTTTTTTAAACAGAAAAGTAACATTAGGGTCCTGAATCCAGCAAAAAATATTGGTCAACCTCAACAGTTATAATTATTATAACACTTCAGATGATTATATAAAAAAGAAACGAGGTCACATTAAATAAATATAAATAAACTGGTTGGTAAATTTAATTTGTCGTCGTCCACAGCTCTCAAAATATTTGGATAAGAAATTTGATTAATAACAGTAAAAAAAAAACGAGACAATAATATGAACAAAAGAGTACTAATAATAAGGGTTTCGAGCAGAAGAAGAAGAAATAGTAGAAGACGACGACGACGACGTGAACGACAAAATAACGGTGGTGAAAAAAAACACGTGAAGGAATAAAGAAAGATGATTGGAACTTGTGTGAGAGCGGGTTAAGGGGAAGGGCTAAAGATCCAAAAAGATTGCTAGTTTTCTTTAAAAAAAAAAATACAGTGTAGTAATGTACGTATGTGTGCAAAACAAGTAAATAATGGAAGAGTTAATCTGACAATAAACGACAGGTTTTCATCAACCAACCTCAAAAAAAAAAGGTCATATAAGCAACTAAACCAGTACTAAATATATATTAAATAAGAACAACACGACAGGATGCTAGTCAAAAAATAAATGTCAGTCCCCCTCCCACACATGAAACAAATAATGGCAATAAATTATTTATTATTATTTATATTATTATTATTATTACCAGTTAAAAAGAGACATCCGGCCAATGTGCACCGTCCAGCCACATCATATTTTTTTATAAACACTGTGCGCTGGGGCTCATGGTCTGCCTGTATATGGATATCCATCGAAAAGGCAATGCTCAGTGTCTTTCAAAAAAATTTTTGTTTTGGTATATATATATATATATTATTATTATTATTTTTTTTAATTTTCTAACAAAAAACCTAACCTAAATTCGGCAACTTCGCGCACTTCAAACTACTACAGATTTTCAAATTATAGATTGATGTTAAAACGTCTTCTTTACTCTAAAATATTATATTGTAGTAAGGAAGTACCATTACCGGTTGTTTCAAATATTGAGAAATTGGGAAACGACTCACAATTTTCAAATAATTCTTAAGAAACACAGCGAGAGAGAGATAAAAAAAAATAATAAACAACAACAGCAACCTAAGTTATTGGATCCACAAGTTTACAATTTACCTCCTCCCTCCATCTTGAAGATTGCAGAGGCGATGAGGGGAGAAATGGTAAGCCAATAACAACAACAAAAAATGATGTCGACATAACTTAGGACCAATAACTTAGATCATCTATGTAGGTGCTGCTTTGCTTTCAAATACAATTTTGGTAGGGTGAGGGAAGGGTTGGAACGGAAGGAGAAAACAGTGAGATCACGGACTCCCACACCAAACTGAGGCATGAATTCCACAACATTAACAACATTTTTTTCTCAAAAATCATCAGAAATGATGATTCTAGCTTCAAAAGAGGAGAGATAAATACTGATAGGAAACAGTTTTTGGCGGATAAGGGAGAGAGAGAGAGAGGAGATAGGGAGGACAGGGAGTAGAGAGAGTAGGGAGGAGAGAAAGAGAGAGAGTAGAGTAAGGAGGAGAGAGAGAGAGAGAGTAGAGAGGAGAGAAAGAGAGAGTAGAGAGGAGAGAGAAGAGAGAGTAGAGAAGAGAGAGGAGAGAGTAGGGAGGAGAGAAAGAGAGAGTAGGGAGGAGAGAGAGAGAGTAGATAGGAGAAAGAGAGAGTAGAGAGTAGGGAGGA
>JAAFCE010007744.1:3777040-3794992 GCA_013389805.1 Trigoniulus corallinus
GAGAGTAGATAGGAGAAAGAGAGAGTAGAGAGTAGGGAGGAGAGAGATTAGGGAGGAGAAAAAGAGAGGACAGGGAGAAGATAGGAATGAGAGGGAGGAAGTACAGAGAGGAGAGGTAGGAGAAAGAGGACAGGGAGGAGAGAGCCGGGAAGAGAAAGAGAGAGGACAGGGAGGAGATAGAGAGGATAGTGAGACGATAGAGGACAGCGAGGGCAGGGAAAAAATAGATATGAGACAAAGAGGAGGTACAGAGAGGACAGGTAGGAGAGAGAGAGATAGAGCAGGGAAGAGAAAAAGAGGGCAGGGAGGATAAGTGAGACAGAGAGGACAGCGAGAAGGTACAGCGAGGGCAGGGAGAAGATAGAGGTGGAACAGGGATGAGGTAGAGAGAGGACAGGGTGGAGAAGGAGGTAGAGGACAGGTAGGAGAAAGAAATAGGACAGGGAAGAAAATAGGTGAAGCAACAGGACAAGAAGATATAAAGATATTAGAACAGGTGTATTAGAATAATAGCATCAATAAACCAGAAGAAAGAGAGAGAGAGACAACAAAATGTAAATACAGTTTCGTGTGTGACCCATCACCACCAACACATAGCATTTCTTAGCAAACAGTTTCCTACTATCCGTTCCCGGCAATAATGATAATTCGGTGGCCATAAATTAAAAATAAGATGAAAATAAGGAGGAGGCAGACAGACGTGAGAAAGGAGGATGAGGAATGAATATAAAAGTAAGATATAAATAAAAACAATCATTAAAACACACAGGCGTAAATTACGGTTTGTTGCGGCACTGTTTGCAATGATGCTATTGCTGCAAATGCGTTCACCATATAGATATATATATAAATAGCTTAGTAACAGTAAATGATGCCACATAACCCCCAAACCATTCCCCAGCCGAGACTCTTCACTAAAAACAAAAAGGACAAACTAATCATCATCATCATCATCCACAACAACCTACAAACAAAATATGGAAGTAATTTGGCAACAAAAATAAGAGTATATATATATATTTATGAAACAGTTAAAATTCGAGGATTATATACACAGATATTTAAATATACAATAAGAAAGAGGATGGAGGGACAAGAGATTAGAAATAAAAGGACACACAAAGACAGACAGACAGAGTTTGGCAGAGAGATCAGATTAGTAGTAGGACAAAGATGAGGAGATAAACACACACACACACACAGTGGTTACCTACCTACCTATCCAAATTTTGGGCATAACACTACAGCTACCACATATCAGACACACAAATACATTGAAAAGATCAAAGCTTAAAGAGTCACCATCACCATTCCTCTATAACAGAAGGGTGACTGACGGGTGCGGGAAAAGACTATAACGTTAACACATATATTGAAACAAAAAACGTCCTGGGACTAGGTGGTGCACTGCATCAGTAATAGGTCGACTTACCAACTTTACTTATTACCACCTATCTAGGGACCAAAACAAAAAAATAATAATAACTCGATACTCCATAATTAATATCCTACAGATTAACAGTTATCCGAAAATGCCTTCATCCTACAAGACAATAAAGAGGATTGCTAAATAAATGGCCACCCTAGCAGAATAACAAAAGCCAGTGAGACAATATCGAAAGAAAGGGTTAATAGAGTGGGCCTGCAGAGGCGTCTCGAATGATAAAACAATATAACACAAATCAGAAGGAGGAGAGAGAGAGAGAGAAAAAAAAAGCCTGATTGAGGAGGAGGAGGAGGACGACGACGACGACAACGAGTGTGACCAATATAGGATGGATGACAGAGTTGGTGCAGGGGGCGGGGCAGAGGGGGTAAAGACCAGAAGTTTGACATCAAGACCACCAAACAAATGGAAGATAAATATAACGACGACATAACTCTGGCAACAGAGGTGAAATAGACACACGAGAAAGATTTAGGAGTAGTATACGAGAAGGAGGAACAGAAACGTCCGAAGTCGAGAAAAAAAAAAGTTTTGGTAGTGGGACGGGGGTCAGGGAGAGAGAAAAAGAGCAGGAAGAGGATGAATAAGTAAGGCAAGGTTAAAACGCACTTGTTGTAGTTATATGGCCAATACATTTTATGAGAAAGAAAAAAATAAAGATTAACAGGAGAGGTATATGTGTGTGGACGACGGACAAGAGGACAGAGGAATTATATATTTTTAAACAACATACTGGAATAAAAGGATGGAGTGAGGAGGGCAGGGTGAAGGGAACGGAGGATGAGGATGAGGATCAGGAGGACGAAGGGAAAAAAAGGGGGGTAGGGAAAATGGGGGAAAAAGGAATAAAGTAAGTAAAAAATATCACCATGCACCTCAATTTTTCTTCCCTCAACCACAGTGCCGTTCAATTTCTCTCGTGCTCTGTCAGCGTCCGAGCTATTTGCGAAAGTTACAAACCCGAATCCCTGCATGCAACGAGAAAACAAGGTACATCATGCTTTAAATCAACGTGCACCGACCACATTTCAGGAACCAATCACAGTATCATTATCATCATCATGTATCATTATCATCTGTACCAATCAATTCACTATTCAACAAATGCTTTCTGTCCCCCAAAGTGAGAACGAATAACAATCAATGATTTTGCGGTTTAAAATAAATTTTCTCTCCTAAATATATATATATATATATAAAATTGCACAGTTGGCTTATTTCATTTTTAATAAATAATAAATACGGGTAAATCAAGCAAACTGAATTGGTGAATTGCAATCATAAATCTACTTCCGTTAACAAACGTCTCTCTCTAATTCTCCACAGTGCTGTTAACAAAAAAAACAGCTGCTAAAGAAATAATAAAAGGAGATTTCATCAATTTAATTCCAGTATTAATAACTCATGGCAGGTAAGGAACAATAGGTATCATCATAATAATAACAACAACAAAATACATGCAAATAACTATTTTTAAGTATCTTAAGGCCCACCGTCGTGTACCCCCGATTTCCCCCTTTCCCTCTCTGACTTTCTCATCAATAAAGATAATCCTCTCATCATTTATCACGAATTAAAGTCTAAATATGAATAACTACGACTTCAGGTCAAAAGGGACCAACGAAAGAAAATGCGTGGTGGTGGGGGGGGGGGGGATAACAAACCGGAAAACCAATTTGACAACAGAGGGTGGATTAATCCCCGTCCTTCCAAACACGCACACACAAAAAAAATGGTTTCAAAGGAGATTTGTGTGCATGGCATATAAATAGCTTGATTAAGAGTTTGTAGTAACAAAAACCGTCTCATTATGAGAGGGACTAGGTAGGTCAATCAAACTTCATCAAAAGCCATTTGTGAATTTAACCCCTTATTTATCAAAGTGATGAGATCAACAATGGGGGTACGCAGGGTTGGGGGTACCCATCTTCCATCTCTCTGAATGTACACACACAAGGATTCGTTGGTGTTTTAGGGCCCTTCAACTACGAGATCATTAGAGCCCCGTCCGTCCACTGAGTGGTTCTAATGCAGAGACTACACAGACACTACACTAATGCCACGATTTTTTGGGAGGTATTAGCAGTACCCAGTTTTCCAAAGCGGTCACCCATGTGAGTACTGCGTTGCTTAACTTCAGTGATCGGACGAGAACTGGCGTGTTCAACGCAATAAGCCGCTCCCAGGACCCAAGGGCTGAATATATGATTTGATTTGATTAATTTCATGGGCTGGGGAGTAAGCCAAGCAGCCATAACAGGCCGAACCCTTAGGAGGCTGCTCACGGGGAGATGAGGAGGTAAATAAAGAGGACGTAGGAGAGGGGAAATTTGCAGCACCCAAAGTTCTTTACCAACCACCCATGTTGGTTGTTGTTTGTTTGTTTGTTGGAGTTTAAGGTCCCGTCAACTACAAGGTCATTAGAGACCCGTCCACTGCATAGTTCTAATGCATAGACTGCACAGACACTACACTAATGCGACGATTATTGGGCATTAGCAGTACCCAGCTTTCCCGAGCGACCACCCATGTCAGTACTAACGTGGGCTTGCGCTACTTAACTTCAGCGCCATATTCTGGAAGCTGATATATTGGACGGTGTTTTTACCCAGCCGGGCAATAAGCCGCTTCCTGGACACAACAGCTGAATATTGGACGGCATTAAGCGTTCTGATATACTGGACGGTGTTTCTTTTTTTTACCCAGCAGGGTAATAAGCCGCTCCCTGGACATAAGGGCTGAATATTGGAAGTCATTAAGCGCCACATTCAGGGAGCTGATATATTGGACGGTGTTTTTACCCAGCCGGCTGCTAAACAAAGCTGCAGCCCCTTTGACCTGAAGAAGAACAAGAAGTGGGGCGCCGGAAATGATTGTAACTTCACCAATTCAATGCCACTTTTCAGTTTTCTTTTTTTTTCTTATTAAAAAAAAATAACAAGAATAATTATAAAGAAATAAGCGGTATATATATACACACTAGATATATGCTTATATATATATTTTTTTTTCAACGTTCAATTTCCCCCAAACAAATAAAAAAATTACATATATGAATTAACAGTGTGGGTTACTAGTATCCAAGGAACAATCTAATGATTGCGAATCAAAAAGCAGTGAAAAATAAAAAGCAGTGATTATATATGTAATATAGATACACAATACATACATGTACATATCATCATCACCATCAAATAATGTGCATGTATGTATTCACACAAATATAATATAAAATCTGGTTTTTTTTTAGATCAGTTAGGCAACAAGTCCAGTAAATTTGCTTCGCAGAAGAGAAAAATTACAAAAAAGAGTTGTGATGGGAAGAAGGAATAGTAGTAGTAATAATAATAATAATAATAATAGAAGTAAGTAGCGGGAAGTTATAGCAAAATTATAATATTACGGAGAAGAAAGGAGGAAAAAAAATAAATAAATTGAAAACCAATAAATTAGCTATTTGTATTTTGTATATAATATATACTACTCTTTTTTTTTAAAAAAAAAAAATATATATATATATATTAAAATTGTTTTCAATGGAAAGGAATGAGGAGGTAAAGGAGGGAGAGTCGCGGGGGAAAGTAGTGAGTGATAAATTTAACGTGTCCATCTACGGTCTCTACAACATCAAGCAGAAAATGAAGAAGCGCTCACTAGTGACCACTCAATTCACAAACAGAAAGTCTCCAGAAACTCAGGACCAAAATAATAAACCAACAACAGTGTGTGGTATCTTTCTTATAATATGCAGAAGCAAAGGGCAAGGAGGTTGATTTCTCAAGAGAGAGAGAAAGAGAGACACATTTTCAACTACTGAGGCCAATATGCGCTTACGAGTACACAGCATATAAAACCATAATCGAAAATGAGACACCGTAAAATATCGACTATGAGGCGCACATTAAAACTTCCACCTCCAATACGGAGGTGATTAACTACCATTTTTATATTAAACAGGTAAACAACATTTTATAATAATGCCACTCTCAAGTCTCCAACCCCAATCACCAACTGTTGTCCACCCACACACCATCCCTGGTGGTCAACCAGCCGCCATTTTTGACATTTGTCCTACTCCAGCGATCTTCAAACTGTGTTCCGCGAAACTCCAGTTTGTTTGTTTGTGTTTTAGGGCCCTTCAACTACAAAGGTCATTAGAGCCCCGTCCACAGCATAGTTCTGATGCAGACAGAGACTGCACAGACACTACACTAAATGCGACGATTTTCAGATATTAGCGGTACCCAGTTTTCCCAAGCGGCCACCCATATCAGTACTAGCTGGGGTGGCGTTGCTTAACTTCAGTGATCAGACGACAACTGGTGTGTCCAACGCAATTCGCCCCTCCCGCGGAACTCCGGGGGTCCCGCCAGTCAAAAGGAAAATTCGTTAGCTGCGGGAAGATGTACTTTTCTAACGGTGGGTTGTGGTTCCCCCTCCAATACATCTTGTAGTTCTAAGGGTTCCGTGAGTCCACAAAGTTTGAAGACCACTGTCCTATTCTACACTGCGCAACTAAAAATATATCACGTTTACGTCTTGCACCGTTATAGTCGATATCTTAAGGCGGATTATATTTCCTAATCATTAAAACCATCAACAGCATTTTTGAGCAAAATTTACCTTATCATGCAAACAGATGATGAGGGATGGAGGAGTGGGGGGGACGGGGAAGAGAAAGAGACAGAAAAGAAGGAGAAGGGGGGGGGATACGGGAAGTGGTACGTGTGTGTATGTTATGTTATGTCCTAACAAGTTAGGAAGTAAGCCAAGCAGTCTTAACAGGCCGAACCCTTAGGAGGCTGCTCACGGGAGAAGACGAGGGCGGAGGGAAGGGAATGAAAGGGAGAGAGAGGTCAAAGTAATCATAACTATATAAAAATAAGTTATAAAACAACCAAAAGTTATAAAAAAGCTGTTGGAAAGTAGGGACTTGGGAGGGGGGGGAGAGAAAAAGCATGTCTGTATGACGGATATGTGGAGAAAGGAAAAGGTTAGGAATATGTGGTTTGAAGGACAGGGAAGGGGAGTGAGAGAAAGAGAGAGGAGGGAGAGGAATTTACGATTACATTTCTCCATATTGTATTTAATGGCAAAATAACCTAAAAATAGCATGCGCCATATTATAGTTACATCTGTTTCGAGCGAGAGTAGTTTATGAAACAGGGGCGGGTAGGAAATAAAAAAAAACACCACCGATTTCTCTGCCTAGGGTTGACTGACAACCACAGTTCAATTTTAAAAAGTGCTGCAATAAGCACAAAAACTTAGATTTCCAAAAATAATAATAATTCCGATAGTGTGACTAAAATAATACCAAATTTTAGAGAGAGGGGGGCGAGAGAGAGAGAGAGAGAGAGAGAGGAATATCACCGAAAAAATTTACAAGTGAGCAGCAGCAGCGTACAGACCGTAGTGGGCCGCTTGATACGTGTGACCTACCAGTTTGTATATAAAAATAATGTAGGATGGAGAGGAATTGTTGTTTCTTTGTTTAAAGCAAAACAATAATAATAATAATAGTAAAAAAAAATAGATAAATGAAGTGGAAAAAAAAGGTTCATAATGCAAAAGAAAAAAATGTATAAAAGGTATATAAAACACCATTTAGCATTTCAATTTTCGTATTTTTGTGTGGTTTTTTTTTATATATATATAAAAAAACATAGATATACTATTTTTAACATCAATCCAGTACACCCACTTGTTAATCATACCAGACAGTAGTAACATTACAACATTTTCTCACAGGCCAAGAATAAAGCATCATACTTGAAGAAAATAAATAAAAATAAAAAAGCCATCAAGAAAATAAAAATAAAACAAACAAAGCAAAATTGAAAGGATCATTGTTAATAATCAGCGGCTACTACTAAGTTTGAAAAAAAAAATAAACAATCAAAATCTAGTAATATTATAAGCACTTTTTTTTATAGTGAGAAAGGAGAGAAAGAGAAAAGAAACGAGTAAGAAAATGATGGATGGGGGGCAAGGAAACCTAAAAAATTGGACAAGAAGCACATTCACAAATACAATAAAATTATACCCGATAAGAAGGTGTGTGGTCTAGATTCAGAAAAAAAAAATGAATAAAACGAAATTGGAGAGAACAGAGAGAGAGTGAGAGGGGGGCTCACTCCAAATTTGGGTAACAAGACAGAAAAAAGGAAAAGAGAGAGAGAGAGCCAAAAAAAAAGGTAAAAAAATAAAATAAAATATGAAACTGAAAACGAAAGCAGCATCGACCAACGTTCTATCTGAATTTCTATCCAATATTATTTCCGTAAACATAAAAAAAAAATAATAAATAAAATGTATTAATATTAATAATAATTAAAAACACATTTTGATGCTTCATTTTTGGCCTCAATAGGTCACTTTTTTCAAAACAATATTCGAGCAAAATTCAACAACTACCAATCAAGAAAGGGGTTGATGGATTTTTCACTGTAAAGCAATGCTAGAAAAAAAATGTTTGGTTTCTTTTTTTAATTTATATAATAAATTATAATTATACATAATTAAATTAATTAATTTAATACATTATTGCTCGAATAAGTTTGAAAAAAGAAGCCTTCGACAATATATCAAGCAAAATCATAAGGCGGAGGAGGAGGCAGTCAGTCAGACACAAGAGTACAGACACAAATTGGCCGAAACAACGACTGATGCGCGCGCGCACACACACTTACCTCCTTTAGAATAAGACCTCTGAATAATATTTGGGGAAGGGGAAAGCCCTGGATACCCCTTTTTCAGAAATTCAGTGGAGCCGATGGAACTTGTCTGCCATCAATTAACTAAAAAATTTAACTGAATTTCCTGTTTAACGGCTTGAAAACCAAGCAACAAGAAAGACACACACAAAAAGATCAACAACTCACGTCTTAACAGCAGATCACTTTCAACCTGTCCTTAAGAGCAGAGTGCTTTTTTCTCTTCAAGTAGAATTGCCAAATTTTGAGTTTGGGGTATATCAAACAACCCATTTCTGAACACACAATTTTCAGTTACATCTTTTTCTTTTTTTTGCCCCATTCGCCAAAGGTGTTATGGTTGCACCTAGTGAACTCACCGGTGAACCACTTCACATTAACAATTCCTTAAGTGGAGGAAGGTTGACAGCAGAGTTCAATTGATGGAGTGTTTGTGTGTGGTGTGTGCGTGTGCTACAAACCAAATTCTTCTTTTAAGAGTCCTTTTTTTTTTTTGTTCCTCCTCTCTGACAAGTCATCATCGGGCACTTATTTGTGTCTGCACTAAATATCTGACAACGCCACAATAGACAACAGAAACTTCAAAATTAGAAACTATAAGGTCTCTATTACAAAATTCAATGGTAGTCATTAAGGACAACCATTGAATTTTGCATGATAATAAATTTTACGCGGATATAAAATTGCAAAAATAACATCAGGGAGAAAGAATTAAAAAACAAAAACGACGCCTACCTTGGATCCACGTTCATTAAAAATTATTTCAACGTCTAAGATTGGACCAAATTGCTGTGTGTGTGTGGAAAAGAAAAAAAAAATGCATTACTACAAACCTTTTCTGTGCATATGCATATAAAAACATCAGACACATTAACATCATACAGATAGCATTTTAGAGATCGTTATAAAGTGCAATTTAAAATGAACACGAGGAATTTCGTATCGCAGCAAAAATATTTCTAGTCGCATAAGTAATTCATTGAGAATTAGCCAACCACTGAATTATAATGCTACAAGAGATGCATGAATGCATGAGGATCTTTTCATCTCAATTCCTTCAGCGCAATGGATGGATGCATGCAAGTATGAATTGTGTATGTGATAGCAAAACTGCCTCGATAATTATCTCTTAAAAGCTACCATCTAATTAGAGCACATATTATATATTCTGCAAGGTCTGATTTCTAATCAACCAGTCGGTCGGCTTCATTTTCAAGAAGACATCGTCACTCACAGCCTACTTACTTAGCAAGACAGAAGGGAGAGAAAGAGAGAGAGAGAGAGAGGGCAGTAGTCACTACAAGTCTGCGTGATCGCAATGAAAATAAATTACAGCTTAATAAAATGAATTACTGACCACATAATTTCAAATTCCAATTAAATTTCGTAGCGTAATATAAAAGATTCGCGTAAAAACTTTCTCTCGTACAACGGGGCAACCAACTACATTGCAAATCATATCATCATCATTACACACCTCTACTACTACTACTACTATCACCATCATATCATCATCATCATCCAGAAAAGGGTCCTACCAACAACGACGTGCAATAAGCTAGCTTAAAAGTGCAAAAGGACAACCCGCAGTCCTCGTAACATTTAAGAGGATGTAACAACAACAATAACCAACGGTCAGGGGGGGGGGGGCCCGGGCAATTTACCTCTTAATAAATTATCTCTCAAAATTAATGAAAGCGAATACAAACAGTAAAACGGGTCAAAACCAGCTAATAAATTATCACTACCAAAATAATGAAACTGGGTGCCTAGGAAACAATATTTATATCAATTCAAACTGCTTTGTGTGGTTCTAGAAATGGGTCGACAGTCACTAAAAAACAAAATAATCTGCTGGGTGCAATAAAAACAAAAATTAACTGTCACCTCATGCCACACCGACCCAGTGACTTTTCTAGGAAGAAATAACTTTTAAATTGAAATACATTTACAATTATTCGGTACTTTCTAATGTTATTTAAGTATTTAGTAAACCAAAAAAAATTAAAACAACATGTTCATCATCGTCATCATCATACCCCAAACATCTGCCGTAGGTCAGGATCCCGGAAGCGAAACGGTATATTTGATACGTGAAGTCTTTTGGGCTGTTCTTTCGTTGGTTGACTACTAGCAGCTGTTTGAGTGGCCGTTCCCGATCCACTAGATCCAATGTCAGAATCTAAATCTGTTTGCTGGAAAAAGAAAAAAAAAAAGAAGATAAATAAATAGAAATGGGGGTAAAGGACAGAAAAGAAAAATACATCTCTACCACTGTGTGTACTAGGAACAAACAGAAAGAAAAAAAAGGAAAACAAATGGCGATAAAATAAACTGCTTTCAATTTACAGAATAACACGTAGAACAGTAAAAAATTCTTTAGAATGTCAAGGGACGTTTTAGAACAAATGTATTCGTCATGTGTTCGATTGATGTTACATACATCTACGGAAGCTCCATATGGGACGGAAAAAGAGCATCACACACCAAAAAGAATACTTACGCAGCGCTCCAGTTGCGTTGAAACTCAAAGCATTCATTTATCATTACCATCATCATCAAACCCTCCTCCCGCCTGTGGCAGGGTCGGGTCTACGGGTTCTTATCCTCCACTCCCGCCTATCTCCCACCAAGTCACTCTCCACCCCGCACGTCTCCATGTCCCTCTGCACCACATGCTCCCACGTCCGTTTTGGTCTTCCCCTCCCCCTGGTGCTTCCAATCACGTGCATACCCATAATGGACCTAATAAGTTCCTCCTCCTCCCGCCTCATCACATGCCCATACCACCTCAACCGCTTCTCCCTCATCTTTTCCGCGATGTCTCCCACCCCCTAAGCTACCTCTAACATAATCATTCCTGACTCTGTCAGCTCGTGACACCCCAGTCATGTAGCGTAGCATTCGCATCTCAGCCACTTGCATTCTCCTTTCATGGTTCTTCCTAACTGCCCAGCACTCTGAACCGCACAACAAAGCGGGCCTAACGACTGTTCTGTAAACTTTGCCTTTTAACTTTATTGGGACCCGGTGATCACACAGGACTCCACTTCAGCCACCCAGCATTAATTCTATGGGTCACGTCGGAATCTATCTCCCCATTGCTTTGGAAGACTGATCCTAAGTAACGAGACTCTTGCCTCACTGATACACCCTCACTGCTACAACGTATCTCACCCTTTCCCCACTTTATGAAGGGTCGGGTACCGATTTTGACTCTAATTTAAGGGTTTGCGGGAATACCGTCCCCGCTGTATTCCCATGGGGACGCGAACTAAAATCATCGAGTATGACGGGAACGGGGGACGGTAGAAAGCTAGGCGGTTGCAGGAACGGGGCAGTAACTGGGTTGGGTGGCAATGGTAACGGTACAGGACTGAGGAAGGACGAAAATGAGGGACAGGACAGACAGGACAGGAGGGATGTGGATTATGCGGGGATCAAGTGGAGGATGTTAGGCATGTGATACTGGCCTGTCCAGCTCTGGATCACTGCAGGAGGGGTTGGGGAACCCCCAATTTTAAAGAGGTTCTGGGGTGAAGCAGCTGGAATGGGCGCGAAAGGCAAAGGTGTTGCTAGGGCGCTGGTGGAGATCTAGGCATATGGGTCTAGCATGACAAATCTCTCTAGCAAGGTATCCGTCACAAAGGATTACATATTCATATTGTTTTCCCAACCCTCCCTACTATTGATTGCCTTTGTAGCGGCTGTGGGTGCGTGGGACGCCGTGCGTAGGCGGGACACTTGGTGCTGATGCCTCCATTCTTCAAAGGTAATAAAAATTGTTTTCTTTCTTCTGACAGAAATTAGGCAATAAATTTAGGGAAACCGGCGGTAACGGTAGCAAAAATATTTAAAAGAGAAGGATACGGGAATCAAAAGCTTTTAAAGCGACGGGGACGGGAATCAAAAACCATTCCAGTGCACATCACTACCCTCATTCCCAGTACACAAAACAAAGTACACACAAAAAAATACGAACGAACTTACAGTCTGTTGTTCAACGGCATTAGTTGTTAACGAGGGCGGAGTAAATGGTGGTCCTTCTTTGGGTTCCCCGATCACTTTATTCGGATTGCTTGTATCCCCATTTTGGGCATACTGCGAATAAGAGCTCATCTGGGCCTGCACCATGTGCTGAAAAAGTAAAATTAACAACGATTAAATTTAATAGTACACACGTCCTCCGCGGTATTGCAATTTGCGGCTACCCCCGCCAAAATAATCTGGAAGTATTGACCCTGACCCTTCTTCAGAAGTAATCAACTTCACATCCTGAAAATAAAGAACCGGGATAAAGGCTGAACTTAGACCGTCTGCATACCAGTCAATTTCTCTGACCTCCGAAACCCACACCGGAATAGAAGCCATGACTTTTTAATATCATCTAATAACAACCACGACTTTCACAGCCGCCGCAATATTGTTATAGGCCTACTAAGAACCAACAGATAGGTCTGTCTGTCTCTCTCAAAGGCGAAATAAAAATTTGCCGAAAAAAAAAAAAAACAAAGTTTAATAGCAGGAACGAGGATGGCGAATGAAACTGGAAATTTCGGTTAAACAAATTAAATTAACAATTACGACATTGAATTAAATAAACGGTCTGTTGCTTTTCTTCATCATATTGCCGTTCATTTATCAATAGCAAGCGACTATCTCCCAGGAATTCATCCCCCTTTCGTAGAATGCCATAAAACAGTTCCATAAAAGTATTTTGAAAAACCGCCACTAGACGTCAGGTAAATACCCTACCAAATCTGGACACTACAAGTCGTGACCTGGTAGTTTGTTTGTGGGTGTTTTAGGTCCCTTCAACTACAAGGTCATTAGAGCCCCGTCCACAGTGTAGTTCTTAAGCACAGACTGCACAGACACTACACAAATGCGACGATTTTTGGGTATCAGCAGTACCCAGTCTTCCCAAGCGGCCACCCATGTCAGTACTAGCTGGGGTTGTGTTGCTTAACTTCAGTGATCAGACGAGAACTGGTGTGTCCAACACAATTCGCCGCTCCCTCGTGACCTGGTGTGGAAGAGACACTATCACTCACATGTAAAGGAACCTGTTTTACACGACAGGCACAACATTTCCCACATGTAACGCGGATTCGTCTCCGAGTTCTAATTAGTTGGCCTTTCAGAGCTAGGAGACCAAAAGACAAGAAACCAAATTCATCAGCGGAGGGGGGGGGGGCTGCCTCGATGGTCCAATAGGTAGCGTCAGTGGTCCCAGGTTCGATACAGACACGAGGTAGATTGACTTCTTTCGAGGGAGAGAGAAAAGCCCAAGGTGTGCACCTTCCTTCGAATGAGAAATAAAACCGAGGTCCCATGTGGCGTCCTGACTGCATTTGCACCAAGTTCGGTAAACTGACAATACATACACATAGGGGGTTGCAGCATTGGTCTGCAGCCGGATGCGGAAAAAAAAATCGTCCAATATACCACCCTTGTGTCCATTCAGAGAGACAAAATGGGTACTCGACCCTACCAAAGGCGGGAAAATGGTTAGGAGCTGCTTTATCAGCGGGGGGAACGACGTAACCGTACCACCTAAGAGCTTTCCTCAACCAATTCAATTTATTTCAATAGGAAAAGACATCAGGGCAGTTAGTCTGCTCGTGCTCGTCCCAGAAGAGCCACAAAACTGAAAAATTCAAATGCTAATGCAGTCAGCTTAAAAAAAAAAAACAGGCTCAGATGTGCTCAGATGAATGAAGAAAAGGTTATTCTAGACATAGGTCCCGTTGGTTACTTGTCAATTTTGGACAGGCTAATTATAGCGCTTGATTGATGCGAGGGCTGTTTCAGAGCAGCTTGCTGAGTATCATTATTCACTCAGTAGTCAGTCAACCACAAATAAAATGCAAAAGTCATCACAATGCCCTCCAGTAGGACTTACTATCCAATCTCCTCTAGAGAGAGAGAAACGAGAGAAGGAAAAGGATAGGAGAGGGAGATGAGATACGGGATAGGAGGGGGATGACGGGGCAGACAGCAGCATCAGGACAAGAAAACTTCTTGCAAATCAGTTAACGATCGATTCTTAACCGGAAAAACCAACCAACTTCGCCAAAGATAAATGCATCTTGTAGCATTTTACCCTCTGTCTCATCTATCCCCAAATGTCTACACACATATCTGCAATCTGCAACGTGAATTCCCTTGAATGAATGAAATAAGAAGCTTACAAAATGTGCAGGGCGGGGGAGAGAAAGAGAAACGTGAATATATTAGGAGTGAATAGTTGTGTGACAAGCGATATGGGAACACTTACGGTTCAATTGTAGTTTTTCGCATGGGCCCCAATGCAACAAATGGCACATCTTCAGTTTACTTCAATGGCGCAATTTCAACTACGCTATGTATATCTATGTATTCGTCTTCACTCGCACTCTCTCTTCTCTCTCTCTCTCTCTCGACGTCTCCCCAACAACCACTAACACTACTTTTATCTTTAAAGTAATGAAATTTGCAATTTCTTAGTCTTCTCATTACGGTAGGTAAAATAGAAAGAAGAGATGGAGAAAAAAACCGAAATCTAAACACACAACCGCTTTCTACCTACATACACTTTCTATTCACTTCACCCAACCGAATCAACGCCTACAAATAACATTCATTTTTTCACCACCCCCTCTCCACAAGTAATGGTGGTTACTCAACGTCTGAAACACTCTATATATCGTTTCTAAATATAAAAGCTACTTAAACGACTTGGAAAGAGGGAGGTGAAAAAAAGTTCCCTCAGTAGTAGGTAGCATATTGAAAAAAAAAGAAACATCACAAGAAGCAAGAAACTCTTTAAGCAACGACAACCAATGGTGTATGAAAAAGAGGGAGTGGAATGCACTTATTCACAAAAAAGTAGATAAACGTCGCCACTTTGTCGGCAGCATATATACCAAAGAACAAATTTCCCTAATACCATCACCTTAAATAATATCTTAATTTCCAAACAAAATACCGACGACAGCCTCATCTTATATCTACTAAATCAGCCATTTTCTTTTCCTTCTCGCACAATTCTATTCTCCTTCTCCTCCCGCCGCCGCTGTTGCCATTAGAAACAGAACGACGACGATGCACGTGAGTCGTTCGAAAAAGAACGCGGCGACGCTCCATCAACGGACGCGGGTAAGTTGCAATTCGAACAACAAAATGGCCACAAGACGTTCTAAGTAGAAAGGAGAGTAGTAGGGTCCTAATAGAGTAGGGTCTGATTACTAGTAGGGTAGTAGGAGAGTAGTAGGGTCTGTGTGATTAGTAGGGTCCTTCGGGACAGCACAAAGGAGATAAAAGAAACAGCATAGATTTCAATGGTACGCCCAATTTTGGAGTATGGCAGTCCAATTTGGTTCCCCTTCAGGCAGGACTTATCTTGGGAGGTTGAAAGGATCCAAAAGAGGGCAGCAAGAATTGTACTCAACAGGTTTTCTCACAGGCAAAGAGCGTATCTGCCATGATTAGGGAACTAGGGTGGGACACATTAAGCCAGAGGCGTATATCTCACAGCATTAGCCTTTTTATAAGACTACTGCTGCTGCTGGGATGTAATGGACCTTTGGCTGGAAGTGTGTCCCCAGCTGAGTATAAGGGTAGAAAGGATCATCCATATAAATTGAAAGAGGTTAGGGCACAGACAGACTCATACTACTGGTCATTTTGGCCAAGGGTCATTCGACAATGGAATGGCCTTGGAGAGGATAAGGTGGAGGGCTTCATTCAAGGAAAGCCAATAATTGCTAGTATTGTGGTGTTAGGGGAGGCTTTTAGGAGTATTAGGTTATCATAAATAGGATTGAGTTAGTCTCTCCACTGCCATATTGGCCAAAGAAAAGGCTGTTTGCAGTGTAGTAAATTACAATTAGAGAGAAAGAGCTGGAAAACGACGTTCAACATCTTAAAAAATACAGTAAAATCTGCCCTAAACCGGAAAACTACCTAACGCGGAAACGGAATAAGTTTCGGGAACCGTTTGCATAAATAACCTGACTAAGACGGATTATTTTATGCATAACACTACAATGCAGGCATTAATTTTGAGTGTGACGACTGTTCATGCACCAAAGTTCTAGGGACCATTACGGCCATATACACACAGAGCTACCCAATAGTGAAGCAACGACAATGTACTTTAAAAGACATGTGGTGGCAGGGACGGATTCGGGAGGGGGGGGGGGCTATGCAGCCATTGCTCCCCTGCTCATCCGTCAACTGATGCATGATTCAACTTTGCAACTGATGAGGCATTTTTGCATTTGCTATTCCCCCGTTTCTATTCTGCCAGTCCAATCTGCAGTTGGCTAAACCAATGGACATAGGACATTGTCTAAGGGGCAGTGGAGGACCTATCGTAATTACTAGCTAGTTTTATGTGCAGCCAAGTTGCGTTGGACACACCAGTTCCCGTGAGATCACTGAAATTAAGCATCGCAAGCCCACGTCAATACCAACTTGGGTGGTTGGTAAAGAATGATGGGTGCTGCAAATTAACCCTCTCCTTCGTCCTTTCGCCTACCTCCTCATCTCCCGCGGGCAGCCTCTTAAGGGTTCGTCCTGTTATGGCTGCTTGGCTTACTCTCCAACCCCCAAAACTAATCCATGTATTATAATAAGGGATTATAAATATTTAAAAATATTTGAGGTGCAATTTTATGAAGTGCTCCCCCCGGATCCGCCTCTGGATCAGCCCCTGTGTGGGGGCAGAGTAACTTTTTAGTTTATGGACTTCTATTTTAAATTTCATCATCCTAATAAAAGGTGATCATATTTTTGTACTTTCTTTTATTAAAACACAGCCCTTTGTAAAACGGAAACCTGTGAAAACGGAAAAAAAATACGGGAACGATAAGGTTCCGTTTTAGAGAGGTTTTACCTGTATATACTGTATTGCATATTTTCTCTCGATACTTCATCGTCGTCATCATAACTGACAGATTGTGCATATAAACTAACATTCAAAGCAATGAAACTCTACAAAATCCCCCTCCCTTTTTATACGTTTTTTAAACACAATAATTCTAGAAAGAAGGGGGACGGGGGAACGCAAAATACAAATGGCTGAACAAAAACGACGACGGTTCTCTACTACAGTTAGAGGCTTTTTCTCTCTCTCTCTCTTTCTCTGCCTTTTTTTCTCCTGTTTTTAAAGCAAATACACCGAAATTTGTTTAGAAATTAAGATGTATTCATTCAAAATATGCTGTTGCTGTTGTTGTTGTCGAGCTTCCTTCAGTCACACACATCTGCTCGGCAACACATTTCAGACCCAATTTATTGGAGTGTTGTCGTCAAACTGCAACCGGAAAGTAATTTATCGCATGGCTTAACTCTGTCGAGGGCTAAGCAGCGCATAAACTTAGCAACATAACGCATCAATTCCGTGGCATCGACACGCCGAGGATTCTAGAAAAATCTATCTTACACACGTGAGTATATAATAACAATAATATTATTATACCTGTCATGTTTAAAGATTTAAGTAACGAAAAATACCTCATGAAAATTGCGTTTTCAACCACCTACACAATTCCGGTTATTCCCAATAAGAAACCAGTGTAACACACATCGTTTACTAATCCTAACTTATGATACCTAGGTTCGATTCTTGGTTGACAAGTATTAATGATGACAGAGAGAGAGACAGACAGACAGAGAGAGACAGACAGGCAGAGAGAGAGACAGACAGAGACAGACAGACAGAGAGAGACAGACAGACAGACAGAGAGAGAGAGACAGACAGACAGAGAGAGACAGACAGACAGAGAGAGACAGACAGAGAGA
>JAAFCE010007744.1:3795002-3827464 GCA_013389805.1 Trigoniulus corallinus
ACAGAGAGAGACAGACAGAGAGAGAGACAGACAGACAGAGAGAGAGAGAGACAGACAGACAGGGAGAGAGCGTCAAAATCCTTAAGGACTAGGTTCAGGTATCCATTTGTCCCACTGAATGGACACAAGAATGATATATTGGACCGGTGGATTTTTCCGCAGCCGGATGTTGACCAAAGCTACAACCCCTATATTTATTTATCGTCGGTCTACTGTTGGTTGGGGCACTCCACCGAGCTCCTACACCAGAGAATTTTGCCTCACCTTCCCATTGCCTAGTAGAGCGGGTTCTTTTACGTTCAATTGCCATCGTAAACTACACGGGACTTCGGTATTACTTCTCATCTGCCTTAAGGTGCATTCGGGGCCTCACTCTCTCCTTCTCGCCAAAAAGAAGCCAACCCACCTCG
Source organism: Trigoniulus corallinus (assembly GCA_013389805.1). Taxonomy (NCBI): domain Eukaryota; kingdom Metazoa; phylum Arthropoda; class Diplopoda; order Spirobolida; family Trigoniulidae; genus Trigoniulus; species Trigoniulus corallinus. Next base: position 3,795,413 of record JAAFCE010007744.1, read on the forward strand.
ATCCAGTATCGAACCCAGAACTACTGACGCAGTTACCAAGCACGCCACCGAGTTGGGATACGGTGTAGCAGCAGTGGCATCCTAAAAATATAACCTCAAATGGGTGGGTGGTGGTAGGGTAGGGGATGTCGATTTTATATAAAGTCATCCACCATGATACTAGGATGGATCCTGCGACCGCGGATTCGATAGATTAAAGCACGCAATCACTGAATGGCAACCGAGGCAGGCTTAAAGAGTTCACTGAAGTACTAAATGAGTTCACCATAGTGGAAACATTTGGTGGACTGAACTGAAGAGTGGAGGGGAGGAAGAAGGAGGAGAAGGAGGGAAGCAGTGGTCAGCAACAAACATCGTCGCCACGTGTAACAACTAGAGCAAGACTAATATTATCCATGTTCCAGAACCTGAAAACATCGAGCGAGGGGGAACGTCCAACCAAACACACCACAGGATGAGATAAATCTCGCTGGATTTTGACAGAAAACATTCATGGGCCAATGAAATTAATTTTGGCCCCTCCCTTCTCTCTCTCTCTCTCTCTCTCCGTAGAACAACATCAACAAGGCGGCGGCCATGTCTGTACTAGGACCACAACGCAAGAGGACAATCAATTAAGGAAGGGATAATAATAACTTCTTGTCTTTATGCAATTCACTTAGGCGTACAACAAGAAAAGCAGTCGACCGGAAGGAAGGACAATTGTATTAAAATGATTTGTTGCTTAATTTCACAGCTTTTCTCTTAATAACATGCAGACACGAACCACTTTCGGTTCAAAGTTTTCTTACAAATCTCTCCATAAATTTGTCACAATTTTTGAAACTGCACACCAAAACCAGTTCCCCGTGTGTACGGGGGTCATATTAAGCACCATATGCATCATCATTATACCCTCATCCACCCTTGGTAGGGTCGGTCGGATCTGCGGGTTCTGGCCCTTCATTCCCCGCCTATCTCCCACCAGGTCCTCATCCACACCACACACACTAACATCTCTTCATTCTACCTGCCTCCCACGTCTGCATTGGTCTTCTCCCCTGGCCCGGGTGCTTCCAACCACTTGCATCCCAGTCATGGACCTAACCAGCATCTCCATCTTTCCCTCTTCTAATCACATGCCCATACCACCTCAACCTTCTCTCTCTCCCTCTCATATTTCCCGCGATGTACCCACCTCGCTCCCCCCAAAGCTACCCCTACCATCCATACTCATTCCTAATTCTGTCTGCTCTCGACACCCCACCCATGTACCGCAGCATTTCAGCTACAACGATTGCTTACTCAGCCACGCGCGGATCCAGGGTGGGATTTTTGAGCTTGCAACTCCCCCGTCCTATGCACATATAAACCTATTCGCATAATATATGCGAACTTTAGCTCAACCCCCCCCCCCCCCCCGACGAAAATCCTGGATCCGCCACTGCACTCAGCAGTCATGTACTGTACTAATGTTCTGTAGGGTTCAGGTTCAATTCCAGTCAACGTTGATGTTTTTCCCCTGGAGACCAAATTGAGAAGTTTGTGTACCAAATGCCAAAGGTCAGTTCTTTTCGGTCTAGATGGAGGCGAACGTAAGATTAAGTTAGGGTATCTCTCCATGTAGGAAGGGTTCTTTTCCGTGCAGTGGTGACATTGTACGCAATCCTCACCCAAGGTCCCACGGCCATAGTTCCCATGTGCGGAGAAACACAAAACAAAAGCACACTTTGGGACGTCTCTCTCTCTCTCGCCCTAGTTTTAATTGGTTGGGGAGGGGAGAAGCACTATTTCCTCTACCTACGCCCGGGAGGGGAGGCTCAATTCCTTTCCTGTGGAAATTTTGTCCCCGACGGGTTTTTTTTTTTCCGGGTAGTATAATGACATCGTACATAATCCTCACCCAAGACCATGACCATAGTTCCTCCATGCCTGAGAGGAACAAAAAGAAAAGGAGTCTCTCGGCCGGACCAGAATCGAACTCGCAGTCAACAACGTTACCTTTGAGTCACCGCGTGGGGAAGGGATACAATGTCTTTATAATGCATGTATTCTGACACACACAAGGGAATGGGAGCGGCGAGTTGCGTTGGACACACCAGTTCTCGTCTGATCACTGAAGTTAAGCAACGCAAGCCCAGCTAGTACTGACATGGGTGGTCGTTCGGGAAAACTGGGTACTTCTAATACCCAATAATCGTCGCATTAGTGTAGTGTCTGTGCAGTCTATGCATTAGAACTATGCAGTGGACGGGTCTCTAATGACCTTGCAGTTGACGGGACCTTAAATACCAACAAACAAACAAGACACACACAAGCCGCCATTATTCAAATTTCATACGTCAAATTAAATACTAATTTACCTTAATTCATTACTGCTGTACCGACAAACACAGCCATGCCAATAAAACTTATCATTTTATACACAAAATTTGGTATCATTTGTTTGAAAAAAAAAAATATTACGCAGTTTATCTCAAATTTGTTAAATGGGCACCTAATTTTATATTTTCATCACCCGTGATAAAAAGTGGAAGGGCTAACTCTACATCGCCAGGGATAAGAGCCACAGAGAATGATAAAATCGCGTTTATTTTGAAATTCCATTACGGCGAGGGATCCATACTGGGCACAGTCCAGTCTAGCGCGAAGAGCAATATCAGAATCATACCCTAATCCCGCCTGTGGTAGGGTCGCGGGTCTGCGGGCTCTAGCTCTCCACTTCTGGCTATCCCCCACTAGGTCCCCCGCCACTCACACACACTACAATACCGTGACGTACAACTTGTTCCCATGTCAGCTTTGGTCTTCCCCTGCCCTGGGTGCTTCCAATAAGCTCCATCCCCGTAATGGACATAACCAGCTCCTCCTCTCCAAAGCAACTCCTAACCTGTTTCCTACCTACGACAGGATGGGTGACATAATAGACGGCATTTTTTTTTCGCAACCGGCTGCTGACGACCAAAACTGCCACCACCTGTGGTTATATAACGTCGGTCTACTGCTCACGGGGACCCTCCACCAAGCTCCTACACCTGGGAATAATAGAGAGGGTTCTTTGACGTGCAAATGACATCGTACACCACACGGGACCTTGGTTTTAGGTACTTCTCATCCGAAGGAAGGTGCAGGAATACTGGACGGATTGTCTGCGGAGAAGGAGAGAGGGAGGTAGAGATATGCCGGCCTACCCCACCACGAAGATAAAAGCAACACCTAACCCTTTCCTCGCCTATGCCAGGGTCGGATACCCATCAGCGTTTTCCCGCAGCCGTTTGCCGACCAAAGCCGCAACCTCTATGCTTATTCATCGTCGGTGTACTGTTGGTTGGGGCACTCCACCGAGCTCCTACACCTGAGAATTTTGCCTGCTCTACCCAGTGCATAACAGAGAGGGTTCTTTTACAAGAGCAGCAAATGCCATAGCACACCACACGGGACCTCAGTTTTACTTCTCACCCGAAGGAAGGCGTACTCGGGACATCTCTCTCTCGCTCGCCCGAAAAAAGAAGCCAACGCCCACCTAGGTCTAATATCGAACTTGGAACCACTGACGCAGTTACCGAGAACGGCGGCCCACGAAGCGGCCACCCACGTCAGGACTAGCTGGGGTTGCGCTGATTAACTTCAGTGATCAGCACGCTACCGAGGTAAGATGCGAAGAGCAATGAGGGTATGCAAAAAGGATGCATGTGGTGGGACAACGGTGAAGCTATTTCAAATCCCCCGTCTCCATATATAATTGAATTAATGCACTGACAATCAATTTTCAAAATTGATATAAATGTATCAATTATTTTGGAAAAACAAAAAATTTGCATATAAATGGCGTTAACTGAAGCGCCGTATAATGCCTCCTCTAACCCGCAAGCAATCGTGCATTAGGAAGGACTCAAAGGAGGGAACAGGAAACGGAAGGAATGGAAGGATGAGGAGAGCAACAGAGATGAGTAGTAGTAGCAATTGTAGGGTATATATTTCACACTAAATTACTTCACTAAAAATACATGAAATTAAAGTAGATAAGGTGAGTAGGGGTGGGAAAATGAACCCTAATAAAGTTAAGTCAAGCGGACGAAATCCGTACAAACATCAGCATCATCATCATGACAAATTTTTAATCGAAATTTAATTGAAACTGCAAACAGTTAATAATTTAGGATATGCAAAAGAAGAAGAAAAAAAAACACAAAAACAGCCAAAAATGAATTTAACAACTTCATTCATTGCATGACTGACTTCTTCCTCAAATATAAATAGGGGGTGCCAGAGATCAACCACCGTCCCGTCCCAAAACATGAAATAAATACATCACCTTACCGCAACCCCCCTCCTCCGTCAAATGTCACTATAAATGAATTTTCAATTCTAATGATGAAAGTTATTTTTACCGTCACTAGTAAGGGGTCGGTCACCTACACACCTCTACACAAGAGTCGAATTTCTCGTCCCAGATACGTGAAGGAAAGTCGGGCTCTGAAATCCTCTGCAAAACCACCAGGAATTGGAAGGCTCCGCCGAGGCGGGTCCACCCCACTGAGAAAGTGTTCCACAAAAAGAAACCCGGTGGAGTGTCAGGCTTTACTTTGAACTGAAGATCAAAGAAATACATTTGAATTTTCCACCCCGTTTCACTCAAGCATCTGAAAGAAACCATTCAGCAGTCTGATAAGGATCGAACCTGGGGAACCACAACTCCGAATCAAATACTGAATGCGCTCTCTAACCTATTTTATAACACAGGAAATGATTTGTTTGTTCCGTTGGTTGGTTGGTTGGTGTTTTAGAGCCCTTCAACTACAAGGTCATTAGAGACCCGTCCACAGCATAGTTCTTATGCAGAGACTGCACAGACACTACATCAACGAAACGATTTTTGGATACTACCGATACCCAGTTTTCCCAAGCGGCCACCCATGTCAGTACTAACTGGGGTTGTGTTGCTTAACTTCAGTGGTCAGACGAGAACTAGTGTGTCCAACGCAATTTGCCGCCCCCATTGTTTGTTCCGTAATGAGAGGAGGGGAAGAGCAGCTCGTTAGGTCCATTACAGGAATTCAGATGGTTGGAACCACCAAAGCAGACGTGGGAGCAGGTTAAGTTACCCATAAGGATATGATGTTGCTGTTGTTGTTTGTAGGTGTTTTAGGGCCCTTCAACTACAGAGGTCATTAGAGCCCCGTCCACAGCATAGTTCTTATGCAGAAACACTACACTAATGCGACGATTTTTGGGTGTTAGCAGTACCCAGTTTTCCCAAGCGGCCACCCATGTCAGTACTAGCTGGGGTTGCGCTGCTTAACTTAAGTGATCAGACGAGAACAGGCGTGTCCAACGCAATTCGCCGCTCCCTCATAAGGATAGGATAGTGTGCGGAGTTGGGCGGGAACCTGGAGGGAATGGAAGGCTAGAACCCACAGATCCGATCCTGCCACAAGCGGGATAAGGGCATGATGAAGAGATATGCTTGATTTTATTAGTGTTTTAGGGTCGATCAAATACAAGCCCCGTCCACTTCTGCGTATTTGTAATGCAGATTCTGCACAGACACTACACTTTACCACGTTCCCCAGTGTTCCCAAGCGGTCACCCGTATCAGTACTATCTGGGGTTGCGTTGCTTAACTGTAGTGATCAGACGAAAACTGGCGTGTCCAACGTAATACAGCCGCTCTACAGGAAGGGAGAGACTGGGACAGAGATGGAGAGAGACAACGAGAGAGAAAGAGAGACAACGAGAGAGAAAGAGAGAGACAACGAGAGAGAGAGAGACAACGAGAGAGAAAGAGAGAGACAACGAGAGAGAAAGAGAGAGAGAGAGACAACGCGAGACGAGAGAGTGAGAGACAACGAGAGAGAGAGAGAGAGAGAGAGAGAGAGAGACAACGAGAGAGAGAGAGAGACAACGAGAGAGAGAGACAACGAGAGAGACAACGAGAGAGAGAGAGACAGAGATACTGGTCGCCAGCGATATCTAACCTACGTTACGAGGGTCTTATTCCAACCAAATAACTAAATTAAGTTGACTGGACACACTGTGGATACGGTAGTGAGTTGTAAAACGCTTGAATATTTAACTCCAGAATCCACAGGCATATTCTCAATTTCTGCTTTTAAAATAACCGTCAACATCAACGAAATTAAACGACTCACCAAATTCAAATTTATCCCCACCCCAGTATACTTACGAACCCCGACTTGGATTTAAAATAAAACTGCTTCTCGTTGATCCTCAAACACCCAAACAAACATTAAACATTTTCTTCTCTTTATATAAAAACAAACGTATGGACTTACCTAGAAGGAAAAAAAACACATTAATTAGTAAAATATTCAAACACTGAAGAAAATACGTCAGATAATAAAAAATAAAGCTCAAAAACCCTTTCCCATCTCATTAGGAGCACTTCAACTACATGACCGACCATTTATATGTCAGTTTAATCTTCCAAGAATACGCGTCATATCTCCCAGCATTAATTTTAAAGTGTTTACAATTTGAATTTTTATCTTAAGACGCACGCATGCAGCACAGTAAGTGAATGCTGCCCAGCGCAAAAATTGACTTTTCTTACAAGATGCTCGCTCGTCTGTGAAGATATTCAAAAGCGAGGCCAACCTTAAAGGAGGAAAAAGAAAACCATCTCAGGTTCCCTCCGCCTATCACAAACTAACATAACACCGACGCACACAACTGAGAAACTTAAGTCGCCAGGCACAAAATGACCACTTGATACTTATTAGTCTGGTCAGGTCGCAATCCATTAATGTTACTTAATCGACAAACACCATTTTGCCACACTGCCCAATCAAACCAAAAAAGAAAACTTATCACCTAACTACAACGAAGGATCCTTCCTTCGGGAGGGAGGGGAGGGAGGGAGAGAGGGGGAGCGAGTAGATCCACACCACCATCTCACCGTGGATATTTGGGGGAACAGAAAACAGAGCAACTGATTCACCACAATGAAAATTGACATTACGTAGAACGACTTGAAATACGGGACACACAACAAAAAGGGGTAGAGACTGGTGGACAGTTAAGAGGAGGCTAACGGTCATCAGACGAAGGAGAAAACAAAAATCGATGACCGCTATAACATAGTAAAGCAACTTCTAACCCTTTCCCCACTTATGGCAGGGTCGGGTACCCATTTTCTCCCTCTGAATTCACAAACGAGTGATATATTGGGCGGTATTTTTCCGCAGTCCACTGCTGCCGACCAAAGCTGCACCCCTCCCCTATCGTCGGTCTACTTCTTGGTTAGGGTACTCCACTGAGCTCATACACCTGGGAATTTTTACCTCATCTACCCGTTGCGTACAAGTGAAGGTTCCTTTAAGTGAAAATGCCATCGTACACCACACGGGACCTTGGTTTTACTTCTCATCCGAAAGAAGGCGTCTCTCTCTCTCGCCCGAAACAAGCCAACCCACCTCGGTCTAGTATCGAACCTAGAACGAATGACGCAGTTACCGAGCATGCTGCCTACTGCGCCATCGAGGCTTTGCTGTTGTTTGTTGGTGTTTTAGGGCCCTTCAACTACAAGGTCATTAGAGCCCCGTCCACTGTGTAGTTCTGATGCAGAGACCGCACAGACGCTACACTAATGCGACGATTTTTGGATACTAGCGGAACCCAGTTTTCCCAAGCTGCCACCCATGTCAGTACTAGCTGGGGTTGCGTTGCTTAACTCCAGTGATCAGACGAGAACTGGTGTGTCCAACGCAATTTGCCGCTCGCCATCGAGGCGGGGATGACACTATAACATGGGCCAGCAAGAATTTCAGTCTTTAATGTCCGACACCAACGCCGTTGGAACACGTGTGCAGCCAAGTTGCGTTGGACACACCAGTTCCCGTGAGATCACGGAAGTTAAGCAGCGCAAGCCCACGTCAATACCAACAAGGGTGGTTGGTAAAGAACGTTGGGTGTTGCAAATTAACCCTCTTCTTCGTCCATTCACCTACCTCCTCATCTCCGGCGGGCAGCCTCTTAGGCAAGGCGCAAAATGAGGCCGCAGGGTGACGAAGCGTGACGCAGCCCTGCGAAATTCTGCTAGCAGGCAATCACTGTTACGTTGAAAGACATTTTATAGTTGACGCAAATTGCAAACCAGTATGTTGAAAAACTGCGATTCAATGTGCGGTGATTTCCTACTAGCAGAATTTCGCAGGGCTGCGTCACCCTGCGGCCTCATTTTGCGCCTTGCCTTAAGGATTCATCCTGTTATGGCTGCCTGGCTTACTCCCCAACCCACAAAACTAATCCAGTAATTTCATTCACTAATCGAAAAAAAACCAGGGATCGCAAATTAAGTAACTTCTATCAAAACCTCAGTACTTTACAGAATTCAATAAATTCAAATTAAAATCAATTCATACTATTAGATTAGGATAGCCATCTATCAGCATTAACTCAAGTGGGACAGAGAAAATGCCGTATCGAACACGCGCTCCATGAACTTAACTGTCCTGCACCCTCATTTCAGTAGGGAACGCATAAGAAAAAAGTCAGCACTGAACATTAACCCATGGAGTTCGAACCTTCACATATAAGACTCAGGTGATTTTTTTTGAGCCAGAATTTTAGGGAAAAAAAGGTCCGTCTTATATACCAGAACCAAGCGACTTCAACCAGGCTCGAACCTGCAACAACTATGAACTCAGGAATCAAACAAGCAAACCTAATGATCTACAGAGAATGACCACGATATCAAGAATCATGCAGTTTGCAAATGTCAACAACTGACCATGATGAAAAACAGCTTGGAAGCTTTAAATGAAAAAAAAAAAAGTCATGCTTATAATAACAAACAAGCCACTCATAATAACGAAAATGACCAGATAAAAACCTACACGGATAAACGAAATAGAAGAGGAATGAATTGAAACCGCCTACACCCAACCATATTATTAAACACAGCATGTAATGCAAGAGCGGTTTTAGTCAACGATCGTCAAAGATGGATACTGCCACTGTCATAAAACCAAAATTGAACTATCATCTGTTACCACTTCCATCTATATACATACATTTTAGATGATCAATAAAAAAAAAAAATAATAACAGCGAACAAGCACAGATGGTAAACGGGTAGTGAAATGTTGGTTACACTTGCCCACCTGGTCAGCAGCTTCTATAAAGTCCGGCAATCCACCATAGCAACGCCAACCTATCTGAGTGAAACCATTAGCAACCCATTAGTGGACTCTCTTAATTCATCCATTAGGATACAAAAACTACGAACGGAGTTTAAATGAAATTCACATTGAATGCACGCAAATTTAACATTACCTACGTTGCTTTTCTCTCTCTCTCCACTTCCCTCTTGTTTTTTTTATTGTTGATTCTCCATTAAACGTTAAATGTCATTAAATCAACCACTTGCTCCAGCTCGCTCTCGCTCTCTTTTGGCAGTAAACTATTAACCATGCATTTAATACTGACAGTCACTCACTCAAAGAGTGGGAGAGGGAAGAGCAGAAAGAGCAACTAGCCGGTCATTAACACACGAGACCCTAGAGAAGCCAATCAATGGTCAAAGTCATTCACTTCACACACACACACATACAGACAAAAAAATTTTCACTGAATACTTATGGGCAAGCACAAAGAATCACGAGCGTATGTGATTCCTCGCCAATTACTTACCACCAAAACCCTATTATACGACATATTTTTATCACCACACACTCATAGACGTAGGGTTTCTATACCTTTTTTTTCGTCTCTCAATTTATTATTAACCTTAAGAAAGTAACGAACCGCTCAATGATGAAATTCAACGAACAGAATTATTATCCGAAAAGAAAAATCGGTAGTTGGTGGACAGGTGTTGTGTGTGCTTTATTCAAGTCACACTGTACAGCTGCTCTCTAATATTCATTACACCGTGTGGCTACGTCAAAACATGTCGATGACGACGAAAACAAAAATTGGTAACCAAACGAAACCCGCCTTCTCCCTCCTCTGGTCCATTATCATTAGAGCCTTTCTTTCTCTTTGACTGACCTGCACAGATGACACTAATACGAATTATAGCCAACTCTATGTTGTTTTGCAGACCAAGACAATTAACCAATTAGTAATTTGTAGGACACCATCAATTCCTTCTCTATATCTATCGAACCATATGGAAACTAAGACAAGGAGATGGCTATTACAATTACGACGTCGCACTAATGCAGTCGAGTCCAATAAGCGAATTGGAAGAATCCATCGGTCTAAAGAGCTTCCATCAGACCTCATAGACAATGGCAAATGACTGAAAAAGAAATTCATATATAATAATAATAATAATAATAATAATGCAATAATAAAGTCTGTAAATGCTTTCTACCTATAAGTATAGGTCTAAGTATGTAATAAGAGTTTTAACAACGGCGTTGAGTACCTCTAAGTAAGAGAGGATTGGATGAAAAGCCTACTTATTACTCTTCTACGTCAATGTCCGCTCACCGCTATATTTAACTACTAGAGAATTAGTTTTCAAAATGAAATAAAAACATAAATGGTCGAGGGATCTCTTAATGAGAACTTACATTATTATGTTTTGAATTTTGGCGAGAAGCATACATGAAAGCTATCATCGCCGCTCTAAAACATTCATCAAAATACCTACTAATGTCCAGTACGCCCGCGCGTGTGCAGCCCATTAGGGATGTTAATGTATGGTCAAAGAGAAATAGCATCTTTAATTCAGAAATGCCGTTTGTAAATCTAAATTAGAAAATAGACTACGCGACAACCACTAATAATATCACTCTGAGAAGTAGAAATTAATTTCATCTCATCACCATTCATAATAAATAACATCTGCTTGAATATTGCGACGACGACAAAGAGATTTGGATAGTAAAATCGAAACGCCATTAACGAAAGAGAGAGGTATGGAGAGAGAGAGAGAGAGAGAGAGAGAGAGAGAGAGAGAGAGAGATGACATTTTAAAAACCCTTTAACAATAATACATTACCTGACATTTTCTTTTCCTCTTAACACTTTTAATACTTTCCTCACATGGCCCGCCCTTTATTAAACCGATAATCGAACGCAGAATCGAGAACCCTTTTGTATCATTGTCCAGTGGTAAAGGTAATAGCATTGCATTATGTAGAATGAGCGGAATAATATGAAGCGGACAATTTCACGAACAAGGAGATTCAGATGTCAATTTTGTATTCAAAACATTTCTAAAATATGTTTGGTGTTAACAAAGGTTGACTTGGTACTTTTAATTTCGTTTTTTCAACATGTCTGCCTAGATGTTCTAAAATGAAACGATCGAACGCTACAAATAGAAAGGAACACTGCGCGTGCTTAGCGCGCAGAGAAAGAAAAACAGAATGCCTCTTTACGGAAACTCATAAGGTACGCATCATAAAAGCAACTAAAGCAACTCTTTAACTCTTCTCCCGCCTATGGCAGGGTCGGGTACCCATCTTGTCCCTCTGAATGGACACGAGGGCGATATATTGGTCATAGTTTCTTCTGCAGCCGGTTGCCGGTGGTAGGATCGGGTCTTCGGGGTCTAGCTCTCCACTCCCGTCTATCTCCCACAAGGTCCCTGTCCACCCCACACACACTACCATACCCCTATGGAAAACCTACTCCCACGTCTGCTTCGGTCTCCCCCTGTCCCGGGTGTTCAAGTAATTCCCCTGCTAACAAAACTCACAGTGATTACAATAATCGGTTTCCACTAAAACAAAAGCAACTCTTAAACCCTTTTCCCGCCTATGGCAGGGTCGGGTACCCATCTTGTTCTTTTGAGTGGACACAAGGGTGATCTATCACAGCCGGTTGCCGACCAAAGCTGCATCCCCCGCATGCTACACACCTGGAAATTTTGCCTCATCCACCCGTTGCCTAGTACAGAGGGTTCTTTAACACGTGCGAATGCAATCCTACACCACAACGGACCTCGGTTTTACTTCTCATTCGAAAGAAGGCTCAGTCCGGGCCGTTTTCACGCCCGAAAGACGCTAACCCACTTCGGTCCAGTATCGAATCTAGATCTGCTGACGCAGTTACCGAGTGTGCTGCGCGGCAAATTGCGTTGGACAAACCAGTTCTCGTTTGATCACTGAAGTAAAGCAACGCAACACCAGTTAATACTGACATGGGTGGCCGCTTGGGAAAACTGGGTACCGCTAGTATCCAAAAATCGTCGCATTAGTGTAGTGTCTGTGCAGCCCCTGCATCAGAACTACACAGTGGACGGGGCTCTAATGACCTTGTAGTTGAAGGACCCTAAAACACCAACAAGCAAACAACAACCGAGTGTGCTACCCACTGCGCCACCGAGGGGGGGGGGTCAATAAGCGGTTTCCACTGTAGTTGTTAAATTTAGCAATTTAAGACATGAGCTATAGGGTAAGAAGCCCTCAGTTATAAATATGAGAGGGTTCTGCATCAAATTCAGGTAACAGAAATACAACCTGCAATGCGCAATATGAAATACTCTCTTCGCCGCAGTTGGATTAGGGTTTCCATGATCAAAAATTCCATTTTCTTAACTGAAGGAAGTCAATAAAGCAGCAGCAGCAGCAGTAGCAACAACAAAAATATCCACTAACCCTATCAAAATGACAATTTGATTTTCTTTCTAGCGATTCAAAGTTTTCATAGTCGAATTCTGTAAACTTTTCGAGAGAAACCCAATCGCCATTGACAGCCTTTGACACACACGCACTAGCACATAGCATCTTAAAGGGATTTAGACCTCGTATGGGACATTTTGTTAGGATTCCGTTCTTGCTGATGACAGTAACAGGATAAAAGTACAGAATTTTAAAAAAAAAGAGGTCGCGGTCATCCATTTTAGAAATTAAATTATGTTTCAGGATGAAAAGTTAAAAAAAATAGATGACAAGTAAGAAGAAAGTGGCAGAAAACGTCATCGATGGACAACAACTAGGAAATGCAACCAACAGATGTAGCCGATTCAAGTGGTCCATTCCAGCGTTTCAGGAATAAGACACTTTGATTCAAGTTTGCATTATTTATTAATGATTCAAGGTCTTATGTTGCCGGGTCTACGTCAATTTGGCGCATGACAATTTGGCGTAGTCAATTTGGCGTACGAAAATTTGGCGTACATACAAATTTGGCGTATGACAATTTGGCGCATTTATAATTTGGCGTATGACAATTTGGCGTACATACAAATTTGGCGTACATACCGATCTCATTGCAAGGTAATAGAACAATGAATGCCTACCATAACTTTGTTATAGGGCCCTAATGACCTTTGAAGTCGATGGGCCCTAAAACACAAACAAACCCAACTGTGTTATACGGGACCGTTGCAATGACTTATGCTCACGCGTGGATCTAGGATGGGGTTTTTAGGGTTGCAACCCCTCCCATGCACATATAAACTTATATTTGCATAATATTTGAGGTTTAGCTCAACCCCCCTGTATTAGCTAACCCCCCCCCCGACGAAAATCCTGGATCTGCCACTGGTTATGACAGTTGCAATTTTGAACAAATGTGTGCACCCAAGAGATCGGTATGTACGCCAAATTGTCATACGCCAAATTTTCCGTACGCCAAATTGTCATACGCCGAATGTGTATGTACGCCAAATTGACTACGCCAAATTGTTATGCGCCAAATTGACGTGATCCCTATGTTGCCATAGCCTGTAAGTTTCCACCGAGAGAAAGAGAGGCGGATAAAAAAAAGCAAAAAGGTAAACAACAAATGACTAGCTATACTGATAGTGTCCTTTTCTTTTCATCCCGAAATACACGCACACACACACAAAAAAAAACAAGATGAAAACACAAACTGCAGGTGGAAATAACAAGGTGCTTCTTCATCTGACAGAAGACAAGAAATAAGAAAGGTTTCGACACTAATCGATAATCTTTCCTGCAAACATTGCATCAAAACCTCTTAACGGAGAAGGTTATCTTGTCTTTGCCATCGATATCTTTCTCTCTCTCTCTCTGCTCTTAATTCTTGGGGGCCAACTAAGTTCAATCACGCACTCACAAATATCATCACCCAACCTTACCCCAATCCCATCCAGTATGGCCAATAATTTGTCGTATAGCTTTTCTTCCAACCTTTGTCAAGAAATGAGGATATTACGACGCTTCCATTATTGGACGTTAACGCAATTATGTGGTGCTGATGAATGTGATCACAACAAATGAAGATGTTACAATATCATCATTATCCCACATAAAATTATATAAATATCCACTTCGCCTATCTAGTTGTCATATGTGATGGGAAAACCTTTCAAACCACATTGTCTAGTCCACTAAAATCACGAAAATGAACAAAAAAAAGGAGGTGTGGGAGGAGAAGGACGGTACAGGAAACAGAAATCTACGATCCGGAAATGATTACTTCACAATAGTCGAGTCATGTGTCTTTGCAGTTGTGCGTATAACATATTCACGTCCTTCTAGACCAGGGGTGGCCAACTTTTATGCACGTAAGATCTACTTTTTATCTTAAAAGTGGGGAGACGGAAGTTTTATAGTGGGGAGACGGAAGTTCGATACTGGACCCACCTCGATCCAGTATCGAACCTAGAACCAATGACGCAGACCTAGAAACACTGAGCCACTTCGTCACCGAGGCGGGTGTTAAGTCAACACATCGACAATTGATCGACCAAAAATTGGCTTCGCGATCGACTTGTTGGCCACCCCTGTTCCAGACGACAATGAAGTGAATCTTGCTGGATTACTGGATTAGTTTCGTGGGTTGGGGAGTAAGCCAGGCAGCCATAACAGGACGACCCTTAGGAGGCTGCCCGCGGGAGATGAGGAGGTAGGTGAATGGACGAAGAAGAGGGTTAATTTGCAGCACCCAACGTTCTTTACCAACCACCCTTGTTGGTACAGACGTGGGCTAGTGCTGCTTAACTTCAGTGATCTCACGGGAACTGGTGTGTCCAACGCAACTTGGCTGCGCAAACGCTTCGTTGGTGTTTTAGGGCCCTTCAACTACAACGGTCTTTAGAGCCCCCCGTCCACGGCGCAGTTCTAATGCAGAGACTGCACAGACACTACACTAATGCGACTGTTATTTGGTATTAGCAGTACCCAGTTTCCCAAGCGGCCACCCATGTTAGTACTAGCTAGGGTTTACCGCTTCTGGAAACTGGGTGCTACTAATACCCAAAATCGTCAAAACAGCATAGTGTTTGTACAGAATCTGCACATGAAGTTGTCATGTCGTTGTAATGTCTGTGGACGGGGGGGGGCTCTAATGACCGTTGAAGTTGTCATGTCGTTGTAATGTCTGTGCAGTCTCTGCACTAGAACTATGCAGTGGACGGGGCTCTAAAGACCTTGTAGTTGAAGGGCCCTAAAATAACAACAACAAAAAACCTCACGCGGTCACCCATGCTAGAACTAGCTGGTGTTGCGTTACTTGACAATGAAGTGAAGACAAACAGGTAGTAGCGAGTGACGTGCCCCCTCCCCCTTGTAGTTTGGAACTGAACCCAGTCCACCAGCACACCAAGTGAATGCTGTAGCAATTCTTCCACATCCATCCCGCCAGAGAAACTAATCAAGATAAAAATGCTGCTACTGCTGCTTATATAAAAATATAGTCGCATTAAGTGTGACCATGTCTGAATCAAAGTGACATCTGACAAACACACACATACACGTCTGGCACTAACAGGAGGGAGATGGGGAGGGGGAGAGAGAGGGGAGAGAGAGAGAGGGGAGAGAGAGAGAGGGGGGAGAAAGAGAGAGAGGGGGGAGAGAGAGGGGGGAGAGAGAGAGGGAGAGAGACTGCAGTTTTGGCGTGCAAAGAAGCACCTGGCGCATTATTCCAATCGCCTACAACCTAACATGAATAAAATGATTAGGTGGCATTTTCACGACCACCAGATACAATCCAACACGGTTCGTCGGCTCGTTAAGCACGTAAGAATGTCCACGATTCCAAGCCAAATTCCTTAAAATAACTGAAAGAGTTGGTGGCCAAGTGGTAAAACTGTCTAGTCGACGACAATGAAATCTCATTACAAAGTCCAAAAGTGCCGAACGTCGGTGTCAGTCAGTACAACCGCTGTAGCACACAATGTTGGGGATTGCCTTTTTATGACCACATTTTCATACATATGTAAGAAAAATAAAACCTACCAGAGCTTATTTAATGCTCTCAGGAGAGTGGTTGTTTAATTTCACGTTGCATTCATTCCTCCCTTCTTTATCATCACAAGAGTTACCTGCAGCAACATCACCATAGCAGGTAAGGTTAACTACAGTATTCATGTAGTGAATAAATATACCAAGCTGAAGGTTGCTTCCTGCAGCAGCGCAAAATAAACCTTTATAATGGAATTTTACGCCAACAGTGGATTAACAGTTGACAAACAGTTATGTGACTTGCAGCGGCAAAACAACGCTGTAAAATACTTCATCAATTATTTACAACAACGACAAAAAAAAACCCACCCCTGACAACCTATAAAATGAAGCAAACGTAAAACAATGACGCTTCAAGCAACTTCCATCACTCGTTTAAAAAAAAAAAAGAACGTCTCGGGGTTAGTTCCAAATGCCGTTCCATTGAGCACGCGCAGTGATTCCAAACACTAATTCAATTGTTCGATTCAGAATTCGATCGGCCATTGAAGTCGTTTTCTCGCAACAATTTGATTACTAAGGTAAAGTAAGCAGTTAATTTCGTTATTCGTTAGCTGATACAGTATGTGAATTATTAATTGTATTAACTACTGTATTTCGACTACCTTCACCACCAGGTGAAATTATCGGGCAAGAGCCACACACACGCGTTCATTAACAAGAAATTCCTACTAACAAGAATTCTACGAAAGGCAGTAGTACACAACACCACAATCCCTACCAGGAGAAGCATCATCATCATCATCATACTCTTATCCTGCCTGTGGCAGGGTCGGGTCTGTGGGTCCACCGAACATGCTCTGACTGGGGGCACCCCACGCCAGGTGTCTCGATCCCGCAGGAATATTGGCTAGGTTGTCTGTGGGCCTACCCCACGAATTGAAACGATGCAGACGAATTGCAACCCCGACTGTTTACTAAAGCCCTACCAGAAGCCGAAATAAGATTAATATAAGTTCTCAATTCAGGTACAGTATTTTTAAAAAAAGAAAGGCAATTAACGAAATGTGATAGTTTTATAAAATAAGTCTTCAGTCACATACTGTGCTCGACTTGAAAACTAACGAAACAATAACAACATCCTCCGTTAAATTACGTCAAAATGGTGGACGATATGAACTACTGTATAATGTATTAGAAGGGACAGGGGAGTCGTTCGGATATCTCTTAAAAGGAGATAGCAACAATATGATTTGACCATCCAAAAAAAAGTCCAGTTAGTTGTTAGTCTGAAGTGTCGCGTAGCAGCAACCCGAAAGAGATATCACCAAATTTGAAAAGAAAAAACATGGTGTGAAAAGCAGCAGTCTTGTATTCCAGTAACAATAGCAGCAACCTTTTTATTACTCTTAAGTCTTTAGTTTTATTTCGCCTACCGATTCCATGATCCCAAAACACACTAAAGTACTGTACAAGAGTTCTTCAAGCTCGATTAAATCTATGGAGTGCACAACACAACATTAACAAATAAAGATATTATCCAGACCTACCCCAACTCACACTCTGTTGTACTACAAAAACATTCTCGCCCTTCAATTAGTATCCCTTCCTTTCTAGATACATATCAGCAGGAGTCAACAGATATCCAGCACCCTTCCTACTAATATCATGAAGAATTTACTCAAAAGAGGAACTAAATAAACACTTGCTTCTCTTTGGACACTAGACAGGCCAAGTAACGTTCATTCGCTTATTTTTCTAAGGTAAATTTTTCAAAGTTTTGTTGGAGACTCAAGTGCAGCGTAGAGGAGGAGGTGGAGGCCCAACCAGTTCAAGACTCAAGAGTCACTTTCTACGAAGAACACTCTAATGGATACTGCTTCAATTGTGAGAATAATACCATTATACCTTTCTGGTCCTAAATATATTAAAAACAAAGCACCTACCAACCTCCTTTCCGGGCCTATGGACCGGGTACCCACTTTTGTCCCAATGGGAGGACAGGTGGATTTGTTTTGTGATGTTGTTGTTGGTGTTTTGGGGCCCTTCAACTGCAAGATCATTCGAGTGCCGTCCAATGCCTAGTTCTAATGCAGAGTCTGCACAGACACTACGCTGCTACCACGATTTTTGGGTATTAGCAGTACCCGGTGTTCCCAAGCGGCCACCCATGCCAGTACCATCTGGGTTTGCGTTGCTTAACTTTAGTGATCAGACGGAACTGGCGGAGGATACACGGAGAATCTGTCGGGCGGTATTTTTACCCAGCTGGCTGCCGGCCTCATACTACAACCTCCATTTGCATATTTATCGTCAGACTGCTGTTCCCGGAGGCCTTCTACCGATGCTAGGAGAGGGGCGAGCTCCTATACCTGGGAATTTTGCCCATCTACTGGTTGAATAGTAGAAAGGATTTTACATCTACTTCGTACACACTTCCCGGGGCCACGGCTTCACATCCCATTAGACGGAGGACACATTTGGGAACCCCCCTCTCTCCTTCGTCCGAAAGAAGTCAACCCACCTCTATCCAGTATCGAGCCTGGAATCACTGATGCAGTAATAGAGCACGCTACTACCTCTACGTCATCGAGCCCTAAATAATAATAACAACGAATATTTATCTCTGACAACTGCTATGTTTGCTAACTTGTTACTCGTTGTTTCCAGAGCTCCTTGGGGAACCTTCCTCGTCCACTTTCCTCTACTGGTGCTGAATCAGCAGGCAGAGAGTTTAACCAACCAAATAGCAAACTCAGCAACCTGAAGATTAGATTTTGGGAGGAAAAAAAGTTTGTCAACAAGTAATAATAATAATATCAAATATTCGTCAAACTTTGTGTGAGAATAGGGTAATCTACAAGTACCCTCCAACTAGTTTTCAGGGGTGTCACTAATTCACACAGGGTCCGTTTTCTCTCATACCCCTACTTCTTCTCGACCAATTGGGAGCGGCGAATTGCGTTGGACACACTACTTCTCGTCTGATCACTGAAGTTAAGCAGCACAATCCCAGCTAGTACTGACATGGGTGGCCGCTTGGGAAAACTGGACACCGCTAGTATCCAAAAATCGCTGCATCAGTGTAGTGCCTGTGCAGTTTCTGCATAAGAACTACAACGTGGACGGGTCTCTAATGACCTTGTAGTTGAAGGGCCCTAAAACACAAACAAACAACAACAACTCGACCAATTGCTACGGGTGTTCAAAGATTGCCTAGAGGTAGCCTAGGGGTGGTGGACATCGCGGAAAACATGAGGGAGTGTAGGTTGAGGTGGTATGGACAAGTAATGAGAAGAGGAGAGGAGGAGCTCGTTAGGTCCAATTCAGGAATGCAGGTGGTTGGCAGCACCCGGGGCAGGGCGAGACCGAAGCAGACGTGGGAGCAGGTTGTCCGTAAGGATATGGTGGTGAGGATGGGGACCTGGTGGAAGATAGACGGGAGTGGAGGGCTAGAACCCGCAGATCCGACCCTGCCACAGGTGGGATAAGGGTATGATGATGATGATTACTTATGGCGGCAACATGAATTCAAATAGATGTACAGGTTCGATCCTTGGTCACTACTCAACACAGTGTCATCTTTTCCTCCTCTTCCTCCCTAGTGAGTTCCTCTAAGTGTGAAACGATGTCACCAGTATTGAGGTCATGTCCAGTTAGTAGTTGAACACCACCAAGTACAAATGAATGATGTTTCAAAAGAAGCGCCCCTCTGTCATGAGACTGCCCTCCCCCGCACTCTTCCCTTCTGTCCCAGAGGTAATCTTGGGTGTGTAGGATAGCCTTAGCAACAAGGAGAACAACAACAGAGAGAGACGACAGGCTGACGACGGTAAACAAATAAATCAAGAAAATAACCCTGCGAAATGACGCAGTCATTAGTTGCTTAATCAACTATAATATCTAGCTTGCGCATCAAAGCAGAGGAGGGGGGAGAGAGAGAGAGAGAGACCAACCAACACATCAAAAAGTGGTTCGACATGCGCTCATCAACCCTTCTGCGGTCCGAAATTCGTGTCCAAGTTTCCATCCATGAACGCCTTTTGTGTACTTTCTCTCGCAGGAATTCTCAAGCTTTAATTATATCTGACAAACCGCGTGGATGCACATCATAAAAGGGAATTAGTAATGAATAGGAAATATAATGTGCAGGAATGGTCACATAACGCACTCTGTGTCTCTTCCCACCACACCCCCAACAAAATCTAACTGACCATAGTCCAAGATATTCATTCAGCAATGGGCTCGTTTTCTCTATTGCTCTGAAATGGTCACCACCGCCGCCCTTTAATTTTTGTGACCATATACTGTACCTCCATATGTCCACACCACACCTATCTCTTCTCCTGTTGCTCACCTGGGGACTGCAACTATATTATAATTTTACTGTAAGTGAAAATGTTCGCCCAAGCGACAATAAATTTCAATTAACAAATAATAACTAATGGTTTAAAAAGAGGTGAATGAAGGTAGTAGTAGTCCTTTCTAACAACAGCGACATCTATTGCGTGGTTTAGAAAATGGAATAATAGAACGGTAGTTGGGTTCTACAGCCCGCCGCGGTGGCGTAGTGGCTAGCACGCTAGGCAACTGCGTCAGTAGTTCTAGGTTCGATACTGGACCGTGGTAGGTCGGCTTCTTTCGGATGAGAAGTAAAACCGAGGTCCCGTGTGGGTGTACGATGGCACTCTACTACGCAACGGGTAGATGAGGCAAAAATTTCCCGGGGGTGGGGGCCCGCCCCCCCCCCCTGGCGTCGGTAGCATTCCCCAACGAGCACTAGACCGACGATAAATAAGCGTAGGGGTGCAGCTTTGGTCGGCAACCGGCTGTAGAAAAAATTATGACCCTGTGTCCATTCAGAGGGACAAATGGGTACCCGTATTATGCAGTTTCAAAACCAACCAATCACAAACACTACGGTGAGGACTGTTCATAAATGCACTGTGACAAAGCCCTCTTCCTCCCGACAGCGCCCGCTCTAGCACTTATGCCGCCCCGGACAAAAGGACAAATTGCTGCCCTTTCAAGTAGCGCTCTGTTCTCATCCTTGGTTCCGTATACCCACGCGCTAGCGCTATTACCGTTGTAACAGACGACACAGCACAAAAAAATGGTGACGTCACACTGCTACTTGGGGCGCCGCAGAGCAGCTATGCGTGACGGTAGTTGAGTTGACAGGTGGTCAACTCACATAGCGTCCCTCAAGTCAGGCTGCGATCGGGTTGGCTGGCGGTTGAGCCGTCTGCTTGAAAAATGGCGGAGGATAAGCTGAGACATGACGACGGCGTGACGTGACTCCAAATAAAGCGCTACACTTAAGGAATTGCGCTGGAGCACCGTCATAACGCACTAGCACAAAACGTCATCAGTGTCGACGTGATTAGCGTTAAAGTGTGGCGATACGGAACTAGGCATCTCACACTTACAGCTAAAATGGTGCCCCGGACAAATGCCCGGGTTGCCCCCCTCCCTTACAGCGGGCCCTGGTGCCGAGGATATGCTTTCAGGTTCAATACGTATATGAAGCGATAACGGCATCTCCCACTAAATAAGGGGAAAGAGCTCCTTGGTGCCATAATACGCAAGTGTAACCTCATCCTTCTTTCCTCTCCACCCCCTTCGCTGCGGCGTTAATACGGGGAGTGGCTTATTGCGCCTGATCACTCAAGTTAAGCAAACCAACACCAGCTAGTAGTGACATGGGTGGTCGCTTGGCAAAACTGAGTATAGCTAATACCCAAAAATCGTCGCATTAGTGTAGCGTCTGCGCAATCTCTGCATTAGAACTACGCAGTGTAGGGGGCTCTAATGACCTTGTAGTTGAAGGGTCTTAAAACAACACCGAACATCATCATCATCATCATCGTACCCTTACCCCGCCTGTGGCAGGATTGTAGCCCTGCGCATTCCCGTTGTTGTTTTAGGGCCCTTCAACTACAAGGTCATTAGAGCCCCGTCCACAGCATAGTTCTTTTATGCACAGACTGCGACGATTTTTTTTTGGGCTATTAGCAGTACCCAGTTTTCCCAAGCGGCCACCCATGTCAGTACTAGCTGGGGTTGCGCTGCTTAACATCAGTGATCAGACGAGAACTGGTGTGTCCAACGCAATTCGCAGCTTCCAGCGCATTCCGGGCCAATCCCACGTCCACCCCTCACACAGTACCATATCCTTAGGGAGAACTTGCTCCCACGTCTACTTCGGTCTCCCCATGCCCCGGGTGCTTCCAACCACCTGCATTCCTGTCATGGACCTAACGTGCTGCTCCTGCTCATGACATGTCCATACCACCTGAACCTAAACCCTCCCTCATTTTATTCGGCGATGCCCACCATCCCCCAGGCTACCTTTAATATCCTCATTCCCTAATTCTATTAGCAGCTCTCGACATCCCCACTCATGTACCGCAGCATTCCCATGTGGGCTACTTGCATTCTATTGACGTGACTCTTCTTCACTGCTGACCACACTGTGATCCATAGCTGGTCTAAACCACTTCCAAAAACACCACCACCAACAACGACGACGAACTAAAGGCGTTAATAAAAGCTGTGTATGACTGACTGATGACCTCTCCCCTCCTTTCAGCTATAAATTAATGAATAGTTCTCCTCTTATTTTGAATATTTCGTCGCAATATTATTAGGTCGTCGGGCGTAAATTGTTTACCTTATCACCTCTGGCCACCAATTTTCGGCGCTGGTCGCATCGTTACTGTGCGTACACACACACACACACACGCATCATTATATGTATAAAAATTATTATTATATTAGAAAAATGTGCACAAAATGAAATACTTTATAATAAACAATAACAAAATGAGAGGAGAAGGGAGAAATGTAGCGTAACAACTATAACGTTATATAATCATCATCATCATTATTATCACTCTGCAGCATCAAAATAATAGTGACTTTAATTCACATTACTAAACCAGAAAATAATAGCCATTTTATACTAAAACAAAATTATATTGTTTTTCATTTTTTTTAAAGTAATATCTATTTATTTATCAAAGGGGGTCCCCATTCGAAAATCCTCCATTTCTTCACATCTGGTTTACACCTCTTTTACACTTCAAGCAGTAACACGCACATAACACAATTGTTGCATGTGCATATACATTAAACCTTCTCCCAGCTCGTTATTATTTTTTGTCATTAGAGATTTTGCATTTTCTCGTAACGTGGTCGTTTCGGGACGAAAGACGAGAAGTAAAAAAGCCTTCTCGTCCTTCCCAGTCGTCTTCAATACAATAAGGACGCAAAGCAAAGCAACTCCTAACCCTTTTCCCGACTAAGGCAGGGTCGGGTACCAATTTGTCCCTCTGAATTGACACAGGGTGATATATTGGTCATAGTTTTTTTCTGCAGCCGGTTGCCGGCCAAAGCTGCACCCCTACGGTTATTTATCGTCGGTCTAGTGCTCGTTGGGGAATGCTACCGACGCCAGGGGGCGAGCTCCTACACCTGGGAATTTTGCCTCATCTACCCGTTGCATAGTAGACAGGGTTCTTTTACGTGCAAGTGACATCGTACACCCACACACGGGACCTCGGTTTTACTTCTCATCCGAAAGAAGGCACACTCGCGGCTTCTCTCTCTAGCCCGAAAGAGGCCGACCCACCACGGTCCAGTATTGAACCTAGAACTAATGGCGTAGTTGTCGAGTGTGCTAACCACTACGCCACCGCGGCGGGTCGAACACAGTATGGATACAATAAGGACGCGAAAATCATAAATAAAAGTGAGAAAGAAGGGCGATTATTTGTGATTTTCTCGTCCTCATTTTATTGAAGACGACTAGGAAGGACGAAAAGGCTTTTTTTACTTCTCGTCTTTCGTCCCGAAATGCCCACTTTACGAGAAATCGCAAAATCCCTATTAGTCCACAACAAAACAACAACAAAAAATAATCCTAACCCTTTTCCCGCCTAGGGCAGCGTTGTCCCTCTGAACGGGCACAGGCGATGATCTATTCCAGTGGTCTTCAAACTTTGTCGACTCACGGAACCCTTAGAACTGAAGTATAAGATGTTTTTGGGGGAACCCGATCCCACCTTCAGAAAAGTACATCTTGCCGCTGCTAACGAATTTTCATTTTGACTCGTGGAACTCCCAGAGATGTATTGTGGAACCCTGGGATTCCGCGGAACACAGCTTGAAGACCGCTGATCTATTCTAACGGTATTTTTCCACAGCGGCAGCCAAAACCTAGCAACTCCTAACCCTTTCCCCCTCCTCCCGCTTATGGCAGGGTGTAATACCGACCTTGCCCCTCTGACTGGACACACGGGTGATTTATTGACGGTATTTTTCCGCAGCCGGTTGCCGACCAAAGCTGCAACCCGTATGCTTATCGTCGGTCTCCTGTTGGTTGGAGTACTCCACCGAGCTCCCATACCTGGGAATTTGGCCTCATCTACCCGTAGGGCAGTGATCTTCAAACTTTGTCGACTCGTGGAACCCCTTGAACTATAAGATGTTTCGGGGGAACCCCCATCCCACCTCTAGAATAGTATATCTTGCCGCTGCCAACGAATTTTCATTTTGACTCGCGGGACCCCCAGAGATGTATTGCGGATCCCTGGGGTTCCGCGGAACAGTTTGAAGAACGCTGCTGTAGGATATTGAGAGGGTTCTTTGACGGGCAAATGCCATCGTAAACCACACGGCTGGACCTCGGTTTTACTTCTCATTCGAAGAAACCAAGCGGCCACCCACGTCAGTACTAGCTGGTGGGTTGAGTTTCTTAACTGCAGTAATTAGACGAGAACTGGTGTGTCCAACGCAATAAGCCGATCCCTTGTCCGGTAAAGAAGCCAAACCCACCTCAATCCAGTATCGAACCTGGAACCACTGACACAGTAGGTTGAAGAGGCTACTTCCTGAGCCATCCAGGCGGGCCATTCGTCCACAACAAATGACAGTAATGTATGGGATACAAGTCAGAATCATTGGATTGGTTTTTGTTGTTTTGTTTTGGTCAATTTTTTTTTTAATAATAATAATAAAAAAATAATAATAATGGCTTTTCTTCAAAGATTGTGTATACAAGTGCTGCTTGTAGCAGTAATATTACTACTCTACCGCACCAATACTACCCCAGGAATTTTAATATCAAAATATCGAAGATCGATAATATATATTTGGTCAACTCACTAACTCATAAAAGTAACTGTGGTGTGGTGACACATGCGCATGCAAGCAGAAAAAAAAAACGATTTTTAGTTTTGTCCACAAAAATAATTGAAATTGTTGATGCACAATCACTTTGATCTTATATTACAGCACATACACTATATGTTATAACCCTGACTGAGGGGATAAGGGTTATTTTATATACAGCTACCACCACCATCACCTTTTCGAGAAGGTCACGTTTTTATTGCTTTGGCGCACTCATTTCTTCAAGTTCAAAATGAAGGAAAAAAAAAGACACACACTTGACATTTACCCCTCCCCTCTTCGATTGTTAAAGGATAAATGTATAGACTTATATAAAACGTAAACATACACAGAAAAATCTCCGAATAAAGGTGGGGGGGGCCGCCTCAGGACAAAGTCTCTCAAGTGGAAAGTGGAGAAAGAAATTGATTCGGCATACGTCTTGCGTGCAGATGGACCGAGTTCGACTCCCATCCCCCTCTCCCCCGCCGTTAAAGAGTCCATGGTATCCATGTCCTTTCGCTGTTTCTTTCCTGCTTGGCACATTTTGAAAGATATTATTGGACAGTGTTGGGTCCAATGATAAAAGGTATATTTAAAATAAAACTTTTCCCTCTCCTGTGAGTGCGTGCGTTTCTGTCTCTCCCACCTCTGTATTGTGTCTCTCCCTCTCAACCCCAGTCTGTTTCTCCTTGTGTCCTTCCCGTTTCAGCAACTCTCTCTCCCTTGTCTCTTTCTAGACAGTCACCTTCCTGTCTCAGTCTCTCCCTTGTCTCTTTCTTGTCTGTCTCCTTCCTGTCTCGGTCTCTCTCTCTCCCTCGTCTCTTTCCTATCTGTCTCTCCTTGTCTCCGTCCTGTGTCTCTCTCTCCCATTGTATGTCTGTTTCTCTCCCTCCCTGTCTTTCGGTCTCTCAAGATGTTACATGACATCAATCTTCAGCATGACATGAAAGACAACATTCAAATGTTATCAGAAGTAGACACACGAGTAATCAGCCCCTCCACAACAGCTCATAACAATGTCCATTTTGGCCTCTCAGGGCTGCTTGCTGGATTGATTGTAACATAACAGGACGAATCCTTAAGAGGCTGGCTGTGGGAGATGAGGAGGAGGTGTAGAGGACGTAGGAGAGGGGAAATTTGCAGCACCCAACGTTCATTACCAACCACCCATGTTGGTTTGTTTGTTTGTTGGTGTTTAAGGTCCCGTCAACTACAAGGTCATTAGAGCCCCGTCCACTGCATAGTTCTAATGCATAGACTGCGCAGACACTACACTAATGCGACGATTTTTGAGTATTAGCAGTACCCAGTTTTCCCGAGCGACCTTCCCATGTCAGTACTAGCTGGGGTTGCGGTGCTTAACTTCAGTGATCAGACGAGAATTGGTGTGTCCAACGCAACTTGGTATGCAGTGTATTCAATTCGAATTAGAATAAAAAAAAACACTTCGACAGAAGAGTTACACTACATAGGGCAAATGACCTTAACGTAAAACTAAAACCGTAAAATTTACGTCGTCAAAGGTCTTATAAGTCATGTCTGTCTGCTACACTGCATAAAAAATAGCGGCAGCGTCAATGAATAAAACTAAATAAACACTTCATTTTCAACTGTTGGTGTTTTAGGGCCCTTCAACTACAAGGTCAATAGAGCCCTGTCCACAGCATAGTTCTTATGCAGAGACTGCACAGGTACTACACGGATGCG
Organism: Trigoniulus corallinus; assembly: GCA_013389805.1. Lineage (NCBI taxonomy): Eukaryota > Metazoa > Arthropoda > Diplopoda > Spirobolida > Trigoniulidae > Trigoniulus > Trigoniulus corallinus. The sequence goes on from JAAFCE010007744.1 coordinate 3,822,349, forward strand.
ACTGTTATTTGGGTATTAGCAGTACCCAGTTTTCCCAAGCGACCACCCATGTCAGTACTAACTGGGGTTGCGTTACTGAATGATCAGACGAGAACTAGTGTATCCAACGCAATTTGCCGCTCCCCACATTGTGGGACACATGGACCAAGCAAAGGGCCTAAAAAAAAAGTGCTATGCCCTAACTAAGGCTACATAACATGTAAACCTTAAAGCTTATGTCCTATTTTAAGTGCAACGCCCTAACTACCTAATATTATCTTATTATCTTGGCATACACTCCAACACACACCACTGATGAAGATATCAAAGGATATCGGACATGCTTCACATTCCATCACGTGATTGGTCACTGACCTAAATGAATTCAAGACGACAGGACTCTACCTAACGAGGGCATTATACCTCAAAATATTAAATTTCGAATGACTGAGAGCGATAACAGCCTATACACGTAGAGAAGAAAAGAGTTACTAATCTTGAGCTGACCGCTTTTAACCAGGCTTTATGGCCCCTTAATATACACCTGTGATTTTTCTGAATTTAAGCACCAGTTATTCATGATTATTTTCTCCCTTTGCCCCTTTTTTTCCTTTCAAATAAACCAAGAAAAATGGTATCAACTTATTACAGGTGAATAATGTTCCAGAAAGAGGGAGAGAAAGAGAGCGAGAGAGAGACCCCCATGAGACTGTCCCCTGAAATGGTTTCGATAACTCCGTCAACATTTTCCGTATTTTCAACTCCATTTATATACAGTAGCAGAGTTAACTATTGATTTTTTTTTTGGTGTGTGTGACCCCCCCCCCCCTCCCGTACTACAATTTCACTTACCCTTTCTAGACCTTCTACTTCACCTTTTGTTTCACGAGGAGCCCGTTGCTGCGTTCACCTTTAAGTGATTTTCATCTCAAATCCTTTTTTTTCCTGACAAGTTTGTTTTAAGTACGGGCTTCTCTCTCTCTGTTTATAAACTGAAAGCTTTAAGCCAATAATATTTTTAAGGGGATGGAGGAAAACTGAGAGAGACACCATTTGCAGGAGCAGATTAAAGTAAGGTCAAAAGAAAATCTACAATCATAACTGAATAGAAATCACCTTAGACTTTCATCCATCAGGAGATTTACTGTTCTTCTAATAGCCACACTGAAAAATTTTAAGCTGTGAAAACCCATTTCACAAAAGATAGGAGAGAGAGAGATCGTCTTTTTTTTCCTGCCTTGCTTCAACAAATATATCTATACGTAGTGCAATCGATATCGTACATTTTACTTTTCATGATAGATCGTGGTGAACATATTATACTAAATTGGTATTTTTGAAAATTACAAAAGACAATCTAATTAATCATCTTGAGAGAAGTTTCTCAACTACAACACTAGTACGGGATGGAGAACAACAACAACAACAAAAAAGAAGGTTATAAGATTAATAGCACTAAGGTTTCTGGTCGTTTATACTGAAGTGAAAATAATGCAATTACTAAATATATTTCAATAAGACAATAATAATTTATACATACACATGCATGGTCTTAGAGACGACTACTATCTCTTGGTCTTTCCCTTTGGCTTTTAATAACAGTTTTATCACAACTGACAGGAAAAAAAAATACAGTTTTCAAGATGATAACTTCACTTTAAACCGCACGAATGGTTCCTCCTATTTAAAATCTCTCATGTATTTCTCAAAGAAATGTAGCTTAAAGGGCCCCATACACCAGTGGTTCTCAAAGCCTGTTCCGTGAAACCAGTTCGAGTGTTCCGCAAAAACTTTAGTGCACAAATACAGCAATGGAGAAAAACTCGGATGTGACCCGCAGGATCAATGCAACAGAACCCTCTCTACTATGCAACGGGTACATGAGACAATATTTCCAGGTGTAGAAGCTCGCCCCCCCCCCTCTAGCTGTTGTTGTTTGTTGGAGTTTAATGTCTCGTCAACTACGAGGTCATTAGAGACCCGTCCACTGTATAGTTCTAATGCATAGACTGCACAGACACTACACTAATGCGACGATTATTGGGTATTAGCAGTACCCAGCTTTCCCGAGCGACCACCCATGTCAGTACTAACTGGGCTTGCGTTGCTTAACTTCAGTGATCAGACGAGAACTGGTGTGTCCTACGCAACTCGCCGCTCCCCCCCTCTAGCGTCGGTAGCATTCTCCAACGAACACTAGACCGACGATAAATAAGCGTAGGGGTGCAGCTTTGGCCGGCAACCGGCTGCAGAAAAAAAAACTATGACCAATATATCACCCTGTGTCCATTCAGAGGGACAAGGCCATAGGCGGGAAAAGAGTTAGGACTTGATTTTGCTATTAGGGCAGTGGTTCTCAAAGCGTGTTCCGTGAAACAACTTCAAGTGTTCCGCAGAAAAATTTAACGCACACATAAAGCAATGGAGAGATACTCTGATGCGACCCGCAGAATCAATGGGGGAAGGGGGTCACTGAAGTGGACACAGGCAAGCGGAGTCCTGCGTGATAGGAGGATCCTAATCTAGTTGAAAGGAAAGTTGTACAGAACAGAGGTTAGACCAGCTATGCGGATCACAGTGCTGGGCAATGAGGACGAGCTACGTAATTAGAATTCGAGTAGCCGAGATGCGAATGTTGTGGCACATGTGTGGCGTGTCGAGAGCTGACAGAATTAGGAATCAGCATATTAGAGGTAACCTTGGGTGGTAGCCATCGCCGAAAAAAATGAGGGAGAATAGGTTGAGATGGTTAGGACACGTCATGCGAAGACGGGAAGAGGAGCTCGTTCAGTTACTTCCAGGAATGCATGTGGTCGGTAGCACCAGGGGCAGGGGGGAGAACAAAGCAGATGTGGGAACAGGTTGTCCGTAAGGATGTGACAGTGTGTGGGGTGGAGGGGGAACTGGAGGAAGAGATAGACGAGAGTGGAGGGCTAGAACCCGCAGACCCGACCCAGCCACAGGCGGGATAAGGACATTATGATGATGTCCTCTATTTGCTACTTTAATAAACTAATATATTCATTATTAATAATAATTTTTTATTCATAAAATTAAATTAGTGATTGCAACTGACCCGCGGACAACATTTTTGCTCTTTTTTCGTGTTATTGTGACCCGTCTTCAAAAAAAGGTTCGCCACCACTGCCCTAATACTTATTTATCATCAGTCTACTGTTTGTCTTTTTGGGGAAATCCACCAACGCCAGGGGGAGAGCTCCTACACCCGGAAATTTTGCCTCATCTACCCGCCACATAGTAGAGGGGGTGAGATCGAGTTGGGTTGGACACACCAGTTCTCGTCAGATCACTGAAGTTAAGCAGTGCAAGCCCAATTTAGTACCAACATGGGTGGTTGATAGTGAACGTTGGGTGCTTCTAATTTCCCCTCTCCTACAATCCCAACACCTACCTCCTCCTCACCCGTGAGCAGCCTCCTTAGGGTTCGGCCTGTTATGGCTGCTTGGCTTACTCCCCAACCCCTGAGCATAACATACTTTTACATGCAAGTGACATCATACACCACTCAGGTCCTCTCTCGCCTGAAAGAAGCCAACCCACCTCGGTGCAGTATTGAACCTAGAACTGATGACGCAGTTACCGAGCGTGCCACCCAATACGTCACTGAGGCGGGTTATCAAAATTTCCAAAAGCATTCAATTTAAAAAAAAAACAACGTGTCATAAACATTGCAAGTTTATCAATAACTCCCTGCCAGCCATTATGGTCCGCTCTCCAAAGCTGCTTGTCGCATACTGATCCCTATTTGGAGCACGGTTTTCACACACACGATCGCCACCACTGTTTCAAATGACATGGTGCCACTCCATTTATCAGTTGTCACTCTTGTTGGCAGGGCATACTTCCACCACGTTTTTGCCACACACACATGGTCAGTTGGCATGATGGAGTGATGGAGCAATGGGGTGGATTTTGGCTTGACCAAAAACCCAACCAAGTTCATCACGCCACGTCATCCACTTCAGTTTCCCCCCACACGATGCGATTTTGGATTCACACCATGCCATTTAGACATGTTAAAAACTAGAATTGAACTTTGATCAAGGTCGTGTGGTCATCTTAAGAAAATCCAATTCACCTTGTGGCATCTGACCATGAAGTGTTAAAGTTCATTGTAATTACCTTTATGGAATTTACTTCAGCCACAATCATTGGTGAATGATAGAGAGAGCCAACTATTTAAGGAACTGCTTTCTTTGTAGAGACGGTTCAGTGTAAACTATGCAGTCTGAGTGAAAGGATCGTTTAGGGTAAAATCAGTCAGTCAGTGTGAAAGAATTGTTCTGTATGAACACGACATAGCCCAGTGTCAACAAAGCAACCGTTCAGTACGAAACATAGACAATGTGAAAGAAACATAGACTGAGGGTTACTTTCTGTGTTGTACCTCACATAGCGAAAGTGAGTGGATCGCTTATTATATCGGCACTCTAGTGGATATGACTGATGTATTAGTGTGGTGAATATTAGTGATAGAACTGTGTTAGTTGAATAGTGGTGAAACCTTTATAACATATACCAGTTTTTGGACTTAGCAATTTGTATTTCGATTTTTGCTTTATTTCTTTTGCAACTGTATTCGATCTGAATATAAACTTTTCGTATACATCACAATCGTTGTGTTGCCTCGTACCCCGACCAGATTCGACCGTTTATTGGACCAGATCAACAGGTTTGGGCCAAGCAAGTCTCAACAGGATCTGGGCCTAACACACTTCATCAGGATTTGGGCCAGTCAACAGGTGATGCCCCCACTGTCATTAAGACAGATGGAGCGACCATGTACGGCAGCCTTTAAGGCCCGGTGCACACTCACGTGGGTGCCACAGGGACACCGCAGCAATTCAATGCGGTGAAGTGTTGCCAGTACACATTTGGCAACACCCAGAAGGAATGCCCTTTTTGCTTACCAAACTCAAATCTGAAATCGTGCAAAGAAACTGTTCACATCGCTCAATAGACCACTAGGTACTACGAGACCGAATGTGCAAGCGCGGTGCCACGGCGGTTTCGTAGGGAACTGTGGGCCCTTCCAGATGCAAATCCGGTTGTTGGAGCTGCAGCAGCGCCGCAGGTATGTGTGCACTCCCCCACTGCAACTAATGTATCTCATGCC
>JAAFCE010007744.1:3836990-3848807 GCA_013389805.1 Trigoniulus corallinus
ATAACCTAGATATGATCACGCTCGGGTCACTTAAAATTTCTCGGTGGGTCACAGGTTCGCCACAACTACAAGGTCATTAGAGCCCCGTCCACAGCATAGTAGTTCTTATGCAGAAACTGCACAGACATTACACTAATGCGACGATTTTTGGATCTTAGCGGTACCCTGTTTTCCCAAGCGGCCACTCATGTCAGTACTAGCTGGGGTCGCGTTGCTTAACTTCAGTGATCAGACGAGAACTGGTGTGTCCAACGCAATTCGCCGCTCCGTGTCAATTTCATCATCATACATTTTGAAGATCCTCCCCATACCATCTTGAGACGTCCTTTTGCCGCCACGGCCCATTACAGCAGGGTTCGACCCCTCTCCTCCTCAGTCGCCGTATCTCTCATATCTGCCCTTCAATCATTCCTAGTTACATCTCATTTAACCATGAATACGTCTAATTCTAAAGAAATTTATAGCTTCTGAAACTATTTATATCGACTCCGCTCAATATTTAAGGCGCTCTGACAACCAGCCAATCAATTCCTATTCTCCTTTCATCTCTCTCCGCCGTCTCCTCCTCACAAGGGAGAGAAGAAGGCGTAGGAGCAGAGGGCAGGGATGCAGGGATGGAGGAGGGTAAGGCACGACAAAAACATACAACAACGTAGGTGTTTTAGAAACGTAAAGTTCAAATCTCCTAGCAGCAGCCACCTTAATGTGACGCGATAGTCTTCCCTTCCCCTTGCTTAATTTACTACTAAAATGCCCCCCCCCGCCACTACCCTCCTCCTCCTACTCTTCTTCCTCTTATCTCCTCCCCCTCTCTACTTTTAAAACCCCCTAAAATATATCATGTGGATTTTCAGGGTAACTAATGGCTCGATTTAAGAAAATACAAATCACTCATGAGGAATTTATCTTATCAGAACCAAAACCGGTCTTGTCAGGTCTTGAACTCACAATCTGTCATTAGACACGTTCCACGTCATCGACTTCTTGTCACAAGGGCAAAGCCAACCAACCGTTTTCCCTTCTATTAACAGCACTTGCGCAATTTCTCCCCCTTCTTCCATATCCCTCATAACACGCTTCGGTGGCGCAGTGGGTCGGTAGCGTGCACGGTAAATGCGTCAGTGGTTCTAAGTTCGATACCGCACCGAGGTGGGCTGGCTTGTTTTGGGAAGACAGAGAGAGAGAAAGAGGGCCCCGGACACCTTTCTTCGGATGAGAAGTAAAGCCGCGGGTAGATGAGGCAACTTTTACAGGTGCAGAAGCTCGGCCCCTGGCGTTGGTTTGTTTATTTGTTGGTGTTTTAGGGCCCTTCAACTACAAGGTCATTAGAGACTCGTCCACTGCATAGTTCTAGTGCACAGTCTGCACAGACACTACACTAATGCGACGATTATTAGGTATTAGCAGTACTCAGCTTTCCCAAACGGCCACCCATGTCAGTACTAACTGGGCTTGCGTTGCTTAACTTCAGTGATCAGACGAGAACTGGTGCGTCCAACGCAACTTGTCGCTCCCCTGGCGTCGGTGGAATGCCCCAACGAACTGCACACCGACGATACATAAGGACAGATGTTGCAGTTCTGGTCGGCAACCGGCTGCGGAGAAACACTGTCCAATATATCACCCACGCCCATTCAGCGGGACAACATGGGTACCCGACTCTGCCATTGACGGAAAAACGGGCTAGGGGTTGCTTTTTTTGCCACCATATCCTTTATAAGGGGGAGGGAGTCGTCATCACGTAGAACAGTGACGTCGCAAGTGAACACTCATGACGTCGTCATTCAAATATTACGTTGCAAATCAGGACGTGTGAGTTCCAGCCAGGGGAAAAATGACGGCGCATGTGCACCATTAGTGTCGCTGCTCAGGCGTGAAAAGAGGAGGGCGGAGGGGTCATCCATCAACGAATGTCTTACAAAGATAGTGAATCGGGTATACAAAATAAGGTCTGCCTTTCTCTCCATACATTAGTCAATGTCGTTTCATGACACGGGATGAAAAATTTGGCGAAAAATAGCCAAGCACACTCAAATAAAGAGTGTGCATATTATATATATAATCATAGATCAAGAGTATCCAGCTTCCAAGGTTCCCCCCCCCCCCCCCAACCCCCCTCCTCCACCTCCAACGCAAAATTACGATCGTCAATTTTCAGAAAGAGTAATAAATAACTCTCACGCCAACCGGAAATAGCTTCCAGACAAACTACAGCAAACAAAGTCAACGATTTCCGTTAATAAACATGCAGAAAATAGCTAACTGACTCATCACAGTTGCACCACACACACGCACCATACGCTTTGTAATCACGATGAAGCCGCCTACTTGACTTCTGAACTGATGGTTCATCAGATCGATCCTGGTCTAGGACGTATAACTTTCCTCTGAGCTCTTTTTTTTTATTCGTTGGTGTTTTAGGGCCCTTCAACAACAAGGTCATTGCGCCCCGTCCACTGCATAGCTCTAATGCAGAGACTGCGCAGACACTACACTAATGCCACGATTCTTGGGTATTAGCAGTATCCAGTTTTCCCAAGCAGCCACCCATGTCACTACTAACTGGGGTTGCGTTGCTTAACTTCAGTGAGCGGACGAGAACTGGTGTGTCCAACGCAATAAGCCGCTCACCTTTCCCTTAGGGACGATAGTGTGCCCGTCTTCCGTCGAAAAACAAGTAAATCTGCAGGGGAGGGGGGGGGCACATAAAACAACCAACCCTCTGTACCAGGCATGCTAGACTAGGGATACTCCATGGGTCACAACGTTGTCATGAGAGCCATACGGTGTCCATAGCGCCCCCTTTCAGCTGAGCCCCTCTCGGTATGCCTCTGAGTGGCAGGCCGCATATATATATACTACGTGGTATCAATTGTGCGGGTCGCAACTCCAGGCTTCAAGAACCGCATACGGCCCGCCGGACCCCATTTTGACACCCCTGCTTTATACAACAACAACTACTACTACCACTCCTTTTCCCTCTTATGGTAGAGCAGCGTACCTTCGGGACATTTAAGCGATCTGTTGAAGGGCATTTTACGCTGCCGGTTGCCAACCTAAAGCTGTAACTCAAACTTATGGTAGAGTCGGCCTATTTTGATTCACTGATGGGACACTTTTCTAACCACGGGGGCGAACTTCTTCAAGTTCACGTCTCATGTAGATACAGCAGTGACAGTGGTAACATCTTACACACCTTACACGGGGCCACGTCTGCTTCCCATCCGACGGACCGGGATGGGAGTGAATAGCTTACAAGCTCAGTAAAACAGACTCTGCCCCATTGGTGGCGGTTGTGTAGGGAGGGAGGGATTACAAATGATAATTTTAAAATAAATGACCACGGGAGACGACGAAACGGAAAGGATAAGAAGGAAGAAAGGAGGGGGGGGCGAGTCACGTAATAACGTCACCCTGTCGAAATAACAGCTATTAGTAATACATATTCACAGGATAGGTATTGAATCCAGATATGGGGTGGAAAAGGCAGGAACCAAAAACTAAGAGAGAGGGAGGGGAGAGTGAGAGCAAACATCGAGATGTTGGAAAAAAGAGGGGAGTGGGGGTTAAAAGAGAGTGAAAGGGGATATGGGTGATGGTGGAGGCGACCCAAGAGATAGGGTGGCAGTTGTGCACACTAGTACTCTTAAGAATGGAGTGGGGGTGAGGGGGTATGTGCCAGACTCATCAAATAAACATGAAGTCGTCGAATAGCCCGAACTCAAATTTTTGACAAAAATTCAAGAGACGAAAACGAAATAGAAATGAAGTGGGACTGCAGCGATGCTCTCGCACAAGTAACTCTCCATGTGATGTGAATTTTAACAACCAATAAACGCCAACAAAATGCTAATGAAACTGGTGCAGTCCGACAACGGAAAGAGAGAGTCAGAATGAATTGCCTGTCAAATACGAATTGATTCAACCAAATTACAGGCTAACTACAAAAAAGCCCTCCACTTCTCCCTCACCCGCCTCCTCCTCTTCTTCCTCTTATCGGAAAAAGGCCAACACTCATCTCCATCCCAAATTCGAAGTCGTCACGTTAAGCCAGCGGCTCAACCATAACGTCAACAGAAAGCGAGAGAGAGAGAGTGAGAAAAAAACGTCCCAAAACCAAATTATTTCAAGACGTGATCAAAAAATTCATTCAAATTCTAAGCCTACTGAGTATTCAGAGTTCGTGAACCGAAAAGAGGGCACACTTCTACATTTTCCGAGCCTTTATTCAAAAGACAAGGAGGGAGGGGAGAAGCCAAAAACACCGTAGGTGAAATCCGGAAGCGAACCTGCATACTACGACCTCAAGAAGTAGTAAAAGCACACTCAACCAATCCGTGTAATCCACACAGTCTAAATAAGGGGTGTCAAAATGACGGCCCTTGAAGCCTTAAGATGCGGCCTGCGCAAACAATACCATATAGTAGACACACATGCGGCCTGCCACTCAAAGCCGTAACGGTATGGCCACTGTATGTCCCCTTCCTGACAACCCCCAGTTTGACATGCTTCGTAGCAAAGCAAACTCCTAACTCCTTTCCCGCCTATGGCAGGGTCTCGTACACATCCTGTCCCTCTGGATAGACACAAGAGTGATATATTGAAGTTGTTCTCCATAGCCGGTTGCCAACCAAAGCTGCAAAAACCCAATGCTACACCTGGAAATTTTGCCTCATCTACCCGTTGCACGGTAGAGAGAGGGTTCTTTGAGGTGCAAATGCCATCCTACACCACCCGGGACCTCGGTTTTACTTCTCATCGGAAAGAAAAAAAAACGCCAACCTACCCTCGAACCTAGAACCACAGACGCTTGTTGTTGCCCACTGCGCCACCGAGACGGGGTGTTTTATTTCAGAGCAAGGGTGGCCAACCTTTTCAGCAGGCGGGCCAAATTTAAGGCGCACTCGGGGCCCCTCTCTCTCTCTCTCATCCAAAAATAAGCCAACCCACCTTCATCCATATTGATCTTTCAAAGTACCAATAGAAAAACCACTTTTCCAAAGCAGGGAACTGAACTCCGTTACACCTGCTCACCAATGAAATACCAAGTCAACTACCCCAATCGTTATCTTCAGTCAAATTTGGTGGACAGACCGGACGAGTGACATCCATTCCGAAGGCAATAAAAAAAAAGAGGGTTGGATGACAACCTAACGTATGTGTGCGACCTACCATGGTTAGCATCATCATCATCAAAAATATCGCATTACGAGTCAAAAAGCCGTTAGGCGAGCAATCAATTTTAACAACCTCTAACACCAATAATAAAAAAGAAAACCAGATGCGTAACAGATTTTAGTCATGTAAAAATACAACGACAACTTGTCAAAAATTGTAAAATTACACGTCTCTTCTTCACTCAGAGGGAGACAAGAGTTTAAAACTGCTGTCGGTGACAGGCTTTCAGGGATTTTGATATGTTTTCATTTTTAGATGCAGATAAGAAATAAAATAAAAAAAACACGCCACTCCGACAATAGCGACTCTAGCGACCATCTTCTGCATTACAAATGTTTATACAATAATCACTACACCCAATACCAGGGTATTGACAATGTGCTTATAGTGGACACTACTACACATCCTGCAGAAGGGGGTTGTTGTTTGTTGGGGTTTAAGGTCCCGTCAACTACAAGGTCATTAGAGACCCGTCCACTTTATAGTTCTAATGCATAGACTGCACAGACACTACACTGATGCGACGATTATTGGGTATTAGCAGTACCCAGTTTTCCCAAGCGGCCACCCATGTCAGTACTAACTGGGATTGCGCTGTTTAACTTCAGTGATCAGACGAGAGAACTGGTGTGTCCAACGCAGCTCGCCGCTCCCCTGCAGAAGGGGGACTACTCCTACCTATCCACCGTGTCATGAAAAATAAGGTCCTTCGCAATGAAGATTGCATATAGGGCGATAGAAAGGACAGAGAATAACACAGACAGGACCCTTCAACTACAAAAATCATTAAGAGCCCCGTCCACAGCATAGTTCTTATCCAGAGACTGCACAGACCAGTGTTTTTCAACCAGGGTTCGGTGAGGTCCGCCCAAAGGTTCCACCAACGGCAAGGTAAATTTAAAAACAACAATGAAAACACAAGAAACGAAAACAACTTTTGTCTGTCGAAATGAACTTCGGGTGTCTCTCTCAAACCTAAGGTCACAAATTCAACTGCTTGGGCTAACACACATACCTGTATCAATTAATGTCTTGTTTCTGTCACTGTATGGGGTTCCGCGAAAGGTCTAAATGTACCAAAGGGTTCCGCGAGAAGTCTAAATGCTCCTAAGGATTCCATTCCAATAAAAAGATTGAAAAACACTGGCGCAGACGCTACACTAATGCACACACATTGGTGAGAACAACTTCCCTAGAAATCTGTTTAAATTTAAGACAAATACAAAGTATTTAACCAAAAATAGAAACAGTCAAGTTCTTGGTGGTGAAGGAACTGACAGGGCACTCGCTTGGGTATTTCAAGACAGACGGAGGTCAATTCCCCAACTATGAGACATTAAAAAAAAAAAACGCGTTGGAGAGAGTCTGTCTGATATATGTCGGGTGTAAAAAATGAATTTCTTGTTAATGTTTTAGGGCCCTTCAACTACAAAGGTCATTAGAGCCCCGTCCACAGCATAGTTCTAATGCAGAGACTGCACAGACACTACACTAACGCGACGATTTTTGGGTTGTTGTTGTTTGTTGGAGTTTAAGGTCCCGTCAACTACAAGGTCATTAGAGACCCGCCCACTGTGTAGTTCTAATGCATATACTGCACAGACACTACACTAATGCGACGATTTTTGGGTATTAGCAGTACCCAGTTTTCCCAAGCGGCTACCCATGTCAGTACTAACTGGGATTGCGCTGTTTAACTTCAGTGATCAGACGAGAGAACTGGTGTGTCCAACGCAATTCGCCACTCCCGTAAAAATGAATCGATCGTTACACATATTACCCGATCATGCAGTGACCAACCACGTCCAGCGCCAATCTCAATCGTATATCTTCCACACTATACTACTTTTTTGTTCATAACCTCGCTGCGTACGAGTATAACTATATTAATATGCCGCTCAAAATTCCATCCTCGTGTTGAAACAACACACAAACGAGGGGAGAGAGAGAGAGAGAGAGAAAGAGAGAGAGAGAAGGGGTCTGAATATTTGAATCAAGTCAGAAGTCACTAAATATCTTCTTCCCCTCCACAAAACAAATGTCCGAAATGACAACAAGAGAGGAAGATGAAAGAGAAAACAAGAAATGTAAAATTCAATTCTCACCGGAAATAAGATCAATTTAGAGTTTCATATGTACCTTAGCCATCGTCAACAGGTATGTGTACTATTTCTTCTTTCAATCTCCGTCTTTTTCCATCTACAAAACTAAGTCTGAGTGGAATTCGAGAGACAAATGATAGAAATTCAAGTTGACAACCTCATCTAGGAGGGAGGAGATGAGAGAGAGAGAGATGAGAGAGAGATGAGACTAAAAGAGAAATTTCAGGGCAAGGAGGAAGAGGAAGGGGGACAAAGGCAACAAAACCCATCAGGGAAAAGTCAAGACAGTGTAGTAGCAGTAATCATTAGAACCTTCTACACCACACTACTGCTACTACTACGACCACCCTTGACTTGTACTTTGGGATAAAAAAAAAAGTAAATTATGAGCTTACTGGTGCAGGAGTAACATGCCACTCACTACCTCCGTACTCCAAGGAAAGTGAGTGAGAGAGAGAGAGGGGTGAGGCTAATTGAATTTCATTTTCCATAATGTCGACAAAGAAGAGCAAAAAAAAAAAAAAAACAAAATTCATCTCTCTTTCTGTAAGACAAGACGACTATCCTCATCCTCCATCTTCTTCTTCTTCTTCCTCCCCTCCTTTTTCCTACTCCATGATCTCGGAATAACCTTCACATATTTGTCTAGATGTTTATACAACACTCTTCATGCACCTCTTCCTCATTTCAATCCTCCAAAGATCACTCTGTGGGATGACGCTTACATCGACGCAGAAGATGAAGACAGAAGAAGAAGATGATGATGATGATGACAACAACGGTGCAATGGAGAGAAGGAGGTTAGGCAACCTGGAATTGTTTTTAAGTAAATTTCCAATGAAAATTGATGCTTCTCGACATACAAAACCACTACGACGCATTTCCAGAAACATACAACAACCTCCTTCTTCCCTTTTAACTGCTTCTGCTTAGGACGGTTCCTGATCAGCTAATAAATTATATTTCGCGATAGAAAACCTTGAGTGGGAAGGAAAACCATCCTTCTCTCGCTCCTGTCTCAAAATAATAATAATAATAACAATCTATTATAATATCGATTTTCTCATCGGAATGATAGAAAACCCACCTCCGTTAAACTTTTCTTGTTTTTTTTTAAAAGGAAAAGCAATTAGAGGATAAGTCTATACAGTAGGTAGTAAACAAAATTGTCATCAATTCAATGATGATTTTAACCTATATATGTCGAATTTTGATATTCCAGAGAGAAAAACACCACAAGATGTTACAATTTAAAAAAAAAATTTAAACAATTTCGAAATGGTATATATACTAGTCACAATCTGGTAACATCATCTACATCACGACAACAGGTTAAGTTTACGCATGATTGTGAATAACCCCAAAAAAACATTACGTTCGATTTTCATAATGGCGGCACCCAGCAACGAAATCAACCACTTTTTTCTATAAAAAAACAAAAAAAAAAAAATAAACTTTTAAACGCAACAGCCCACAGATGCTGACTTTAAAAATACTATTGTTACCCAAATACATGTTCTTTTTTATATGAAAGTTTGAAATTTTCTTTTAAGTGAAAAAGGTGGAAAGGAAAATTTCTACTTACGCACACCAACGACAATATATATAAAAAAAAATCTATAGTGAACAACAAAATCAAACGAAAGCAAACATTCAATCTTATTTTTCCAATTCTTAAGTTGCAAAAACGAGAGTAAAACAAATTGTGAAATCACTTGGAATAAAAAAGCAACTACCAAGAAGCTGAATGTCACAGATAAAATGTGCTGCAGGCAGACACATTTTAAGAAATTGTAATTTGCTTTCCGCCATTTTTTTAGAATCTCAGTTCGTTAAGGAACCGCACGCGCAAACCACTCTGTGACAACCAATCACAAAGCTACAGGTGTTGCGTTCTAAATGTCCAACATTCTAAACGCACTTCTATACAACACCAAAATGGCGGATGAACAGTTATTTTTCCGACCACTTCTTCTATTCAGTTATTAGTGAAGTTTACAGAAAACTGGTGACCACGACAACAACGGTTCAATTCCGAAGATTCTGAACGTTAAAATAGAGCCTGGAGGTCGACAGAGAAAAGAAGAGAGAGATAGGAGAGCGAAGGAGATCAATAAACTAAAGATGTCTTAAAGGAAGATACAGAAATTAATTGATTGAAGATGAGAGGAGAGGGAGGAGAGATGACGGAGAGAAGGAAAAAGGAGAACGAGAGCAACAGGCCAAACATGTCATAAAGGGAGAAATAGAGGAGAGAGAGAGAGGAGAGAAACAGGAGAACAGAAAGGAGAGAAAGAGGAGAGGAGGAGGAGAGAGACCAATAAACCAAAGATGTCTTAAACAGAGATAGAGATGAGCGGGGAGAGGAGATGAGAGAGAAGGCAAGAGATGATTTGACTAATTTCATGAATTGGGGAGTAACCCAAGCAGCCATAACAGGCCAAACCCTTAGGAGGCTGCTCGCGGGAGATGAGGAGGTAGGTTATTGTTGTTGTTTTAGGGCCCTTCAACTACAAGGTCAGTAGAGCCCCGTCCACTGTCTAGTTCTGATGCAGAGACTGCACAGACACTACACTAATGCGACGATTTCTGGGTATTAGCAGTACCCAGTTTTCCCAAGCGGCCACCCATGTCAGTACTAGCTGGGGTTGCGCTGCTTAACTTCAGTGATCAGAGGAGAACTGGTGTGCCCAACGCAATTCGCCGCTCTGCCAAAGGTAGGTGTAGAGGACGTAGGGCAGGGGAAATTTGCAGCACCCAACGTTCTATACCAACCACCCATGTTGGTACTAACGTGGGCTTCCGCTGCTTAACTTCAGTGATCACACGAGAACTGGTGTGTCCAACGCAACTTGGCTGCACTAAGAGAGATCACGACCAAACATGTCATAAAACGAAATAGACAGGAGAGAAGGGGGAGAGAGAGAGAGAGGAGAGGAGAGAAGGAGAAAGAGATCACTAGACCAAAGATGCCTTAAAGAGAGATAGAGAGAGGGAGAAGGAAAGATGAAGAAAGTGATCAATAGACCAAATATGTCATAAAAAGAGATATAGAGAGAGAGGGGGAAGAGAAGGAATGAGAGATCAATAGACCAAAGATGTCCTAAAGGGGGAGAGCGAGAGAGAAAGAACTAATACCGCCATCTTGTGCCAGTAATCAAATTTTTGCGAGATATCCACTTCCGACACCTACAAGTGTAACTAACTACGAAGAGTACTCTCCCTCTCTTTCCTGAACTGTTCTACTACTTATTATAGCAAGGGCACATCTTCCACGTCAACTGTGAACTACAATTTAAATGATTACCACAATTTAAATTTATCTTTTCTTGCTCAATCCATGTCTCCATTAATCACTAAAGAAGAAAGAATAGCGGAGTTCAAATTCGCGAGAAATATTTAAGTGTACCGGAAATGATACTGTACTCCATTTATATAACTTTGTCCATTAAATGGGTAGGAGAAAAAAAACAGCTTGAAATGAATAAGAGTTGAAAGTGAAGCAAATAAAATGAAATTAACAAATAAAAAAAAGTGAAAGAGGGTAGAAGGGAGTGAAGGAGGAAGCCGGAAACCAACAAACAAAATTCAAAATGGTGGATAAGAAGAACAAAGAACGGAAATGCGCTGCTCACAAGAAAAACACAAACCGCGAGAGAAACTGAAATTCGAAGAGCTTCAAATTATTACTTTTCCGATATTCGTATATCACAAATTTATCCATTTTGGCTATTTTCCAATATCTCCAACGGGCGATACCCCATTACAACATTATTCGGAGGCCAGAGTCAACAAAATGCAATTCCGTAATATCTTACTTATACGGTACTGCGTAACATAATTCTTCTTTAGCCTCCTTGCACCATTTTTTTTCTCCTCCCTCTCCACCTTACCAAAAAAAATACCACGGGGAGAAGAAAAACGTTATCACGTAAATAAGACTCAACCATTTTCAATCAACAAAAAAGTGGTTCAGCAACCAATCATCATTATTATCCGCAATTTATAAGCTTATAACCCACGTTGGTCACTTGCAGATCTTCACTTCCTCTCTATTGCGTTGTTTGGTTGGTGTCTTAGGACCCTTCAACTACAACGGTCATGAGAGCCCCCCCGTCCACCGTGTAGTTCTAACGCAGAGTCCGCACAGACACTACGGCACCAGGGGTGGCGAACCTATGGCACGCGTGCCCGGGATGGCACGTACAGCAATGTTGTTGGCACGTGGCAGATACACGTACAGCGAAACCTATAGTATGGGTACCCGACTCTGCCTATGGCAGAGTTGTTGTTGTTTGTTGGTGTTTAAGGTCCCGTCAACTACAAGGTCATTAGAGACCCGTCCACTGCGTAGTTCTAATGCATACACTGCACAGACACTACACTAATGCGACGATTATTGGGTATTAGCAGTACCCAGCTTTCCCGAGCGACCACCCATGTCAGTACTAACTGGACTTGCGTTGCTTAACTTCAGTGATCTGACGAGAACTGGTGTGTCCAACGCAATCACCGGCTCCCCCCCCCCCCCCCCCCC
>JAAFCE010007744.1:3859570-3872776 GCA_013389805.1 Trigoniulus corallinus
GAGCGACAGAGGAGAGGAGTGAGCGACAGAGAGAGGAGAGTGAGCGACAGAGAGAGGAGAGTGAGCAGAGAGAGTGAGCGAGAGAGGAGAGTGTGCGAGAGAGGGATGTGAGCAAGAGAGACAGAGAGGAATATGAGCAAGAGATAGGAGAGGAGAGTGAGCAAGAGAGAGGAGAGGAGAGTGAGCAAGAGAGAGGAGAGAAGAGTGAGCAAGAGAGAGGAGAGAAGAGTGAGCAAGAGAGAGGAGAGAAGAGTGAGCAAGAGAGAGGAGAGAAGAGTGAGCAAGAGAGAGGAGAGAAGAGTGAGCAAGAGAGAGGAGAGAAGAGTGAGCAAGAGAGAGGAGAGAAGAGTGAGCAAGAGAGAGGAGAGAAGAGTGAGCAAGAGAGAGGAGAGAAGAGTGAGCAAGAGAGAGGAGAGGAGAGTGAGCAAGAGAGAGGAGAGTGAGCAAGAGAGAGGAGAGAGTGAGAGAGAGAGGAGAGTGAACGAGAGAGGAGAGAGTTAGCGACACAGCGAGGAGAGTGAGCGAGAGAAAGGAGAGGGAGCGAGAGAGAAGAGGGAGCGAGGGAGAGGAGTGAGCGAGAGAGGGAGACCGACCGAGAGGAGTGACCAGTTAGTGCGACATTAAAGGAGTACGAGAGAGAGGAGCAGAGAGTATAGGTGAACATCCACAATTCACCGAAAATGATTAAAGATGACAACCACATGGCACTAACTCACGAAATCATTTACTCACAGACCTCTGCCATCTAAACGACTGCGAGAAGAAGACAACCATGGCGAAATATTCTTATTACATTTATTTACTAACAGAATAAACTAATGTCAATTAACTACCCTCTTTAATTAGCCTCTCTACTACAGATGTTACTGCTCCATCCTCAGGCAGAATTAAAAATTGAATCACCTCACTGAACGACCCTTCACGTGGATAAATTCATCCGTAGGTTTTGATTGCATCTATCTAGTAGTAAAAGAAAACTGTGTACTGATTAAATAAGGAGGAAGGAATAACGAGTTCTGTGACTGATTTCTTCCACAATCACCACAAGTTCAAAACTGTAAAAAAAAAGTTGGAAAGATTAAATTGAACAAACTCATTTCAAGTAGGGAAAACTGAGTAGCTCCTGCTATTAGAGAAAAAAAAATCGGTATGTCATCTAAAACCTACCTAGGGCCTATATAAAATATTGAGAACTCAAGGAGAGGAAGCAGAAGAAGACGATTTTAACCTTAATCTTTAAAATGCATCTTTACCATAAGGCAGAATCTTACTCCTAAAATCATTCACTCTTCTTTTTAAGAAACATGGATTGAATTGATTTTTAAAATGGATTCTTTTAAATGTTATATATACGCTAGAAGAAAGTTAAAAACAGTAATGAAAATGAAACCTAACAAACCCACCGTCGAGAAGGGAAAAAGAGAGATTAGAGTCAAAATGATGCAGTGAAATGTCATCATCCCTCCGAAAATCCGAACCTAAATCTCAATTCCGCAGTCGGTAGTGATTATAAGACACTGACCAAAGGATACTCACAACATGCAGAGAGAAAAAGGACAGTAAATGAATTAAAGGTACAAAACCTGAATTAAATCGAAGCGAAATATACTCAGAGAGACAGAATGGGAACAGCTTATCGCGTCGGGCACACCAGTTCGCGTCTGATCACTGAAGTTAAGCAACGCAGCCTCAGCTAGTACTGGCATGGGTGGCTGCTTGGGATTGATTGATTGTTTGTTTGTGTTTTAGGGCCCTTCAACTACAAGGTCATTAGAGCCCCGTCCACACCATAGTTCTTATGCAGAGACTGCAAAGACACTACACTAATGTGACGATTTTTGGTTATTAGCAGTACCCAGTTTTCTCAAGCGGCCACCCATGTCAGTACTAGCTGGGGTTGCGCTGCTTAACTTCCGTAATCAGACGAGAACTGGTGTGTCCGACACAATTCGCCGCTCCCTGCTGCTTGGGAAAACTTGGTACTGCTAATACCCAAAAATCGTCTCATTAATGCAGTGTCTGTGCACCCTCTGCATTAGAACTACGAAGTAGACGGGGCTCTAATGACCTTGTAGTTGAAGGGCCCTAAAACACTAACAATCCAATCCAGAGAGAAAGCAAATCGACAGAAAGAAAACGAAATTTAAGGCTGAAGTGAGAAAAAGAAATCGAGACAGAACAAAAATTGTAAATGAAATGGCAACTACAAGTAATTTTGAGAAAGCGAGAGTGAGGGAGAAATACAAAACGAAAAGAGAAATATTACCGGCAAAGTATCAAAATGATCGACCTGAAAAATCTAATCTTTACAACAAACTTTTGATAGAGTACGCCATAACTGTTATGATTACAAATGAATACACAATAAAATCAGCAACAGAAAGAGGAGAACGAGAAGAAGAAGAAGAAGAAACTACAACAAACGACCGACCTACTACTATCGCCACCACCTCTAAAGATCAAATACCTTTTCTTTAAGGAGAGTTCAATCACAACCAACCATCCTTCCATCCACTTAATCCCCCAACATACCGACACCGCAATAGATAACTTTCTTCAATATCTATATAATCTTTGTTTGTCGAGTGAGTTTCAAGAGCAATCGATCTGACATTCAGTCAGAGTGAGTTCATGAGACATCTCTCCAGGTTACATTACCCTTACGCTGTCTGCCACATAACCATTATCAACATCATCATCATCATCAGAATCATCCTGTTCTTCCACAGTTTCGATATAAATCCCGAGACTCTCTCTCTCACTCTCACTCTGTCGCTATTACAGTTGGACCTTTTTAATAAAGAAAGAAGATATTGAAGATTTCTCAAGAAAAGCCAACTAATTCCAAGAATCAGACCAATATACCGAAAGAGACCGACCGTCATCATACAATGGAGAAGGGAAAATACGAAATCAGTCGTTTTAACAATAGAAGCCATAATGAATGCCTGCAATTTTAATAAAATACCATGACAATATTTAGATCCATTTAAGAAATTGAAAAGGATTTATAGATGTATTTTTATACCCTCCCGCATCGTCGTCCTCATTCATTATACTATCGAGACAGTAAGCAAATAAAGTAAGAAAGGAAGCACGAGTCCTTGGGCCTATTATATAGTAGCAATACATGTGCTCATTTCTTTAATAATGCACACATACTCATCTCTCCCTTTCCCTTTTTTTTCCTACCAGTCGTTTCTATCAGCATTTGAAGGAGAGAAAGAAATCCCTGCACAACTAAGAGACGTCCATAAAAATCAACGACACTTATCTGAAAAGATAAAAACACGATCATAGCAAGAAGCGAAGAAATTACAGATTTAATTTCCAGAGCGCACCATTTTATCACACATACCCACCACCACACACACGTCTCCGGTTTTTTGTTGAATGTCAAATCTCCTATTCGTAAAGCGCCAAAATCCTCTCTCCTCAAAATCGACTACGAGGCGTCACAATTTTAAATTTATCAATCCTGTCAAACTGGATAAAATCTACTTTGGCACAAGAAGAATAAAAACTTGGAATGATGAAAGAGAGTTAAAAACCCGTAAATGTAGAGACTGAAGTGAGTAGTAGTAAATAGTACGTAAGCAATGAAACAATTCTGTGGCACGCACACCCACGTAATTTGTGAACGACTCTAAAATTCAAATAACCGGGCAAAAAAAAATCAATTATCTAAACTTTAAAAAAGATCAGGTTGCAGTCTACTTTCTGCTGACTTTTTGAAATCTATCTCAAGAGTCCACAAAGATTTATGCATACGACTTTTATAGTAGACATTGATACAATCTTTTAAGTGAATAAAATTTATAGAAAGGGGGAGAGGCAAGCGGCCAAAGTAGATATGGAAATCTAGGTTCAAAATAAACAACTTCTTCTTGCTCCTCTATCTTCTTAAGTTTCAGAAAACTTAAAAATACAATACACAGTACCAAATCAACGGAAAGAAGAAGAATAAAACGTAATTAATAAACAGACTGATCATTCATGTACTTCAACAGGTCTAATTGAACAGCTAGAGCTAAACCATTCGTCTAACCGTCCATTACTTACTGTAAACTAACATTATGAAGAGTCTCAACAAACACACCAAACACCTTCGACATGATGATTTCCCACTGCGTTACATTTTAATATCCGCTTCGAAATCTTTTATATAATTCGCTCTAGTCAACCACACATATAATGATGGTATCGTTTATTCACTTTAAATACGCTTGATCAACAACTACTCTTCGTCAACCATTTTTGTAAATTAGAATTCAGAAAGAGAATAATAGAACAAATGAAATCGAACGAATTCGAAAAAAAAAAAGAAGTCACGCGCAAGAATCACGAGCACCAATCAAAACCTACCACACCAAATAAAAAAAAAAATTTGAAAATTTAGAAGAACGAAGCCTTCTACTTACGTTTATCTCCCACCAGATCCCCGTTCACCCTACACACTACCATATCCCTAAGTACCACCTCTGCTCCTATATCTACTTTGGTCTTCTCCTGCCCCAAGTACTTCCTTCCAACAACCCCCATTCGCCTAATGGACCTATCGAGCTACTCCTTTTCTCCTCATCACATATCCATACCACTTCAATGTATTCCCTCTCATATTTTTCGAGATGTCCCCACCTCACCCCATACATACCCCTTTACCATACTCAATTCTAATCTTATCAGCTCTCCACACCCCCAGCTTGCGCACCTCACTGCCTCTCCCCCAACAATCTGATCCGTAAAGGGCAGTTAGCTTAACCGCGGCCCTGTAAAACTTAATTTCAACTTTATGGGACCCTCCGAGTCCACGTGCTTGTTTCCTCGTCAACCATCCCTCGGGTCGGGTAGAGAGAGAGAAGCCCCGAGTGCGCCTTCCTTCGGATGAGCAGTGAAACAAGAGATCCCGTGTGGTGCACAATGGCATTGGCACGTCAAAGAACCCTCTCTGATATGCAACGGGTAGAGGAGGCGAAATTTCCAGATGGAGGAGCTCGATGAAGTGCCCCAACGAACAGTAGGCTGACGATAAACAGGCAAAGGGGTTGTAGCTTTGGTCGGCACCCAGCTGTGGAAAAGCACCGTCTGAATACATTACACCTTTGTGTCCATTCAGAGGGTCAACCCTTAACCCTCTTCTCCCGATAGGCGCGAAGAGGGTTAAGAGTTGCTTTTACTGTTATTTAAGAGATTTCAATGGTGTTTTGTTTCGTTTCGTTGGTGTTTTAGGGGCCCTTTAACTACGAGGTCATTAGAGCCCCGTCCACTGTGTAGATCTAATGCAGAGACTGCACAAACACTACGCTAATGCGACGATTATTGGGTTATTAGCGGTACCCAGTTTTCCCAAGCGGCCACCCATGTCAATACTAAGCTGGTTTGCTTGTCAGTGTTTTAGGGATCTTCAGCTACAAGGTCATTAGAGCTCCGTCCACTGCGTAGTTCTGATGCAGAGACACTACACTAAGGCAAGGCGCAAAATAAAGCCGCAGGGTGACGCAGCGTAACGCAGCCCCGCAAAATTCTGCTAGCAGGCAATCACTGTTACGTTGAAAGCCATTTCAGTTGACGCAAATTGCAAACCAGTATGTTGAAAAACTGCGATTCAATGGGCGGTGATTGCCTGCTAGCAGAATTTCGCAGGGCTGCGTCACCCTGCGGCCGCATTTTGGGCCTTGCCTAATGCGACGATTTTGGGGTATTAGCAGTACCCAGTTTTCCCAAGCGGTCACCCATGTCAGTACTAGCTGTTGTTGTTTGTTGGAGTTTAAGGTCCCGTCAACTACGAGGTCATTAGAGACCCGTCCACTGTATAGTTCTAATGCATATACTGCACAGACACTACACTAATGCGACGATTATTGGGTATTAGCAGTACCCAGTTTTCCCAAGCGGTCACCCATGTCAGTACTAGCTAGGGTTGCGTTGCTTAACTTCAGTGATCTCAGGAGAACAGGAGTATCCAACTCAATACGCCGCTCCCTTTAAAAGGTGTTGATGTTGGTCAGTTACTTAATATTATCTACGTGAGAAAAAGAGAGAGGGGGGGCTGTAATAAGAATCCCTACCCCCCCCCCTCTTCCCAGAAGAAATTCCATTATCGGTGGGACGAATTTCATTTCCCCATCAGCAGTCAAGACATGTATTCATTCAAGTCAAATCTCCAATTTCACACTATATAATAAGTATGGCGTCTATTATTAAACTAAACATCAATAGTAACGAAAATCACATGAAAGACAATTGCAGAGGTGCACGTACATAACATTAAACATTTTTTGGTGTCTCTTTTTCAGTCGCTCTCTGAAGAATTCGTGGCAACATGTCTCTTTACAGTCAGAAAAACACACGAGCAAAAACAGGAGATAAAGGAAAAGGAGGTACAAAAAAAAATTTTTTTTTTTTGCAAAACTATCGTTAATTATACCTGACGCCAACGACATCAAAGCCTGCCGAATGAAACTGCATTGATATAATTCTTAAGACATTATCGACTTTTACCATTTTCATTCATTCAGGGAGCGGCGAGTTGCGTTGGACACACCAGTTCTCGTCTGATCACTGAAGTTAAGCAACGCAAGCCCAGTTAGTACTGACATGGGTGGTCGCTCGGGAAAGCTGGGTACTGCTAATACCCAATAATCGTCGCATTGGTGTAGTGTCTATGCATTAGAACTACGCAGTGGACGGGTCTCTAATGACCTTGTAGTTGACGGGACCTTAACTCCAACAAGCAAGTTCATTCATTCAGTAATTGCACCACCAACAAAGCAACTCCCAACCTTTTTACCGCCTCTGGCAGGGTTGGGTACCCATCTTGTCCCTCTCAATCGACACAAGAGCAAATATTAGATCGTATTTTTTCCATATAGCCGGTTACCGATCGAAAACTGCAACCCCTATGCTTATCGATTGTTGGTCTCCTATTCGTTAGGGCACTCCACCGAGGTCCTAGGGAGCGGTGAATTGCGTTGCACACACCAGTTCTCGTCCGATCACTGAAGTGGAGCAACGCAATTGCAACAGGTACTGACATGAGTGGCCGCTTGAGAAAACTGGGCACTACTCAACATCATCATACCCTTATCCCGCCTGCGGGTCCACTGAACATGCTCTGACTGGGGTCAACCAGGTCAGGCGTCTAGAACCCGCAGGAATATTGGCTAACATGGTAAGTTGTAGGTGGGGGATGCCGGCCTACCCCACGAATTGAGGCGGTGCAACTGGGCACTACTAAAACAACTCCTAACCCTTTTCCCGCCTATGGCAGGGTCGGGTACCCATTTGTCCCTCTGAATGGACACAGGGTGATATATTGGACATAGTTTTTTCTGCAGCCGGTTGCCGGCCAAAGCTGCACCCCTACGCTTATTTTTCGTCGGTCTAGTGTTCGTTGGGGAATGCTACCGACGCCAGGGGGAGAGCTCCTACACCTGAAAATTTTGCCTCATCTACCCGTTGCGTAGTAGAGAGGGTTTTTTTTACGTGCAAGTGCCATCGTACACCCACACGGGACCTCGGACTCGCGGCTTCTCTCTCGCCCGAAAGAAGCCGACCCACCATGGTCCAGTATCGAACCTAGAACTACTGGCGTAGTTGCCGAGTGAGCTAACCACTACGCCACCACGGCGGGTTGCAACTGGGCACTACTAATACCCAAAAATCGTCGCATTAGTGTAGGGCCTGAGCAGTCTCTGCATAACAACTACCCTGTGGACGGGGCACTAATGCCCTTGTAGTTGAAGGGCCTTAAAACACCAACAAACAAACAGAGCTCCTACACCAGGGAATTTTGCATCATCTACGTGTTACATTGTAGAGAGGGTTCTTTGACGTGCAAATGCCATCGTACACCACACGCGACCTCGGTTTTACTTCTCCTCCGCAGGCAGGCGCAATCAGAGCCTCTCACTTTCTCTCTCGGCCGAAAGAAGCCAACCCACCGTGGTTCAGTATCGAACCTGGAACCACTGGCGGAATAAATAGAGCACCTATTGCACCACCGAGTCGGATCCTGCAGAATGCAGTACACAAGGTAATATCCCTTTAAAGATGTCCCGGTAAACAAATTCAAATAACTATTTAAAGGCATTGCTATTATAAACAGGAAGAGCTGTTGCGTCAAAGATACAAACAACAATGGGCTGTGTACTAGAGTGTGGAATGCTGTACGACGACGCCATTAGACCAAACAAATATTAGATATTTAAGAAACTGGATCGTCAGGGCTACCGATGAGGAATGGCTCTTCAACCATTCCCCGGAGTCCTGTGTGATAAGAGGGTCCCAAACAAGTGGAAATGGTAGTGGTTAGGCCAGCAATGCGATATGAATCAGCATGTTGGGTTGTTGCTGTTGTTGTTTGTTGGTGTTTTAGGGCCCTTCAACTACAAAGGTCATTAGTGCTCCGTCCACAGCATAGTTCTTATGCAGAGACTGCCCAGACACTACACTAATGTGACGATTTTTGGGTATTAGTAGTGCCCAGTTTTCCCAAGCGGCCACCCATGTCAGTACCAGCTGGGGTTGCGCTGCTTATCTTCAGTGATCAGACGAGAACTGGTGTGTCCAACGCAATTCGCCGCTCCCTCAGCATGTTGGGGGAAGAGATGCAAATGCTGCGGTACACGAGTGGTGTGTCAAGAGCTGATAGAATTAGGAATGAAGATATTAGAGATATTATAGCCTGAGAGTGGGGACACCGCAGAAAAATTGAGGTAGAGTACAATGAGGACGTATGGACACGTCATGCGAAAAGCGGAGGGGGAGCTCGTTAAGCCCGCCACACACGATCAGTTTGGTGTGTCAGTTCGGTGTGTGCACATCGATGTGTTGAATTTGGTGTGAAGGAATGAATTGCCCACACACGATCAGTTTGGTGTGTCACGTACTTATGTTCCTTTTCGTGAAACGTCATGTGACGTCATTTGATTGTCCGCATCAACCAGTAATTCTACCGTTACCATGGTGCAATTTTTTAATAATGACGTTTATCCATGTTTGGGCATGCGCAGAACAAAAAATGTGAACAATTGATGTGAGCAACCCCACACACGCCGATGTGATAAAATTTCTTCACACCGTCAGTTAAAATTGTTGGTGTGAGCAAAAACGTTTTTTGCACACACACGTCAGTTTGGTGTGTGCACACCGAATTGACACACCAAACTGATCGTGTGTGGAGCCCTTTAGATCCATTGCAGGAATGCAAGTGGGTGGAAGCACCCGGGGTACGGGGAGACCAAAGCAGACGGGGGGGGACACCCCGAGCACGATACCCACAGAGTTGGGTCGATGCTGTTTGTAAGGTACAAAAAAAAAGTGAAACAATTATTCCTCCGATTAGTTTTGGTTTGCGATTATATTTAATAAATACTTTGTATATATTTGATTATATATTTTTTTTGATTTGGTCACGCAATATCTCTCTTAAGAAGAATTCAGTTCATTCCTAGATCAGTCAATATTCCGAATAATAATGCCCTGTATAAAATATCTCACATTCCTTACAAACATTCAAGAAGAAAACGAAAATCCTAATAACATCTACTTTACTTGCACGTCAACCATTTTATCAACTAAAATAAACGACCGACAAAAAAATGTAAATCAAGAATTTATGACAAAAAGACAGTTTCATCGGCTCATTTTTTGTTGCCCCCCCCCTCTCTCTTTTAATTCAATTCATAACAAGGGGGGCAATGCTTATAAAATATTTATACGGCTCTTAAATCTTATCAACAACGTCATATTTCTAAGGGCCAATGAAATACTTTCCAGAAATAAAACAAGGGCATGCTTTGTCTGATATTCGGTCAGAAATAAAAATGATTATATCTCTAAAACTACTATTTTTATATAATCAATTCAATACTTTCAATCTGTAGTATTTTATTACAGGTGGGATCCCCATTACAGGTAAACAAGTGCCAGTCTTGGTCACAATAGTGTCGCTACCTATCGGAAATTCCCGTCATGACAGTACGCCGCCTATTGGAAACAAACTACACTACCTTGTGATCAGTGAATCATTTAAACAACAAGTCATCTTCAAAAGGTACAAATCGGTAATATGAAATGTCCCGCGGTCCTCCTTGGCTTCCGTTGGTGTTCTAGGGCCCGTCAACTACAAGGTCATTACAGCCCCGTCCACTGCATAGTTCTAATGCAGAGAATGCACAGATACTACACTAATGCAACGATTTTTTGGGTATTAGCGGTACCCAGTTTCCCCAAGCAGCCACCCATGTTAGTACTAGCTGCGGTTGCCTTGCTTCACTTCAGGGATCAAACGAGAACTGGTGTGTCCAACTCAATAAGCCACTCCACCGTGGCTTCCAGCACAATTATACAAGCAGGTGAATGAATAAGATTAAACACATTTGTCAAACAGCAGGGATTCGAACTCGAGTCGAGGTCGCACATCAATCAGGCAGATACCCAACGGTATGAACACCAATACTGTTTCCATAGAGATGTTTATCAGAAGCTTTACTACCTTCCCACCCGCGAGCAGTCTCCACAGGGCCCGGGCCGTTATGGTTGCGAGACAGAATTGGGTACCCATCTTGTCCCTCTGAATGGACACAAGGACGATATACTGGACAGCGCTTTTCCATAGCCGAATGCAGACCAAAGCTGCAATCCCTATGCTTATTTATCGCCGGCCTACTGTTCGTTGGGAAACTCCATCAACGCTAGAGGGGGGGGGGGCGAACTTCTACGCCTGGACATTTGACCTCTTCTACCCCGTAGCGAGGGTTCTTTGACGCGCGAATGCCATCGTACATACCACGGGACCTCGGTTTTACTTCTCATCCGAAAGGAGGCACACTCGGGGCATCTCTCTCGGACCAGTATCGAACCTAGAACCACTAACGCAGTTACCGAGCACGCTACCCACTACGCTACCGAGGCTGGATAGTCATATATAAAACAGGGATGCAATAGTTAATCCCTATTAATGAGGTATATGGACGACAACAATCAATTTTTCGGGGTGTTAATAGATAATAACACGGAACAGGGCGGCAGTGAAAGTGATAATACTGTCCCAACGATCGTACTGATCGTAAAAATTTAATATTACCATAAAAGTAATAAAAATGTTCAAAATCTCCAGTAATACTTTATATATAAACCGATACACTCGCTCGGAATTCAATGGCACGATTAAAAATTAAAATATGGCAACGGGGGACTATAGAGACATACGTGTCACATACATACTTAACAATTCAGCAACCATGAAATGAAAATCCAAAGTGCAGAGAGGCCATTCTTTAAAAATCCTGATAATGACACAAATTTTGTGATCAAGCCATCAACAAACGGCTGAACTACTAGTGACATGAAAAATGATCCGGTTTCGTTACTACTAGACATAAATTTTTCATCAATTAAAACGAAAGCAATATTCACCCTTTACCTCTCTTCTGTCATCAAACTTATGAATGATGCTGAGAGATAACCTTACATCTACTAAATAAAAACAACTAATAGGAATCGTCATTCTAAGTCGACATTACATACGTTGTAAATATCATCGACAATGAACTACCAAACCAAAGTCACAACCCAATGATTCAATCGTTCCGCTGTCTCGACAAGCCGGTACGAGTCAAATTCAACTGAATTTCCAACATATTATAGCACCAAAAAGAGCAAGCAAAGCAAGTCGGGTCACTCAATGGTAACGCACGATCAGGTTATAACACGAAAATTGAACAAGACGTAAGTCTTTATGGCATTTCTATTACTATCCATATGTATACAGATAAAAGATTTAAAACTCTTCTCTCTTCTCAGGAAATTGGAAAGCAGTATCAACAAACATCAACGCTTTCAGTCAAGCATACCATAAAGACGAATAAAATACGAAAGGACAAAATAAAACTGACTATAAAAACCTTCACTTGCAAATATTTAACTACAAAGATTTTAGTTTCGCATTATCTATTTCTTTTCTTCCCCAACCCTGCCACAGGCAGAAAAACGGGGTACACGTATATACTATGATGATGATCTACTGCATTTCTTTTCTTCGAATTGCAAAATCACCTATTGTATTTGGCAGGAAAAGGGAGAGGGGATAGATAGATCATTGTGTCGCACATTTTGTTAATGCATCTCAAAATGTACTTCTAATCACATTTTAAAATTGTACCAAATTCTCTCTCTTGTGGATGCAGTTAAACCTTACAAGAGCAGCAGCGACCGACGCCATTAAAAAGAACATTTTACGTCACAGCTCCAACGGAAGTAGTCTAGTCTTCCGTGTGAATAAAACATTCTATTTTAGCCGACTTCAAAAGCAAGGCAACTCCTAATTCCTTTCCCACCTATGGCCGGGTCAGGCACCCATCTTGTCCTTCTGAAAGGACAAAAGGATGGTATATTGGAAGACAGTGACACCCGGCAGCCGGTTGCCGACCAAAGCTGCAACAACACACCTGTACTTAGTGATTGTCGGTCTACTGTTGGTTGGGGCACTCAACCGAGCTCCTACACCAGGGAATTTTGCCTGTCTCATATACCAGTTGCATAGTTGAGAGAGGGTTCTTAGACGTGCAAATGCCATCGTACACCTCGGTTTTATTTCTCATCCCAAGGCAGGCGCACTCGGGGCATGTCTGTCTCTCTCTCCCTCTCTCTCTCGCCCGAAAGAAGCCGGGAGCGACGAATTGCGTTGGACACACCAGTTCTCGTCTGATCACTGAAGTGAAGGAACCACTGACCACTGAACCTGGAACCACTGACGCTACCTATAGGACCATCGAGGCAGCCCCCCGCTGATGAATTTGGTTGCTTGTGTCTTTTGGTCTCCTAGTTCTGAAAGGCCAACTAATTAGAACTCAAGAGACGAATCCGCGGAGAGTGGCGAATTGCGTTGAATAGACCAGTTCTCGTTGGATCACTGACGTTAAACAGAGCAACCCCAGCTAGTACTGACATGGGTGGCCGCTTGGGAAAACTGGGTACTGCTAATACCCAAAAATCGTCGCATTAGTGTAGGGTCTGTGCAGTCTCTGCATGACAACTACGCAGTGGACGGGGCTCTAATGACCGCTGTAGTTGAAGGGCCCTAAAACACCAACAAACACAACAACCGAAAGAAGCCAAACCACCTCGGTCCAGTATCGAACCTAGAACCATTGAAGCAGTTAGCAAGCACACTACTCACTGAGCCAAGGAGGCGGGATCTAT
>JAAFCE010007744.1:3874294-3891582 GCA_013389805.1 Trigoniulus corallinus
GCAGTTAGCAAGCACACTACTCACTGAGCCAAGGAGGCGGGATCTATTCTAGCCTACTTCTTTAGTCGATAATGGTGTCGACATCCAATCATACACTCAACTATCTCATTTTTGCCACAAAATCTCTCGTGTGATTTATTCGAATCTTAATAGTAAGAGGAACAATAGTTGGTGTATACTGGATATATTTATCTAGGTGATCATATATTTTGTACGTGAGACTGACTGTGTCTCAGCCTGTCAGTTGAAAGTCCTTCCCATCAACCATGACAACTATAAAAATACCACACAAGTTCGGGCTATCCCAATACACATATAATAAATTAAGAGTTGATTCCTATCCATTTCAAAAGATATCCGCTGCTAAATCCTTTAAAACAAAAACAGCAATTCATCATCTTCAGCTAGAAACTCAAAAAGTAATCTCCCTAAACGTTTAACAATAAATGAGACGACAGACACACAAGTGGCAAACTGGCAGAGAGGCCAATGTGATGTGTGTGCATTGGTCATCCCACACACACATCAACTATAATACAATCAATGCAATAACAACGCCTTCAAAGACAGTTGCAGACAGAGCTGCCTAACATTTATATTGACTAGTTGGATGATTTCGTTTTTACCCCCTCCTGGTTCTACTCTCAATTCCCTTAATTTTCCTTTTCCTTCCCATGAAAGGCAAAAAAAACCCCCCCACACACACACATACTTCCTTCCAGAGATGTACAAGAATGCAGCGGATGTAGAAGATGACTTCAGTCCTTTTATGGATACAAGTCAAGAAATATGTTAAAATCATCTGGGCCTTGTAGGAGGCCAAGCCGAAAAAAAGAAACAGAACAGGGGAGAGGGTGGGTAGTAAGGGATAAAAGTATCCCTTTAGTCTTTGTCCCGTTCCCATATAGTATTTGGTATCCGCTGGAGATGAGCCAACATAAAAAAATACAAACATATATATATATATATTCACCAGCAGCTATTTTTCCACTAAACAAAATTTTTTCTCCTCCCTCATATACAACTCATTCCTGTTCTTCTTCACAACTTACTACTTACTGTCAAATACATCTTACGAAAAATTTGCCCCCCCCCCTCCACAAATAAGTATGGGCATAAGACCGAAATCAAAGAGGCAATGGCTGGCAGGCAGGCGGGCAAGGTTATACTCAGAAGAAGAAGAGGAGGAGGATCGTTGAAAAACATTTACTAGAATGCTACAGAAGGCAACAGCAACATCCATTTACTCTTATTTGCCTTTAAGTCAACGCTTTTTAAGGTCCCGTCCCCCCTCTCTCTCCCATGAACGAAATGACTAACCTGATATAGAGGTTAGTAACAAATGCCAGAAACTTCGACATGGTATTGCATACTAGAACACCATAGTCACGCGCGCCAAAGCTAAAATTAGGTAAAGAGGGAGAGAAAAAAACAAAACAAGCCCCATTATTACCTACGACACACGAGGAACTAATATGGCTTGTAATTCGCATTAGTGAACAAGTCAAAGAAAGTGACATTTTTAGATTGAATTAATATTAATTTGTGTCCAAAAAAAACTGGACAGCGAGAGAAGACAAACATAATCATGGAGTCTTCTAAAGCGGGTGTTACACGCTTAGTCTGGCATCAGTTCAGTCCATGACTGTGGTCAGAATGACGCCAGACTGATTGTATAACATGATGACTGACAGACTGATGGAATGGAATGACGGATTTTCAAATATCTTGATAATTTTCGTCAGTCTGTGCGTGACTGACGTCAGATTGATCGTGTGAGCGCCTTTCGTCCCTCTGGTGTCAGTCACTGCTTGGACAGCAATGGAGACACATGCGTTTTAACCCCTCCCCAGTCTCTGGGACTAAGTGCGGGATTTACCACTATGCTCAGTAGGCTGAAGCCTATGCTCTCAACATTTAGCGGGCTTCAAAATTTAAGAAACGGGCTTGAAAAACGCCAGTAACCCGCCGTGGTGGCGTAGTGGTTAGCTCACTCGGCAACTACGCCAGTAGTTCTAGGTTCGATACTGGACCATGGTGGGTCGGATTCTTTCGGGCGAGAGAGAAGCCGCGAGTGTGCCTTCCTTCGGATGAGAAGTAAAACCGAGGTCCCGTGTGGGTGTACGATGGCACTTGCACGTAAAAGAACCCTCTCTACTACGCAACGGGTAGTGAGGCAAAAATTTCCAGGTGTAGGACCTCGCCCCCTGGCGTCGGTAGCATTCCCCAACGAACACTAGACCGACGATAAATAAGCGTAGGGGTGCAGCTTTGGCCGGCAACCGGCTGCAGAAAAAAAACTATGACCAATGTATCACCCTGTGTCCATTCAGAGGGACAAATGGGTACCCGACCCTGCCATAGCCGGGAAAAGGGTTAGGAGTTACTTTTTGCTTGAAAAAGGCCTGGAAATTGAAATTGCCTAGGGCCTCTCAATATCTAAGTCCGGCACTGCCTACAACAATGCCTGTACAACCGTTGGAACCAGAGAAAGACTTATACGAGTACAATACATGTGAAACTATGTGGGAGAGAGCTCACTTCTGTTTTGGGCAAGTGGAGATCAAGTGGAGTCTCTCTTCAAATATCAACGACGCATGCGCAAAGAAAAAATAAAACAAAAATACAAGTCTGATAGTTGGAGCGCGCTAGACTTTCAGCATGACAGTCGAAAACTGCCTTCAGCCGCGTTCAAAAACGGGGGACGTTCAATGACGAGACGTCATTAGAAAAAAGGACTTCCAAACACAGGCGGCTCATGGAGTAGGCAAACCTAGGCGGCTGCCTTGGGCGGCAAATTTCATAGGGGCGGCCAAATTACAGAGGTACTTCCTTGCCCTGCAGTCTTTCGGTCATTTAAAATGTTTATAGTCCTGGCGTTCCCAAACTTCTCTGATTTATGGGGCCTTTTCTAAATGTTGGCTTTCTAGAAGCGCCTTGCTGCAGAGCCTTAGAAATGCATTGGCACAAATGCAAAGGGCTTGAGGGACGCTCGGACAATTTAGAACTGCATTAAATTTAATACGGGGGGGGGGGCGACTGACCCACTTGCCTAGAACGCCTGAAACTCACGAGCCGGGCCTGCTTCCAAATTAATGAACTCAACATCACACACATACACATTCATACATCATCATCCCCACATCCCACCCGTGGCAGGGTCGGGTTGCGGGTTCTAGCCCTCCCCGTCCACCCCACACACTACACCATATCCATACGAACAACGGGTTTCCACGTCTACCTTGGTCTCCCTCTGCCCCGGGTGTTTCCAATCACCTGCACTCCTGTAAAGAACCTAACGAGCTCCTCTTGACACTCGAGCATTCGCATCTCAGCTACTTGCATTCTATTGACGTGGCTCTTCCTCACTGCCCTAACACTCTACTCCATATAGCATGACTGGCCTAACTACTGCCCTGTAAAACTTCCCTTTCACCTTTATTGGGACCCTCCTATCGCACAGACAGGACTCCACTTGTCTGTCTCCACTTCAACCATCCTCCATGTATTCTATGAGTCCCATCCTAGTCTATCTCCCTCATCGCTCTGCAACACTGAACCTAAGTACCTTACCTCTTACGCCCTTTTTACCTGTACGTCCCCAGACAGTCCTTCCCAATGGAACGCTAATTACTCTGTCTTTTTCATGTTTATCTTTAGGCCTCCTTTTTCTATCGCAGTTCTAATATCATTTAGGCCCTTTTCAACTCGTTCCCTTGGAGTCACTAACTTTTCCTACATCGTCGGCAAACACCATACACTAAAGGGGGCCCGTTGTCCACCTCCAGTCAGCAGTTCGTCCATAACTACAGTGAAAAGGTACGGACTTAATGCTGAACCTAGGAGGCACTCCAACCTTCTTTGGGAAGCCTCCAGTATTTCCTCAAACAGCCCTTATCCTGGCCACGAAACCATGATACATATCCTGCAGGTAGTTTTCGGAGGTAGTTGCGTAATACCTCCGAAAACTACCTGTCGTAGAACACTGTCATAAGCCTTCTCCAAATCGATAAAGATGGTATAGAGATCTTTCTTTGCACAAACACGCACTCATGCACTACATACAATAATAATATAATAAAGTAATAGAGATTCTAGAAGGTTCTGATATAGTAGCTTACATAATTATTCAGGTATAAAAGAAATAACGTTGTTCGATCAATGAATGGCGCGTGCGTCTCAATTTTCACACTGATATACAGTATAATCAGACAATTTTTTATTTTGGTGGGCAAAGATATTAACCAAACATCGTACACAAACACACACACACACGCGCGAAGAGAGATTATACAAACTTCGTATGTTTGCGTAATTATTAATCACCTATCATTAATATGAAAATGACACATTAAAACAAAAGAATACGGCGACATTTTTCACTCACATCTCCATTATAAATTTCTTCGTTACACCGCCCGTTCATTCACTATCGGTATTATCAACCTCCCTTTCTTTTCTCTCTTACTTATTTTGCTGTATTACGAAATTTATTTTACAAGATATTTATTAACCACATAAGAAAGGGATTAAATATTAACATACCGAAACTAATTTATGCCAACTAATCTTTAATACCGTTATGTCGACGACGACGACGACAACAACAACAACAACAAGAACAAAAAAAAAAGAAAATAGAACACAATCAACGTTCCGTTTAGAAAATAGAACGCGTGGTGTGTTCTATTCTTACGTAGCAACCAACAGAACGACGGAAACAACCCTTACTTTTTTGCACATCATCCTAACACTGTTCCTTCCGATTAAGAAAAATCAATTCAAATGGCGTGCCTATCTGCTTTCAAAGTGTTTGAAAACTTACTTAAAAATGAAGTTACAGCCAACGTCACATTCTGCATTTAAACCCGACCAACTAACAACGTTCCGATTTAAGCATGTGCGCAACAGCACTCGTTTATGAGGTACACAATAGCTAATAGACGGTCAATATTAACAAAAAACAATGTTAAACGTTAAACGCGATATGAGCTGAATAAACGTAAAAAAAAAAAAACAACCACATTAATCGACATCATCAAGTCATTCATGTTTTAAACCATATTTAACTTTTAATATACGAAAGGGGGGAGGGAAGGGGAAAGGTATACCGTATTATAAAGTATATTAAATTAATGTGTATAATAATAAATAAGCCTGTTGAAATTGCAATTCCAATGCAGCATACCGATGACAACGGGTTAAAGGACGGAAGGTGTCTACACACACATATAATAAAAAAAAAATTAGGAGTGGGGGGAGGACTCAATTTTTACCATTAACAACACCCACACACGCATACTCTTCTTCCTTTTCTTTCCTTACTACTTTAACCCTTTCACCTAACTCGTGTCACAACGTTGAAATGAAATTATTATCGCACAATCATATTTCAACCGTTTATAACGAGTATATTCAAAATTGTTGAAATAATTTCCATAACATATATTCTGTCATCATCATCATCATCATCAACAACATCTCGTCGCACTGAATTTCAAATGAGAAGAACCTAAATATACGAAGAAGATGAACATTTTTCGTACAGTTGTATTACATTAGATGGATATTGAAATTCTCACAGTCCGGAAAAGACGATAGGGGAGGATGCAATTAGGACGTCTTTCAAAATACACCACTCGCATACCAAGAATTACAAAGCAACCAGAGGCCCAACCGTATTACAGAACGGGAACAGGGTATCGACCTCACACAACGTGCAGAACTAACCAAGCACGGGCACGAAGAAGAAAAATCCGAAATCTTGAAGATGATGGCCCTTTGAAGATGGCCCCTTGAAGATGATGGACATTAGGGTCATTCAACTACAATGGTAAAACATTGTTTGTTTGTTTGTTGGAGTTTAAGGTCCCGTCAACTACAAGGTCATTAGAGACCCGTCCACTGTATAGTTCTAATGCATATCCTGCACAG
Source organism: Trigoniulus corallinus (assembly GCA_013389805.1). Classification (NCBI taxonomy): domain Eukaryota; kingdom Metazoa; phylum Arthropoda; class Diplopoda; order Spirobolida; family Trigoniulidae; genus Trigoniulus; species Trigoniulus corallinus. The sequence goes on from JAAFCE010007744.1 coordinate 3,880,229, forward strand.
ACACTACACTAATGTGACGATTATTGGGTATTAGCAGTACCCAGCTTTCCCGAGCGACCACCCATGTCAGTACTAACTGGGCTTGCGTTGCTTAACTTCAGTGATCAGACGAGAACTGGTGTGTCCAACGCAACTCGCCGCTCCCAATGGTCATAGAGTCGGTATAGTTTAAATGCAGTCTGCACTGACACTACACGCTGTTACGACGATTTGGGGTAATAGCAGCACCCAGTGTTCTCAAGCGGTCACCCAGGCTAGGGCTAGCTGGGGCTGTATTGCTTAACTTAAGTGATCAGACGAGATCAACATTAACAGGAAACAGAGCGAGAGAGAGAGAGAGGGGGGGAGAGGAAGATTTTTTATTTTCCCGGCGTTTTAGGGTTCTTCAACTACAAGGTCATTAAAGCCCCGTCCTCTGCATAGCTCTAGCGCAGATACTGCACAGACAACTACACTAATGCGACGATTACTGGGTACGAGCAGTATCCAGCTTTCCCAAGCAGCCACCCATGTCAATACTAGCTGGGGTTGCATTGCTTAACTTCAGTGATCAGACGGGAACTGGTGTGTCCAACGCAATAAGCCGCTCCCTTGGAGGGCAGCAGGGAGTGGACAGAAACGAGAGAAGAAAGAGGATGGATGAGAGAGGGGATGATGATGATGATGATAGGAAAGGAGAGGACAGAGAAGATGATAGGAGAGAAAAGGTAAGAGTAGGATCCGAAAATGAAGAAACTTAATATCATTATTATTTATTTTTTAAGAAAATGAAAGCGGCCATTTCTCTGTCTTATTTCTCAAGAGTAATGTTTGATAGTCTTTTTTATAGGGTAATAAAATCTGAACTGCGGGGAAAAAATGAGTGGAAGAGAAGAGAACAAGGAGGGAGGGGGCTAGAAGGGGGAAGGGACGAGGAGGGGCTAACGAGTAAATTTATAAATTATATATATATATAATTCATATTACATATATTAGTTTGTTGTGAGTCCTCCCTCCGATACAAAAATAAGAAAGAAAATATTTCCTGAGAGCAAACGGGACGGCCCAGGGGAAGACAATCAAGGGGAGGGAGGGGTAAAAATATGCCAAAATAAATAAGAAAAAAAAAACAGGCCGACAAAAACACGATATACACAGTACATACTAAGAGTTATCATTTTTATGCCAGATTATCAAGAGAGCTCCATCAATTGTCTCCTTTACGCAAATTTTCTTGAGGAGAGAGAGACAACCAGAAGATGAAGAGAATGAGGCGGCAAAAATAAAGGGGTAGAAGAAAGGTCAAGAAAACCCCGACAAGATGAAAACGGAGAAAAAGTAAGAGGAGGCCCAAGTTAATCAGTCAGAAATAAAGTCCGCTTTGAAGAAAACGAAAATTCATTTTACGCAAAGTTACATTACAGTCAACAAAGGCTCCAATTTCATCTCTTTTACTCCTTTATTGAACCACCCCTCACCACAAATAACCCTTTCGCCACTTACAGGACCAGTCATCATTTATCTTTTCTCTAACCGTCCACAACTTACAGTTACCCCCTTTTAGTGTAGGGAGAGTGCAACTTCATGCATCATTACCCTAAGATATATCCCGGACTTGGAGCAAGACACCAAAATAACCTTTTTCCTCAGCACCCCTTTCCTTCACAACAACAAATCAATCAAAAGTTGTCTACATATCTACTACTACTTCAGTGTCTGAAAACTCCAAACCTAAGGTCAGGGAATCAAAACGCCAGTGCCGGCGGCCGTCGTTATCATGCTTCCCCATTGCCATGGGGAGTGGAGGGCTAGAATCCACAGACCCGACCATGCCACAGGCAGGATAAGGGTATTTGATGATGATGATGATAGAAAAATGGTAACAAGGTGCACAACATATGGGGTCAAGGCTTTAGCGTCCATCCGAAGGAGGATAGCACACTTTGCGCAACCTATCTCAGCCAGGATCGATCCAGCAACGGTTGACTCACGAAGTCAAGTACGCTAAAGGCGCGTTCTCACGAGTCAAGTTTTGTTGATCAATTGTAGTTGTTCAACAAAACTTGAATGAAAACTGTGGTGGGAACCTCTGTTTCAATCGAGTCGATCAACATTTTAGTTGATCAACAAACGTTTGACCCAAACTTTTCTTGATCAAGTGGTGAGTCATTCACCATTACCCTTCAAGTGAACAATAGGTCTTTTGTTTAAGGCCCTTGTAGATATACAAAAGTGGACCCGACAGAGGGGTGGACCAATTGGGGGTTAACCAAAATACAGTGTTATCCACACAACTCCTTTTGACCCCATTTGTAATGTAACTCAAACCCCATTTGTACAATGAAACTGGTGATCAGTTTCTATTAATGTTTCTATAAATGTGTGAACGAAAATTGATTCAAGTAATGTTCAACTTTTGTTGAACAAGTACAATTGGTCAACAAAACTTGACTAGTGAGAACGCGCCTTTAACCACCGATTCAACCACACTAACTGCTAATTCAACAATAACTAATACTTTATATAACGTCATGCACATACAGCAGTACCTAGTCAAAAGTCTGAAACGACGTAAGAGGCGTAGTGATGAAAATACTCCACACTTTTTATAGTTTTTTGAGAGCCTTTGCCTTAAAACTTTATAACAGCAGTCAGCATAAAACAGCAACAACAACAAAAAAACCCTCATTATGCAGTGACAACACGACAGAATAAAGGGGTAAAAACACGACACGCTTTTCGGTTTAATTCATTTTTCCATGAAAATAAAAGGCAGAGCGTGTTTAATTATAACACGCCTGTATGAATGTCACGTCTATAATTATATTTTACTGTAAAACATGGAAACTCAATTTAAAATCAAACTTACGTACTTTCGAGATCTACAAGAACAATATAATATACATTATTTAAACAAACCAGTATTTTCCTTTCGCCTATGGCAACATATATCGCTCGTTTAACTCTCCTTTATTTATCATACCCGAGGCGAATTATAAGAACAAAATCAGGAGGGGGGAGAAGCAGAGAATAAACTAAAATCAAACGTTTTATCTATGATGTCGTAAAATACGAACAACCCCATCCGATCGAAATGGCGCCATATTGAAAGAACGACATGTGACCTTTCATGTTCCTTACTGTGACGTCACGTGCCAAAATTCGAAACCAATGTCACGCGATTTCCGTGACGTCACGAACACGTGGTCTCGAGCTAGCGCACGTGGCTCGTGACGTCACAGCCCTGCAACGATACTGCCCATCAAACAACAACTACATTGTAGCCACCATATCAATCAACAAGCAAAGCAACTCTTAACCCATTTTCCGCTTATGGCAGGGTCGGGTATCGTTCTTGTCCCCTCTGAATGGACACAGGGGTGATCTATTGGACAGTGGTTTTTCCACACCCGGTTGCTGACCCTATAATACTTATTTATCGTCGGTCTACTCCTCGTTGGGGAATTCCACCGACGCGACGTCAGGACGAGGCGCGAGCTACTACACCTGGACGGGAGCGGCGAATTGCGTTGGACACACCAGTTCTCGTCTGACCACTGAAGTTAAGCAGCGCAACCACAGCTAGTACTGGCATGGGTGGCCGCTTGGGAAAACTGGGTACCGCTAGGTATCCAAAAATCGTCGCATTAGTGTAGTGTCTGTGCAGTTTCTCCATCAGGACTACACAGTGAACGGGGCTCTAATGACCTTGTAAGTTGAGGGGCCCTAAAACTCCAATAAACAACAATAAACCTAGACATTTTGCCTCATTTATCCGCTGAATAGAGGGTTTTTGACGTGCAAATGCCATCGTACACCACACGGGACCTCGGTTTTACTTCTCATCCGAAAGAAGGCGCACTCAGGGCCTCTGTCTCTCTTTCTCGCCCGAAAGAAGCCAACCCATCTCGGTCCAGCATCGAATTAAAGCCCTCCACACGACAGTGTTTGCTATTTAAATTTTATTGGCTGTTGGATTTTTGTGCTGTGGGCGCCACCCCACAGGCATTTTTGGAAACATTTACACTTTGCATTATTTCTCGCCTGCCACGGAACCACAACTGGCGCAATTTCGCCTAGCGCCTATTGTTGGTGTCATAATTTTGTCATCTGCTCAGGCGCTAATCTCTCTCGTGTCGCGTGCTACGAAACTAGGCATTAGTTAACTGCATTTGTCAATGGAATGTGTCGCTCGAATTTGATTGGCTGTTTGAATTTTTAAATAGCCTTCTGTTTACTTTTCATTGGTTTATTTATTTTTTCGGTTTTGGCGCCACCAAACGTTCATATTGAAAACTATCAATTGCTTACGTGAATTCGCTCATGCCAGGGAATCAAACCAGGCGCAATTTCTGTTAGCGCCTGTGGTTTAAGTCGTAATTATACCGTCTGTTCAAGCGTTATTCTCTAAAGCCCGCCACACACGATCAGTTTGTTGTGTCAGTTCGGTGTGTGCACATCGATGTGTTGAATTTGGTGTGAAGGAATGAATTGCCCTCACACGATCAGTTTGGTGTGACACGTACTTAAGTACCTTTTCGTTAAACGTCACATGACGTCATTTGATTGTCCGCATCAACCAGTAATTCTACCGTTACCATGGTGCAATTTTTAATGATGACGTTTATCCATGTTTGGGCATGCGCACAACAAAAAAAAAGTGAACAACTGATGTGAGCAACCCCCACACACGCTCAATTCGGATTGACGTCAGTCCGAATTGACACACCGATGTGATAAAATTTCTTCACACCGTCAGTTAAAATTTTTGCTGTCAGCAAAACCTTTTTCTTTTTTTGCACGCCGGACTGACACACCAAACTGATCGTGTGTGGCGGCTTTTAGAACCAGTAACGCAGTTACCGAGGCGTAATTTCCAAGCAAATAACAATGACAACAATAAATGGACGTCCATACTTATACAATGGACAAAACACCGAGCAGATGGAGGAAGGATTTCCTAATTCTAGAAAACCGAAATTTTTTCCGCCAAAGCTAATATAATTTTAGTCAATCAATGCTACTACTGCATTATTGATCGTATTTTCTAACATAATTGCCTTGCTACCAGAAGCTACATCATTTCCAAGCTAACCATCAGCGCACACCACCACCTTCTTCACCTTTTCATTCCAGTATTTGAAATCGTAATGAAAAAAAAAACTCCCTACAGAAATAAAGCAATGATACCCCAAATTTTTAAGTAACCAACCAACGGTTTTTAATTCAACGCCATGGGGAGATATGACTACCAAAATCGACCCAAAGGAAGACATTCAAAATAATCAAATATTAGCATACCGTAGCTCTAGGTAATCACATCATGCTCCATCCTAACAAAAAGAGAAGAGAGAGAGAGGGGGAGGGGTCTATCCAGCTCCAATAGAGATCTCCCTAGTTATCTCTTCTCATCATCATCTTCATAATACCTATACCCCGCTTATGGCAGGGTCCGATCTGCGGGTTCTAGCCCTCAACTCCCGCTTATCTCCCACCAAGTCCCTGTCCACCCCACACACTACCATATCCTTACTAACAACGTGTTCCCGTGTCTGCTTTGATCTCCCCCTTCCCCCGAGTGCTTCCATCCACTTTCGTTCCTGTATATTGGACCTAACGAGCTCCTCGCCCCCTCTTCTCATTACATGTCCATACCTTCTCAATCTACTCTCCCTCATTTCTTCCGCGATGTCCCTCACCCCCAGGCTACTTCTAATATACTCGTTACTATTACTGATGGCTACAAACATTTCTTTCTGGGGCCCACTTCTGCAGCTTGCCTCCCTTAAAAATCCCTAACCGACATCTGCCTGCCTACAAACAACTCAAACCAATATCGGCTGGAATCGATATGAACAATATCGATGTTGTGCACCTTAGGGGAATCGCGGAAGCGTCTTTAACAACCCTTTTCTCAATAATTACACACCCGACAAAAAAGATGGATAAAAATAATCTGTTAACCTCAGTAGGCGGTCGAATACATTTTAAAGACGACAAAAAATTTTAAACTGAGGATGAGAGAAAGGGGTAGAGCAGGGAACGGGGAAGGGAGAAAAAACAGAAATAATTAGACGACCAGGGAGATTTTGTGAGTTGTGTGCAACATTACGCTAAAATAACCATTTGGTTTGAACATTATTTAGTTATTTAACGTCGGCCTGTCAGCTCTAAATACAATTTACCGACGTCGAAAAAGTTTATGTAGTGCTCAAACACCTGGGAAATTTCCCAATTTACACATGCATGCCTTTCCATGGAAAACAAAATGGTAGTTTTTACGAGCAATGGTGACATAGTACAAATACCACACGGTAAGGATAATAAGGTGCAAGTTTTGAGTCCCAATGCAGGGCAGAGACTCCCCTTCTCTACTTTTCCCTGTCTTTCCCTCACCAGCCAAGAAATCAAACAGAGGCTAAAAATTATCTACGCCTTGCAAAAGTAACTACTCCTAACTCTTTCTCGCCTATGGCAGATTCGGGGAGCCATCTTGTCACTCTCAATGGGCACAGTGGACAGTGTTTTCCCGCAGCCGATTGCCGATAGAAAGCTGCAACTCCAATGCTTATTTATCATCGATCTACTGTTGGTTGGGGCACTCCACCGAGCTCCTACACCTGGGAAAGTTGCCTGCCTCATCTACCCGTTGCATAGTAGAGAGGGTTCTTTTTCCGTGCAAACGCCATCGTACACGGGACCTCGGTTTTCCCTCTCATCCCCTCATTCCCTCTCTGTCTCTCGCCCGCCCGAAAGAATCCTCCCCCACCTCGGCCCTGTATCGAACCAAGAACCCCTGACGTAGTTACCAAGCACGCTACCCACTCTTCGCCACCGAGGCGGGCCTACCTACGTCTTGTACACACAACCCCACCCCCACCCCTCCCGCTTCCGGAAGTATTCGAGTACGCATGCGCAAACATTGAAGTCGCCAGGTTGAAGAATAACACGACAACAAAGTGCTGAAAAGGCCTTTAAAAAACATAACTAACAATGAGATTTGAAAGGCTAGGCAAGCACTCAATGAAATTTCCGACTTAAAAGAAAATTTATATTAAAGAAAAGTAACACAAAAGGCTATTAATGCGCCATGACTACTAGAAAGGAAAACGCATGTGTACCTTCTTCTCTATATTCCACTGTTGCAACCATAGATTTCGATATGAAACAAAACGGAAGTCAATAATGTAGACACGAGTGTAAACAAATCTTCATTTCTAACTTTTAAAAATGTAAATTTACACACCTGCTCCACATTTAATACTACAACAATCAAAAGGTTCTTCAAAACAAGCATCATTTTAGGGAATGACTTTGGAAATCACTTAGGGGGTTGACTACAAGTAAATAATAAGGTACACATTGTATAATAAACGAAAAAAAAAAACAAGTACGGTTAGAAAAGGACGAGGGGGGAGAAAGAGAGGACAGACCATAACAACGACATCAACTTCAAGTAAAACAATAATAAGGAACACAAAAAAAACATCTCGTAGGAAATTAATAATAAATAACTACTGTATTTGCAATTCCCACATTCCATCACCCCTCTTCAAAAGATGCCGCTGCAGCCTCCGCCATGTTTACTAGTACAAATTAGATGCATAACTTATCCAATAGGACGAAATATTTTTTTTTAAAGAGAAAAACAACAACTTATTTGTCAGGAAAGCAAATAAAAAAAAAACTTTTTTATAAGAAAAAAAATCGATAAGTACGTACACTACTTGTTTAGCAACAACGATAGGCAGCCTATGCCGCATTCAGCTAAAACATTATTATTATGCATCGCAGAGCACGTACCATCACAACTCACCTGCGTTAATAATACATTAGTAGTGTAAGTCGCCTTCCCTATTGTGTATTCATATTTTGAATTATTTGTACATGAATTGCCCCGTATCGATTCACTAAGTGGATGCATTTAAAGGAAACCCCTAAGGGAGAGGAGAAAAAAAAAACCAAAATGAAGGAATTGTTGGTGGGGGAAGGCCCAAGCTAATCATTTCCCACTAATGGCGGCAGCGCCACTGATTAAGGTGAGAAAAGTTCACCTTTCTCAATAAAACCACCTCTCCTCCTTCTTCCACTTTTCATCATATAAATTAAAAAAAAAATCCCTCATACAGTATACAATATATCGAGAGTACGTAATTTGAAATTTAATTACATTACACAAAAGCCTCTACAGCGGCTATTGAGAACGTGAAAGAGGAGGAGGGGGAAGATATCGCATAAAAACACAAAAAAAGATAATTCAAATGACCAAGAGTACTACGTCAATAGTCACAATTATACTCCCACACAAACCATGGCAACAGACGACATCGAAAATAAGTGCTCTTTACTCACCTTCCTAATGTCGCTGTCGGAGGCGCAGCCATGTTTGGGCCATTTGTTCTCTTATCTGCTATTTCTTTCCCAATCATATTTAACAAGAACCTACGAAAATGCCCTTTTAGAAAAAGCATAAACGCCAGATAAAAGTAAAAACCTCTCTTATTCCATCATATATATTCTACCAAAACGATTAGACCAATCTTGTTTTCCGATGGAAATTATAAGAACTGATAACGATTGACGTACCGCCATTTTCTCACATTGAAAAAGAACAACGAACCAAAAAAAAATTCCAATGACGCAAGGGGATGACAAACGAACATCTGCACGTGCACGCAGGTATTGGTCTAGCAATAGCCAATGAGAAGAGAGCAACATTAAACGCCGTTTCATAGCAACGAAAACAACGTGACAACCACGTGTTTTCTTCTTTCAAATTCATACACTGCCTTACACTACTACAGTATTAATAGTGAACAGGAAAAAAAAAAGGCAACTCCTAACCCTTTTCCCGCCTATGGCAGGGTCGGGTACCCATTTGTCCTCTGAATGGACACAGGGCGATATATTGGTCATAGTTTTTTCTGCAGCCGGTTGCCGACCAAAGCTGCACCCCTACGTTTATTTATCGTCGGTCTAGTGTTCGTTGGGGAATGCTACGGACGTCAGGGGCCGAGCTCCTGCGTAGTAGTGAGGTTTCTTTTACGTGCAAGTGCCATCGTACACCCACACGGGACCTCGGTTTTACTTCTCATCCGAAAGAAGGCACACTCGCGGCTTCTCTCTCTCTCGCCCGAAAGAAGCCGACCCACCACGGTCCAGTATCGAACCTAGAACTACTGGCGCAGTTGTCGAGCGTGCTAACCACTACGCCACCGCGGCGGGTTAATTATGACCAGAAAATGCAATAAAAACGTTGGTTGCTACCGTTCTCCTGAAAAATGGTGAAAACCTCAAAGTGCTCTTGTAGCTGCTGCTATCAAGTAACAGCGATGTCGACGAGAGCGTCACCTTAATTAAAAACTAATCGAAGATCAAATAAACAGACTTAAGAGATAAGGACTGAGTTTCATTTCAAATGACAGAGTTGCCGGTTAGGAAAAAAGTATTAAACGTCCATCCATACACCAGACACAGTTTGCAGGGCCTAAGCAGAAAATTCGGTGTATTCACTCCAACTACAGGCAGCAGGGACTCTATCCCAATTCCAAATCCATCACTTCTTAAGATGATTGGGAGCGGCTGTATTGCGTTGGACACACCAGTTCTCGTCTGATCCCTGAAGTTAACCAACACAATCCCAACCAGTACTAGCATGGGTGACCGTTTGGGAATACTGGCTACTGCTAATACCCAAAAATAGTCGTAAAACCGCGTAGTGTCTGCGCGGACTCTGCATTAGAACAACGCAGTTGACTGAGCTGTAATGAGACCTTGTAGTTGAAGGGCCCTAAAACGCCAAAGAAACAAACAAATAAACGGGAAGGTGCACTCGGGGCATCTCTCTCACCCGAAGGAGCCAACCCACCTCGATCCAGTATCCAACCTGGAACTAAATGACAGTTACCGAGCACGCTACCCCCGGCGCCATTGTGGGGGGTGGCATATATCGTGTCTGTGCAGACTCTGCATTAGAACTACGCAGTGGACGGGGCTCTAATGACAATTGCAGTTGAATGGCCCTAAAAAGGGCCGTTTATTATTTGTCTGACAACTATTCAATCTGTTCAGAGCAGTCACCATCCATCCCGTCAACAGGTCGCTAGAGAGCGCTTGTCTTTGGAGCTCAGGGTAGGCAGGATCGCCCCTGGATGAAATCGGTGTACTCTCTTCGTTAAAAGTGAGCGTCCCGTCAAATAAAAACATGATCAAACTCGGAATATGAATGAATTTTAACGACGACTGTTCCCCTCTCTTCTTTTTAATGTATAATGTTCAAATTCATTAATCTTTGAATCAAACTTCATCTAAGTTTAGTGGCGGAGAAAAGGTGGAAAGAAAAAAAAAGGATTTCCCCTTCTTGGCCTTAACAAATAACTGTGGATATATTTTTCTTCTCTCGCATCAAAATGCAAGCATCAGTAAGAGTAGGAGAGAGGAAGTGAGGTCGGGTATGTTGTAATCAAATCATACATTTATCAAATATGAAAAGAGGTGAAAGATAGGCCCTGTCTATATGGGTCCCAGCGTGTGATACATTACTCATAATGTTTACTACCTTCTCGTCCTCATCTTATATATATATACACACACACATCTAAACCACATCTACTCCGACGAAATTCTTCATTTTATTCATCTGTCACTGTCAGTTTCATTATCTCCATTGCTTGTGAAGTCACGTCAAACCTAAACCTCAGGAGCTCAAACTATTATTCATTTTTTTTTTCTTACAATTTAAAAAAAAAAATGCAATTTTATACATACTGTATATGTGTCAAACTCTTCCTCTCCATTTGAAAAATATAATCTATATTCCTCGAACACTAATCCAGTGTACAGATAAAGTTTACACCAGGAGTAGTGAGTGCATAAGAGACATAAGTCTGAAAGAAACGGCTTCTATATACTCCTTTTATGCACAAATATCTATGATTAAATAAATTGCTATTCTGCATCAACTTGAATAATCATCTAAAATTTCAGACCAGCGCAGTAATACGCCCACCTACAACAATTCAAATATAACACCATCTTCTATCTTCAGTAAATATACACCCCAAAACATATAGGAGTATGTAAGAAATTTGAATGCCCTTGCGGCAGATGTCAAATGCAATATATGATATAACGATACTTTTGCTCTCTTTCTTACTAACATAAGAGAGAAAACTCCTGGACGTCTCCTTGGGCCTCTCCTCACTCAACTCATAGAGACCGAAGGGGAGAGAGAAACAGAGACAGAGCGGGAGAATGAGACAGAGGGAGGGAGGGAGAGACAAGGAGAGAGGCAAAAGGAGATAATGAGACAAAGGGAGAGATAGTCAGAGAGAGGGAGGGAGAGACAGAGACAAGGGGAGAGGGATAGACAGAGA